>JALPQD010000006.1:174758-709758 GCA_023101885.1 Typhlomys cinereus
CAATCCTGCAAATGGGAGACTGACCCTCCCCCACAGTGGTCTCTTACTCTTATTCCAGCTACCTTTGAATCTACTCTTATAATAAGACTCTATTTTAACAGTATTTTATCTCTGGCCAGGGGGGTGACATCCAATACCCATCAGGATGGAGCCAAGGGCGGTGCAGGAGCAGCAAAACTGAAAAAAAAAAATCAACAAACCATAATTCGGAAAATCAGAGACTCTTCATCAACCAGCTGGAACCAGGCCAGCCTAATCTCTCCCCATCCTAAAGCTCAGGGAAATTTGCGGAAGAGGGGGCGGTAAGATTGTAAGAGCCTAAAAATGGGAAGGAGCAACGATATGCAAGATACTCCATACAAGTTAGAGCCGAAGTAATCATAATAGGACTTGCATGACCTGTGCAATTACCAACATATCATTGAATCCCCAAAGTCTAGCATAGATCACAGGCACTAGGATTCTTAGAGGCAAGGGATTAACTGCCACAATAGTGTTCCTATACTAAAGGACAGCACAAAAAAGAGCTCTAGGCAATGCCACTGAGTCCTTACACCTCATCAGAGAGGAGGACCCAGAGGGAAATTTGACATGCACACTAAAGAATGCTCCAGAATGGATGGGGGGGGCAACTGGGAGAAAGGGAGGGAGGGGAGGAAAAGAAAGGGGAAAGGGGGGAGGGAGCAACGGGATCCAGGAAGGGGTAGGGAGGGAGGGAAATGGGGTACTTGTCAACTTTGTATGAGTGGAATAAATAAATAAATAAATAAAAAAGACTCCACCTCAAAAGAGAAAGGTAGAAAAGCAACTGAAGATTCCCAGTATCACCCTCAGGCCTATACATGCACCTCCACATACATGTGCCCAGCCACACGTGAAATGCACACATGCACAGGTGTGGAAGCTCCACACAAATATACATGGAAAAACAAACAAACAAACAAACAAGAGTAACCCAGTAATCCTGGACCCCGAAGGGGAGAAAGTAATCATGTGGCACTGCCAACTAAAGAAAATGTTTTGTGGAATGTGATAAAAGAATAAATACATAAAAGTATGAACAAGCACTTAGTATAGGAACAAAACGCATCATGAAATGTGTGCTACAATTGACGCTGCTCATTTATGCTTAAGGAATTCTTTGATGCTATAAGATGGACGACTTAAGGTTAGATCATCAGAGAGCTTATCACTGCAGGATCATGACACATCCTAGATGGTACCATGGGACAAGGAGGACAGCTGGAGATCCGATCACACTTACACTGGTACCTGCTTGCTGGGGCTCAGCACACAAGCAGCACATTAATATCCAGTGAATGAATGGATGATCTTATGCTCCATAAGTGGGAGTTTAGCAGTTATCCCTTTATTTGCGAGTCCATGTTGCTATAACCGTCATTGTTTCATGATTACATTCAGGATGACCTCACATAAATTTCCTGTTGATGTTTTTTTTTCCATTCAAAGAGAATTCTTGCTAAGATAACCACTAGGACATGGGAGAGATGGCTGAGTGGAAAGTGCTTGCTGCTTACGACCCAACCATGAGGCCCTGAGTTCAGATCCCATCGCCCACATGAAAGCCTGATGGGCACCTGTAGCCCCAGGGCAGGCCAGAGCAGGCCCAGGTGTCTGGTGTGTAACTAGTCGTAAGTGAAACAGTGAGTCCCAGGTCAGTGAAGGATCCTGTCAATTCACAGGTAAATCTCTGTATACCTACAGTAATCAGAGGATAAACAGGAAGGAAGGGGAAGGAGGACCCTCAGAAAAGAGGACAGAGGGAATCATGCTTCAGTAGAGAAAATAGGTCACCATCAAGTATTGCATGCAAGTAGTGAGACATCTGGTGAAGCTCACTCTCACTTCTCTTCCTGATCACTTGCCACTGAAGAGGTTTGATCCCACCAATCAGGGAGGGTGTAGGAATTGGCAGAAAAATAGTAACCATCCTGCAAATGGGACACTGAACCCCCCTTACTGTGGTGTCCTACTCCTATCTACCTTTGAGTCTCCTCTTATACTAAGATCTTCTTTAAACAGTCTTTTATCTTTGGTTAGAAGGTAACCTCCAATACCAATCAGGATGGAGCCAAGGGCAGTGCAGGAAAAACAGAACTGAAAACAACAACAAACCATAATTCAGAACACCAAAGACCCTACATTATTCACCTGGAATCAGACCAGCCAAATCTCTCCTCATCCTAAACTCAGGGAAACATGCAGAAGACGAGGTGGTAAGATTGTAAGAGCCTAAAGATGGGGAGGACCAACGATACGCAAGATACTCCACACAAGTTAGGGCTGCAGTAGCCATAATCCAACTTTGTATGACCTGCACAATGACTGACACGTCAAAGACCCCCCAAAGCCTAGCCTGGATCACAGGCAGTAGGATCCTTAGAGGTAAGGGATTAACAGTCATAATAGTTTTCCCATGCTAATGGTGGAAGACTCAGAGGAGGTTTGGCATTCACACAAAAGGAAGCTCCAGGGGATGGGAGGGGGAAGGGGGGCACTGAGAGAAGGGGAGGGAGGGGGGTGAAAGAAAGGGGAAAAGGGGGGGAAGAGGGCAAGGGGGGACTGGGGAGGGGTGGAGAGAAGAGGAGGATGGGGTACCTACTAAGCTTATATGATGGTGGGGGAGAGAAATAAAAGAAAAAAAAAAGATCTTGTCTCAAAAAAAATTAGTAGAAAAATGATAGAGGATGATACCTCACATTGACCTGTGACCTATGCAGGTGCACACACATGGATGCACAAGCCAACATACACATGTATACACACCACATGCACACACACACACACAAGCAGAGAAAAGACAGATCCTGTCATAGTTAGACACAGGTGTCAACCTGATGGTTGAGAGTTGGAGCTCTGGGCACATTTGTAGAACCTATTAGTTGAAATAAGACCAGAGTCGATAGGCAGGCCCAGCCCTGGTGGGTGGGACTAGTTCCAGGGAAGGTGAGTAAGATGGCGAGAGCTAGTGGAAAAGGTTGGGATCCCTAGGTATACTCGGTTAGACATGCTAGTTTGGCAAGCAAGGATTGTCCCTCTCTCAGCTGTTCTGCGGATAAGGTGTGGCCAGTTTCCTTGGCCTCTGGTACTGGTGTGAGCTTTCCTGCCAAACTGGACAAGGAACTGAACTGTGCTACCGTAAGCCAGGAATAAAACGCTTTGTTCCCCATTAAACAGTTTTGCCATGAATTTATCAGCAACAATGTAGGCAAATTACAACAGGTACTATGCTAGTCCATTTTCTCATTTATGTGAAACTTCCTTCGAAATTTCAGGACAATATCCCTAAACTTTAGTGGCTTTAAAAAAAAAATCTCTTTATGTCTTTCTTCCCCAATTTCCCATCTATCCCTGATACACTATGCTGTTCCCTGGCCAGCGTCCAGTCTCCTGGCACTTGGTGCAGAGTATTTCCTGATATGTTCCATTCATCCTTTTACTCTGGAGTTGTTTTTTTTTTAATTACAATATTTCACACAATCTAGTCCAATCTCTAGTGTAGCTCAGACCTTCCCAGGATCCAAATTCTAACTGTGACCACGGTGAAATTGTGTCACACTGAAAACTTTTGATTAGGTTCCAGTAAAATAAAATTGTCTGATATTGTTAACTTCTGTACAACTGGAACAACACTTTTCTATACAAACTTTTTCACAATCCTTGAGTTATCAAGGTGCTAAAGTAATAACAATGAAAGCCATTTGGAAGGGAATGTCAATGCTCCCCAAATATCTGGACACTATTTCGCTCCCTTCCGTTAATACTGGACTGAATGCTTATTCCCCCCACCCGAATTGTTATGCTGAGATCCCAGATCCCAGCATGATACTGACTATAAGTATGCACTTAAGTGGTATTAGTGCTACTTTCTTTTTTTGTGATAGGACCTAAGAATGACCTTTAATTTTTAATCCTCCACTTCTCAAGTGTTAGTGCACTTTTTTTTTGTGACAGGGTCTCATGAAGCCCAGGCTGACACTGAACTTGCTGTGTAGCTGAAGGTGACTTTGAACTTCAGAGCCTTCATTTCTCAAGTGCTGGAATTAAAGGCATACAAGATTACAGATGCACGCCACCACACCTATTTTATGGGTGCTAGGAATCAAATCCAGGACTTTGTGCAAACTGGGTAAATGTTCTACTAACTGAATATCCCCCCCACACACACACTTAATGTTCTTACAATGGGACCCAAAAGGGTTCCCTTGATCTATCTTCCATGTGAAGATATAACCAAAAGTCAGGTGTTCATGAACCAAGAAGCAGGCATCATGAGAAATCAATCCAGCAGTCCTTTGATTTCTTGGATTGTAAGATCCCAATTACGAGAAAACAATGTCTTATTGTATATTGTTACGGAAGCATTTAGTCAATGGTGCTCTTGCTAGAGCCGTCCTAAATGGAAGACCTCCTGACATGACTAAGATGCTCCCCAAACTCTTAGTGTTTTTGAAGGTGAAAACCTCCACTTACCTTTTCAAAAGCAGGAAAATAAAGTTTTCTTGCTTTCTGTCTGATCTGGGCAAGGCTTGTCTCCTTCTCTCCAGGTGGAAGGAATGGGTAACGAATAATCATGTCATTTAGTTCTGATGTGCCTTCTGCATACATGTCAATCCTGAAAGGGAAAAATCTGTCAAGTACGTCCCTCCTGTCTTGTATTTTATAATTTTAAAACTTAAGAGGACAGAGCATCAGATGGAGACAAAAGAAACGACCATCCATCTGGCTTTTATTTAAAGATTAACGTTGACTTCTTTACATACAGGGAGATATGTACAATAAATTTTGCTTGCACAAGACTACACAGAGGTAGAAAGAGCATTAGCAATCCATTAAGAGTCAATACTGACAGAAATGGGGTCTGTAACTATTGACCCTAAAAACAGGATGTGCTCTGATAGTCATGGTTTGCCGTGTGTCACACATGACGTGCTGTTTTAGTTGAGCATCTGCCTGCTACGGAAGCTCAAGATGCGGCCCCTGGCCCAGCCTGTCAGACACGGCACAGTCCTCTCCAGTACTGTCACATGGCCCAGACTCATTTTCATTTTCAGTGTCAGAAGTTCTCCCAATTATTTCCCACTGTATTAGTCAGATTTACAGATGTGAGCTTGACAGTGAAGACTGAACTCTGGGCACACCTATAAAGATTTAGCAGTTAAGGAAAACTCTTGAGGAGATTGTATGACATATGTGGGAAGATCCAGCAATTCCCTGGGCAAGTAGATATGATGAAGGAAACTGGTTTGGCAAATTGGCATTCTTCAGCTTAACATGAACAGACATGCTGTCTAGCAAGAGAGGTTTGCCCCTCTATCGGCAATCCCTGTGGATATGGTGTGACCAGGTCCCTCAGCTCCTAGTGCTGATATGAATTCTCCTGCCAAGCAAGATTAAGAACTAGAACCAGACAATTTTACCAGAATAAAGTCTCCTTGTTCCCCTCAAGCAGTTTAGTTGTGAATTTATCAGTAATATGTAGGCAAACTGCAACACCCATCAATCACAGTTTTGTAACCCTCTCCTTAGAGGTATGTAACGTTAGCTGTGCTTGCATTTCACAGCACCTTTATATGTACAATTCTTTCTGTGGTTGTACTGGGTACATGTTCTAGAAAATGGTGAATGCGCTTTCTGAATTACTTGTTTAAATAATCACCTTATTGACATATCTTCATAATGAGAATCATTTGGCCCAAATATACTATTTCAGTGGTTTTAGTGCATTTACCAAATTCTACAAATAACATCCTTGAATTTGAGAACATTTTTACCACTTTGGTGACACTGAGACCTTGATGCTTTGGTAGTTAAGCCTCCAACTCTCTTCCACCAATACCACACAACTTCTAATCTGCTCTGTCTGTGTATCTGAGTAGTCTAGACATTTTATATAATGAGTCTGCTCTCTTTTATGTAACCATGTCGTCACAAACTCCATTTGTGTTGTAGCCCATGTCAATGCTCCATCCCTTTGTACAGCAATTACTATTTCTCTTTTATATATTCCTCACAGTAGAATCTCTGTTATTGGTAACTCTTCAAGAAACTGCCTATGGTTCCATATCATATTTAATTTTCTACCAGCAGTTCCATCACAAGTGTGGTACCTCAGCTACGGTATTTCTGAATCACTCTGGCTTTAGTGCCGCATGAACTAGCCAGGTAATCCTGATAACTTGGCACCAGGCTCTATTAGCCCTCATCCACAGAACGAGATGGTAATGTAGGTAGTTATATTTTCTAGAACTTAAAGTTCTGCTCCTTCGTGTCCTTCTCTTCCCAGTCCTTATGTCTAGACATTCAAATAGCTCTTGACCCAAGTTATTAGCTACATGTAGTCTTGCTTCCAAAAAAAAAAAAACTGAGCAAGTGGAATCAGGATTCTACCACCTCCTGATTCATACTTCTGCCACTGTGCTCCATCCAGGACCTGCATCCTGTTGTATGACACTTCTTTGAATGTACCCATCCCTGTCCACACCATGACCCCCATACCGACATCGGCATAAAATACTCAAAGCCCAGCCTGCAGCGGCTCAGGCTCTCCTTAAATGGTTATGTTCATTCAAGGTGGAACTTAAATCCTCCCCATGCGATTTGTTAACATAAAAACAGAAAATGTACTGTACAGGGCTCTCTCCTTTGTGTCCTTCCCGTAGAGGTTGTATTTGGAGGCGATGTAGTTGAGGATAGCTCTGGTCTGCACCAGCTTCAGGCCGTCAATCTCCACCATGGGCACCTGCTGGAACATCAAAACTCCATCTTTTGGAAGGAAGAAAATGAAGAATCAACCGTCTACGGGTCAAATATGATCAAGATGACTTGTTTGTTGAAGGAACTGAAGACAGAAATGTTACTTGGAAATTTTTCGAGTAAAATAGCACTTCATTCTATGGCTGCTCGCTTTTCTTTCTTGCCATTTTCTTTTCCTTTCAGCTTACTTCACTAATGTATTCAGATAGACTACAGGTTCTTACCTTTTTATGTTTACTTTATCTCCCTAGATACAAGTTTATAAAATGATCGTCTATTTTGTTTTAGTCAATGCCAGAGGATAAGTCTCAAGCAAATAAGCCCCAAGGTGATGAGAAACACAAACAAAGAAGAAATAAATCACAGGAGATGAGACAGGTAAGAAGATCGGCAGGTCAGGCGGATGAGGGAACATCACAGTTTGGAGGACAGTGAGGTCTCGCCCATTGCCCACTTCCTGAAACTTTATTTTACACAGGAATGTAAATAGGAGTTGGGATCACGTTGAAATCTCAGGTGAAGGGCTTGTGATTAGTGGGAGGACAGACAGGGACATGAGAGTCCTCCTGGTTTCTAGGGCATACTCAATCAGTCTGTGACAATCAAGAGAAATGAGCCTGTGTAGAATTCCTTGGTGTGAACTCTCTTAATCAGGGTGGCATCCTAACCAACGTTTTCCTCCAGGCGGCGCTTTATTCAAGGATATTTTAGGAAGAAGCTGAGGAGGGCCAGACAGGGCAGGCAATGGATGCTCCTCAGTTCAGGAAGTTCCCCACCAGGCAAGTTCCAGGGAGGGTCTTCAAGGGAGGCCTCTGAGTGGTGGTCTGCTAACATCGCTGACAGTGTGTGTGCTTAGTGGACTCTCTACCTCGACTCATAACTCTGTCCTTCCTCTTTATCTCCCTCCTTTCGCTCTCACCCAGACTTCCAAATAATTTAGCACTGGCTCATTATCAGTCTCACAGCCTTCCTGGACAATAGCTTCTAAAATCCTTCCCGAAAAGGCAAGGAAAATGCTGGATCTACTTCTTCCTCCCGTCCCTGTGTGCACAGTGATGGAGGACACTGCTGTCTCTCATTCTAGTGCAGAGAGCACTGGAAAGCAAGCAGGGGGCATTCCCAGGGTCCTGGGGACAAGTAAATGCTCGGGGAGTGCCAGCCCTGCTTAGCCCTGGAAGTGGGGCCACACCTGCTCCGCAGGCCTCACAGCGTCCGCTGGTCGCCCCACCCTTCCACAAACGCACTACAATACACAGGTTTCACCTGGTGTTGAAATGTGCATCTAAGAAACACACTTAGAACGGGGCATGTAAGGCATCGATCCTTACCACTTTTCAACCTTGCCAAGTCTTTCTGAGTTCTGATATACTTCTCTTCAAACTAGAAAACAAGAACAGCACATGAGCTCACGTTCATTCTCCTGCAGCAGGCTTTCAACATAACAGCTCCTGTCTGCGAAAAAATGGAAGGAGAGATTTTTAGTTTGAAAGAGACACTGATAAGCCGGTCATAACCATGTAGAGCTATCAAACAGATCTATGAGGAAAAGGGCAGAAGACACGGCACATACCTGCTCACTGCCGTTCACTTTGCCTCCACAACAATTGCACACCCGTGTCCACAGTTAGACCATGATTTGGAGGAATGTCACTGGAAGGAAGACGCTGAGGCTTTTTTCTAGTTTTGTCTCAAGAAAATCCAGATCTCCAAGTAGTATCAGAACAGAATCTTTTGCATCTCCATCATGGGCTAGGCTATGGACTGATAAACATCTAACTTCTGTCACCAGAAGACCTCTGCTATAATTAAAGCCACTCCATTCCCCACAAGCTCTACCATGAATGAAATGATCCTGGTTGTTACACAGCTTTAGCGCTTATGACTGTAATTGTCTCTCCTAGAAAAAGTGAGGCACGCAGGATGGAATTTCAAATTCAGGCAAGAAATCAAGATTTCTGATAAGACTGTGTGTATTGAAACATTTGTAAGGTGATATTCACCTTGGATACACCTCTAAACTTTCTGTATCTCAGTATCCTTATGAATATTTATGATATCTATGTTTTAAGCTGATAAAAGTAATAAATCACTATGGCAGATACATAGCTTAGGAAAACTCCAGGTGGCTACTAAATGTTCAATAAATGTAAGGGTCATCATGTAGATTTTGAAAAGTGGCGGCTATTTCATTGTATATAACTCTATAACTTTCCTGAAATCATTCTATTATTAAATAAAATGAACCTTTATTCTTGACCTACATTAGATAATTTAAAAGTTGTCTTAAGGCAAATTGCCCTAGTTGGAATGGCAGCTAGTAGCAGAGATGTCTGGCTAGACGTTCTGTGTGGTCACTTGTTCAGAACACAAAGATTAAAGGCACTCCTTACATAACACACATTTGGCAGACAGACTTTCTGTCAAAACAAAAGTCCACAAAGACAGTCATCAAAATACTTGTGTTTTGATGTTGGTGTGTTTAGATGTTAGTGGATGTGCTGCCTCCTGCAAGCTGTGATCTAGACACAGCTTCTTAGCAACAACAACTCTTCAGTAGCTCTTCTTGAAAATGGAGCATTCCGTGGTCAGAATACAGGAGTGTTTTTCAAAACATATCGTATGGTGCCAGTTCTGCATGAGCTGAAAAATAAGCAACACTAGTACTTGCAATAACCGTTGTATCTCATGAAGCCCTTTATGATGAAGAGTCAGAATTGGGGGTTTCTAGTATGCTCCGTGAAATGGCATCTTGTGGATCTACACGATCACTAGGTGACACTAAAGAGACACTAGGGACATGTGCCATTGATTTATCACATTTTCATTCAGGAAGAAGATAAAGGACATGATGTCATAAAGGAGGGCAGGAACAGTGCAGTGGAATTGGTGACTGTGAGGTTGAAATTGAAGCTGACAGTACTGGATGGGGCCGCGATGATCAGTCTCTGGGCAGAGAGGACCCAGAACATTTGAACAAAGGTCTGCAGGCAGACTGTGGCTACCATTCTCCTCAGACATGCAGGATGGAGAACAGAAACTGGGGTTACTAGCATGGCCTCTTGTTTCTCTCCTGTACTGAATTTTGCACTGCCCACAGGCTTGAAGCAGACTCTTGAACTACAGAGCTAGCATCTAAACAGTGGTAAAACTAGATTACTCATTTATAAAAGGAAAACAGTGTTGTGTGCTTGTTTCTTCATGAGACTGAGAAAGATCAGGTCAAAGTCTAGAGAAGGTACCATCCGAAGACTTAAGTAAATTCATTTCTTCGAGACTGAGGATGGAGCACTGTGGTCACAGAAAGGAAAGTGGTCTCCCTCAAGTCCCTCCCACCATGAACAGACCTACTGGGGGTCTTTCTGGACTTTCAAGTCAAGAAACCCTCATATAATTGCTTAGTTCTTCTGGTCTGGACTGAGAGCTGTTTTGTTCAGAGATACCTCTAGAGGGCGCACTCAGAGCCTCACCAGATTCCTGCTTTGTAAAAATATTCAGACCCCCCATCCTAATACATGTCTAGGTTACCCCATTTCAAGTACCTTATCTGTCTTAACCTTGCAAAGAACTGGTACTTAACCGACGCTATAGAAATAATTGCTGAACACATGTGTTCTATGGTTAACAGATAATGACTGTTGCTGCCTGCTTGCCTCTTACTTGTGTGTATTCCTTGTGGTAATCCTTTTTATTTTGAGGATTTGTGAAATTTAAAAATATGTGGGAAATTGCAATGCTGTTCTTTTGTTGTTTGTTTTTTGTGTGTATGCATGCATGTGTATGGGGGGGTGTGGTAAACTGTGTGTGCCCATGAAGATCCAAGAGCAACTTTGGAAATCATCTTGGATTGCTCTATTCCTATTTGTGATGTTCTGGGATTTCCCAGGCTCTGCCCTTCAATGCAGGAATTGCACCATTTCCACCTGGCATTTTTATGGGGGATTGGGGATCCAAATTTCGTTTCCTTTATTTGCAAGGCAGAGGCTTCACCCCTAAGCCATTTCTTCAGCCTCCAATGCTGTTCTCTGTACCCCACACCTACATGCAATAATTGCATCCAGCCATCGGGCTTTCATCTACATGCCCACCCTCTCTTCTTGGAGGAATCTCAGCTACCATGCACAGCCACACCTGCCATTACAATGCTTCAGGCACACGAAGACTGCCAACACACAGGGAGTCCCACTGGATCACAGTGAAACTGAAGTTTTCCTGTGGCTTAGTGAAAGCATGGCCAAAAAAAAAAGCAAGAGAACAGAAAACTGCAGAGGAGAAGATCCTCAGGAAAATTCACAATTAAGACTTAGACAAAGCCTTTTCGGACATTAGGAAGCTCCTTAATAAACTTAAATATGTAAGCATGAACTTCAATATGGAAATGTTTTCATGAATAGTCAGGAATTTCATGTGTGACCTGCTTTCAAGCAAATCAATGATAGAGAAAAGCAACCAAGCAGGCAAAAAGTCATGTTCTGAACAGCGACAAGTTCTCAAAATGAGCCTCGGGAGACCTCATAGTCTTGATCCAGAAGACAGTACCATTTTCCCGAGAGATGAGGGATCCGTGTGCATCACTCCAAAGACCTCCCAGTGCACCCAGATGACAGGGAGGAAGATGGGAGTGTTGACAATGATGGTCTGCATCGGCCTATGTTAATATGTGTCTTGGCTGTTAACTTTTAACAAAAACATAAAAATTTTACACAATGAAATTTTTTTTAAAAAAAAGCTGTGATTGAAGAGAATGAGGATTCAAGAAAATATTAGATAATTACACAACGTGTTTGGGTTTTGTGTTACTACAAAAGAATCAAAAAGTGTTTTATAGATCAAAAGTTTATAAAGTTAGAAGGTTATAGTAAGCTAAGGTTAATCACTGAAAAAGGAGAAAAATTAATAAACTCAGCAGTGTAAATTATTAAAGTATATGGTGTCAGATTTCTGTACTGTAAGAACTCTGAAATTGTCAACTTAAAAAGAGGAAAAAATTTACTTTGACTTATGGACTCAGAGGTTTCAATCCAGTCAGTTAGCTCCATGACTTTGGAGCACGTGTGAGGAAGTGCATGAGGGTGGGGGCTGACTGCTCACCCTAGAGCAGTCAGAATGCAGACAGACTGGAGATGGGGCCCCCAAATCCCCTTCAGTAGCACAGCCCCAATTTCAAGTTTCTCCAAGTAGACTCCACCTCTTAAAAGTTCCACTACTTCTAATAGTAACTAGGCAGAGGACCAAGTCTTTAAGAGCACATGTGCTACAGGGGCTTCTTCAGATCCGAAGAGCAGTTCACAGTAACAGCTTAGGCCTTTACGTTCACTTACCCCTCAGTTGATAACTCACTCAGAGCAACTTCCAACCCACTGAACTCTATACGTGGTAACTGCCTTGTGTAGATGTACCATTTCTTCCTTTAATATCACGCTTTTACTGGGCTTTCTCTGTGCTTAGATATCTTGAAATACACGGGTATTTATCACTGTGTTGAGCTGCCTACAGTACTCAGTACAGAAGTGGACTGTGTAAGCTTGTGGTCTGGGAACAACAGGCTTTACCATATAGTATAGTTATGTAGGAGGTTAAAACCCCTAGCACTTTGTTTTTCCTAATAATGTATTTATCTCATATATCATCCAATGCATCATGATCATGTCTACCCCCCACTCTCCTCCCTCCTACTCCTTACCCAACATGTACCTATCCTACTCTCATGATCTCCTCCTCTTCTCCTTTTTATTCAATATAACTTACTGAGTCCAGTTACTGCTGCCCATATGAACTTGGGTGTGTGGCCCCTCACTGTAGCCTGGGAAACCTGCCAGCAGCCAGACCTCTGAACAAAACAACCCTCCCCACCTCAGCAGCCATCACACACCCACACAGCTCTTCAGCTAGGGTGGGGCCTCAAAAACTTGGTGTTTGCACAACAAAACTGATATGTAATATATTTTCATAACATATCCATTGTTCACTACATGATTATATTTTGTATTCCATGATTTCAAATCATTTCTCAAAAGCAAAGGAATTATGTTAAATAACTGTAATTAAACAACAGAACCAAAAGCAAAATCATCAACTACTTGGTATTCACATATGTAACTGTTGTGAAATGATTTTTTTTAGTTGGTTTAGATACAAATGAGGTCCACAAATTGTGATGTTTCTTACATTTACTTCAATGTTAATGCTCCTTGAGGAGAAAAGAGCTAACAATCCATTAGTTATGTTTTTAACCTATTAGCAACTGACATTTTTTATTGAAACCACAACTCTTAATAGACTATTAAATAAGAAACATCTTCAGGCTTATGTGAGAAAAAGTGTCAAATACTTCCAAGCCCAACTCGAAACCTACCTCCACTCCGGCTGCGGCCAAGAGCCAGCGGACAGATTCCATCCTGCCCCGAGAGTTGAAGTAGTGCAGGATGGGCTTGCTTGCCATGGCTGAGGTCTCTTTGTTCCTCTGGACAGCAACAAAGAGAACAGACCACGTCAAAATACCAACCTTGAGAAAGTATGGCATCCTTCAAATGTATACAAATCCATTGTCTTCTAACTGTGGACTGTGTGTGTGGATGGTACTTTCTCACTAGGGCAAGGAGCTAGCATGCTTCAGAAGAGGAAGGGAGGGAGTGCAATGCTGACCCTGTTAGAGGTGCAGGTGATTGTGGGGACACAGAGCCAAGTGGCACCAGTCCTCACACCTCGCCCCAGTCTCTGACTGAGGATCATGCTACAAAGAGGTAGGGACTTTCATCTTGTATCATACTTTATCAAGAGCCTCCTCTGAGAAGGAGATTCCCAGCGGCCAGACTAACAGTAGAACAAAGATTATCACACAGCTTTGCTGGGTCAACAGGAAATGAGATCAAGAGAGATGGATGGTTTGCAGTTTTCCCCTCTCCACATCACTTAGGTGAAAAGTGAGAATCAACTCCATAAAGTTGTCCTCTGATGTCCATATATGTGGTCATATACACATATCATACACACGCACACAAAACCAACAAATGCAAAAATTATTTAAAAAGTAAGAAAAAGAGCTTTAGGAATATATTCCAGTGGCAGAACTCCTGCCTAGCATTGTAAGGCTCTAAGTTCAATATCTAATTTCAAGTTCACCACTAAAAAAAGCAGAGGGATGGGGGGGAGGAATCTTCTCTTGAGAGAAATATAATCTATAATACTAATAAGTTGAAGGAGCTATGTGTCTGAAATGTCCTAGAAATATTGGGGTAAAGCTGTTGCCCTCATAGCTAGAAAGGGGGACTTAGCAGATAAATCACAGCTCCTTCCATTGGTAGTTACATCAATAGATTAACCTCTGGATTTACTCTTTCTTCCTTTGGAAAGAGTTGTATCTGCTTTTGAGGAGCTGTTGCGAAGTTACAATGAAATACAGCACATGGCATTCACGACTGGGATTCAGTGGCATGGTATTCATAGTTCCTGAGGGATAAGGATGAGGGGCATATCCAGTCCACGTGAGCCAGAGAAACCGGAAGCACCCTTCCCTGGGCCACTGAAGGTATTCAGTATAGATAAGCATTGTTAAATATTACCAAGTACTATTGAATGCTGTCGAAACTGTGTGAGTTCTGTGTGGGGCTGAAGTCTTCATTGCAAGCACCTTCTTAATGCTTCCTATCACCGATTAGGACAGTGAGAGCAGACTGTGGATGGGCACGTCTTCCCTGGGCAACCTTGAGCGTCAGCCAAGCAGGCTACTGGTCAGCCCCTCTCAGGGCAGCTCAGCTGTCCCGGATACTTTATCAGCACACTGAGGATTCTACAGCAGCTGGAGAGGATTGGTACAATCACATCTGAAGACACGCTCCAGTTGTGACCACTTGAGATCTAGAGAGGTAGCACTGAGGACAACAGAAGGCCCCATGAACTCTAAATGACCCAGTTTACCCTGCGGCCCTTCCTTCCACAGCAGAGAGTGCGCACTTTCCCCAAGCCTGACCCTCCACGTGTCATGGTTGCCGTGACCTGTGCAAACACCTTGCCACACCTCCTTGCCTGCTAGATCAAAGGCTGGGCAGCTCATTTTATGAGGGAGTCCAGTGGGCCAGGAGACACCCTCCTGCACTGTGACATTAGCCCCTCCAGAAATGGGCATGGGTATAAAGTTCACACGTGATCTGCCTGATTGCTAGACATCAGGAGGCACTGACTGAAGTTACAATTTTAGGCTGCCTTGGGGCTGGACAGTAGGGAACAGGGGGGTGAGGGATAGGCCCATTCCACATGATGTGCCTTCCTACAGCAAAGTTCCACCACTCAAAGGTGCCACAACCATCCCAGACATTAATTCCAGCTAAGATGCTAAGGGCACAACTCACATTCAAGCCATGACACGGCTGCAGCAAAGGAAGCTTGGAGGTAGAGGGTGAGCAGGTCCTGGAAGGACCCGAACGACAAGTCCTCTAGGATGTAGGGCACTCACTAAGAGTTTCTGTAAAGTATGTAAACTACTATCTCCCATGCTAAGTTTTTAACCGTTACTTGAACTACCTGAGTATGACAGATATATTCGAATGAAATCTGGTTAGTACCAGATAAGTTTTCTTATTGTTGTTCATGGGTTTTGTTGCTACTTTTTTACCCCCCCCCCACACACACACAAATTCACCAATACTTTAGCTCCAGGAGGGTGGCAGGCATAATAGACAGGACATTTAGATCTATGAGAAGGCCGAATTTCAGGAAACTGCCAGAAAGAATAAAAAGATCCTGGGCGCGCGCGCGCACACACACACACACACACACACACACACACACACACACTCACACACATACACACACACACACAGAGCCCCCTCCCCACCTTGGCACCGTGTTTTACTGATGATCGGGGGTAGCAAAGGCCTCTTTCCTTCTGTGCCTTTCGAAGAAACTACAGGGCAGGAAAGTCTCCGCTATGAAATGCACAGCTCACCTGCGGCCCTGAGCCCCCAGGCGAGGTACATAAGCAACAACACCGGCTACAGTGGCGCGCAAGCGCAGCACCTCGCTCCAGAAGCTTCTCCGCGCCTGCGCACTGCGGGCCCAGCAAGCCGGGAGCTGTGGGCGCCGCCCTGCTTGCGCATGCGCCCCGCCCCTCGGCGCCGGCGTCCTGGGGAGCCGGAGTGCTGCGCTGCGGGCAGAGCCGGGCGGCGGGGTCCCGTCTGCTGCGAGCTACCGCCCGCAGGGCCGGCTGACGCTGGCAGTGAACGCATCTAGGATCCCCAAGGGGGGAAATGTTAGCAGAGGCCTTGGAACTTTATGGAGCAGAAATAACCCACATGCGGTCCACCGATCGCCTTCCAGCGCCCAGGGAGGGAGCTTGAAATTAGGAGAGGTCAAGATGCCCAACGTGAGAACCCAAACCCAGTTTATCTAGTTTCAAAGCCGAAGAACTCTACCCTCAACGTGGAGAATGGTCGTGTAGAATGCTTTGGAGACCAAGGTCCTGTGTGGTCAGATGAAGCTTGCCAAAACTCTAGAGTTGGAAAGCTCTTTAAATTGTGCTGGCCAAGGATCACCCTTTAAGGTCTCTTGTGACCCCAGTAAGTGCTGCAGACCCTCTTCCTCTTCAATGGTCGTCCAGTGGTTTGAAAAAGGCTTCGGGGTTGGGTGAGATTGGGAAGACAATTCTCCAAACTCCAAATATTCTAACATGTACATTAAATCTCGGTGAATTTTGCTCGCTCAATCTTTTCCTTGCACATTAAAAGTATTGGGGGGAAGTAAGGCGACAGTGTCTGAGTCATGAGACTTCTAAGTTGGTCCTTAGGGGGGTAATAAGATTGTGTAGAAGTCACAAAAGTTTGGTGAGAAGACGCAAGGACCCAGTCGACACAAGGACCCAAACTTGACGTTTGCCTCTGCTCTTTGCCAAACTCACTCTCCCATTTGCAGCCATGTGCTCCCCAGTCTTCTCTCCTTCCTTTCCCTTAAAGTACCACAACCCTTTCTTTATTCTTCAGGATTCAGCCTAAACTCTCTCTTAGACTGTCATTATTTCAATGATATGCTTAAATAAATAATTTCCCTCCTGGACCTCCGTACCTGTCAGTACTAGATGCTCTGAGATCTCTTCCACTCTGGCACTAAAGTCACAGAAGCTGGGAGGTAGACTCAAGATATTCCTATTCAATATACTTCTGGGACACTTAAAAGAACATCTCTTTGTACACTGTGAGAATTGCAAACATAGAAACAGATGTCGCTGGGGTTGTTCTCAGCCCAAAAGATCTTGTCTTATCGAATCTTAGGCTACCAGGGGTCAACTGCTCCAGCTCAGTGACCCAGTTAAAAGCACAGGGTGAAGATACAACAAAACCTGCTGACCCCTGTTTACTTATAAAGATCATTTATGATGGTCAACACAGATTCTTCACTAAGTTGTTATATCCAGCAAAGCTCATTTTAAAACGAGGAGGGAGCTGGAGAGATCGCTCAAGGGATACCCTCGATCTCAAATGCAGGTCCCATGTAAAATCACCAGTGGAAATGGTGGCGGCTTGTACTTCCAGTCCTGGAAGTCAGAGCCTGGGAAATTCCAGAATTAAGCAAAAAAGGAGGTAGAGCAATCCAGGGTGATTTCTGATGTCACCTTTATATACAAACATACATACATACATACATACATACATACATACATATACTTACACACACACACACACTGAGAAATACACCAAAAAAATGCCGTGGAAATACTGCGACCTACATTTCCAATCATGGAAGGCCAAGCCAGGGAAACCCCACAGCAAAGCAAAAAGAAGATAGAATACTCTGGATGATTCTCAGGTCACCCATGGGCTTCCATAGGCACACACAATGCCTACACACACACACACACACACACACACAAATTTTAAAAAATGATAGGTAATGAGGACATTTCAAGATAAGTGCAAATCAAGGCAGTTTCTGACCACAAAGCTAGCACTGCAGAACATACACAAAAACCACACACAATCAAGAAGGTTAGTCTCCATCTCAAGGGTGCCTCAGAGACTAAACTTCACAAGGGAGGAGATGACAAGGGAGATGAACAACTGCACCAAACACAGAAAACCAGCAAGGAGAGGTAGCTCAGGGGTTAAGCCTCTGCCTTGCCGGCGGAAGGTCCTGAGTTCGGATCCTAGACCCCACGTATAGACGCCAGGTGGTCCTGGTGGGTAGAGTAAACAGGAGGAGGTGGAGGCGTCCATGGTGGTTCCGGAATTCGTCCATGGTTCTACACACACACACATACCTACACACAGGCATACACGAATACACGCACAATTGAATAAATAATAATAATAATAAAAAAGAAAACCAGCAAACCCCAAATTCTAGTAGGGGGAGAAAAAAGAACAAATAATAATCCAACCAACTAGAAAAGCAGTAAATTTATAGGGATTTGCAAATATATCTCAACAAAAGCTTAAATGTAAATGACTCAGTTCACCAATAAAGAGATACAGACTAACTAGATTAACAAAACTATATCCACATATCTGCTGCTTTCAAGAAACACACTTCACTAGCAAAACCAAAACAAAACAAAAAACCTTATAAGCTGAATACCAAAGAATGGAAGTCAATCTGTTGAGGGAATGGAAGCTAAAAAATGGAAAGGAAACTTAAAAATCCCCAGAATCCAAGGAAAATACAAACACAACTTACCAGAACTTTTGGGATATAGCTAGCTATCCCAGAGCTAATGGGAAAATTTATAATTATGTTGTTTATCTTAACACAACAGATCTCAAATAAATAACCTAATAATGCATCTCAAAGTCTTAGGAAAACAAGCCAAACACAAAGCAGTGGGTAATAAATAATAAAGAGCAGGACAGAAACCAATGAAATGAAGACTGAAAGAAAAACACATAATACCAATAAAACAAAAAGTAGGTCATTTAAAAAGATAAACCAGACTGACAAATCTCTAGTCAAGTTAACTAAAAGCAAAATAGAGAAAACACAAATTGATAAAATCAGAGAGTCAAAGTGGCGTGTTTCAACAGATTCCAATATAACTCAGGGAATACTTTGAAGACTTATATTCAAGAAAATCGGAAAATCTAAAACAAATGTAAAAATTTGCATGAACATATATATATACACAACCTAAAAATTAAATCAAGAAGATGAAAACAACTTAAACATATCCATAATGTTGCAGACACTTTGAATGTTGCCGATAAATTCATGACCAAATGTCCTAGGGAACAACCGTTACAGTCCTTTGTCCAGCTTAGCAGAAGAGCTCGTACCAACCCCAGCAGCTGAGGAAACTGGCCACACTATAGTCATGGGACTGCTGAGAAAAGGGAAAACCTCACATTTCAAGTATGCCGAAGAATGCCAGCCTCTGAACCAGCTCCCTCCATCTTATTAACCAGGGACAGTTCTACCCACCACGGACTGGGTCTTCCTCATCAGTTACACAATCTTGGCTCAGGGCTTAATTCACCTGCTAATTCTTTTAAAATGTGTCCAGAACTCAAGCCTTCAGTTGTCAAGTTGACACCTGTTGCTAACAACAACACATAGCAGTGAAGTTAAAGCAGTAGTAGAAAGTTCCAGAAAAGTCATGACGACACAGATTCTGAGCCTAATTATTCCAAACCTGTGAAGAGTTAATAGCAGTGCTCTTTGAACCGTTCCACAAAGTGTCTGCAGCCCATTGTTTCCGGCCTCCTTCTGGCCTTTTTGAAGGCCACCAAATAGCTTTGCACACACAGCATGTAAATTTCTGTCTTTCTATAATCCAGCCCTCCATTCTGAAACTCAATATATTTCCAAACCCAAGACAGACATTTTTCCTGTCACATACTGTGAACTATCACTTTATGGCAGACCCAGCTTTCATCATCTTCTCTGTATGGAAGCAATAAAAAGTCATCTTGCAGGCACATGTCCTTAGACACAAAGGGAGATGACTTTCTCAAGTAAAGAGTCTTACCAGTGCTGCTGTTCGTTTGGGAGAAATCAAAAGCAAGCAAAAAGTTTCACAGTGAAAGCTTCAATATTTCATTTGAGCAAATCACACCTCTTTAAACTTTTAGCCCAATAAAATGAAATGGTATTACTTTTTCAGTATCCTGTACATTGTGTATATAGTGCTGACCTAAAGAGTAAGTAGAATTTACCAAAATGTCAGAGGCATTGGAGGAATTGGTATAACTAATTTCTTTTTACTTTATCAGTAAATCATTGATTTGTATACTTTGTATAGATCTATATGCTTGGAATCTGGTAAAAAAAAAAAAAAAACTTCTCAGGAGGAAAGAAATCAGGAGGAGAAAGATGTTTGAGAAGCCTTGATCCAGCTAGTCCATGAGACAAACCTTCATCCCAAAGGTTCCGCAGCCGCTGGGAACAGCGCCATCGGCATGGGCGCCAGGTATTCCAACATAAGATCCTATGGAGGACATTTCCATTCGACCCACATCAGCAGTGTTTTGCCTCATGATTTAAATAGCTCAATTAAAATAATCACAGAAATGAAAAAGATCGTCCAAAATTCCATCTCTCGATCTAAGTGCATATGAAGAAAAATTAGTGAAGAAAATCCCTTACCTTAGTGCTAGACTTCTCCAGAATATTTCTCACGGATTCTTTATCCAATCTCTATAGATAGATAGATAGATAGATAGATAGATAGATAGATAGATAGATAGATAAACTGATTGACTGATTTTAGATCCACTGAATGCCCTGTAACCTCAATTTAAAACCCAATAAAGTTTAGGACTATTTTCTTTACTGGATCAAGTACTAAGGGAACTTATAGGAAAGAAGACCCCTTCAGAAGTCAGCAAGGATAGGAAAGAAGTCTATGGAGAACTCATTTTGCTGAGAAGAAATCAACGAAGGAAGGAAAATACAGGTTCAGGAATCTGGTGGAAAGGTCAAGGTACTCCCAGAAAGAATCTTCTGTTTGCGACTTTGATGTTCAGCTCCCCCCCTCCATTTTTCTTCACTCGTTTTTATTAACAACTAAATACTTCTGAAGGTCTATGCAACCTGACCCAATGCAGGGATGACTGATCAGCTGTCCAAATGTGCCATGGACGAAGAGATTTGGGGACTCTAAGTGTGAAACCCAAACATGTAGAGTTTCCCTTAGAAATAGACCTTTCAATCTTACAACTACGAGGTTTCCCAGACTGAACTTTCAGCATTAAAAACTACATCGTGGGGCTTCCTTGGAGGTGGGATCTTCCGGGCTACAACCAGGATGATTCCTTCTGAAAAGGGAATCAGGCCAACTTTGATTGATTCTGATTCTATTGGCATGTCTTTGTAGTGTTGCCCGTGGGGCACTCCCTTCTCTTGGAGTTACGAGATTCCACATGAGGCACATGAAATAGCTCATGTCCTGCAAACACACCACACTCGCAACTATCTTTAAACCTGAAATCAAATTCACTTGCCTAAACACATTACAAATCAGCCTTCACGCCCTTGGAAGCCTTTGCCTACTGTGAGTCCTCCTGTACTAATCTCAGTCTAGGGCATGTTTTGTTTTGTTTTTTTCCCTTCAAAACTGAAACAGTGGGTGAGGTCCAAGATGGAAGCTGAGCCGATGGAATAGAATCCTGGCTGCTCGGCCCCTACTCGCTGCAGGCTCCCTAACAACTCTTCCACGAGTCTCAGTTGCTTTCTCTGTACATGGCGCTAAGATGCCTGTCTCAGAGTCTGCAGATGCCTTTCTAAACTCACACAGGAAACTTCAGGGCAGTGCCCCAAATGGACACAAAAATTTTTTTTTAATTATTATTTATTCAACTGTGCGCATGTGCGTGCGTGCGTGTGTGTGTGTGTATGTGTAGAACCACGGACGAATTCGCGAACCACCATGGACGCCTCCACCTCCTTCTGCCCTGGGATTCACAGGCTCCGCCCTACCAGGACCAGAAGCGCAGGCCGCCCCCGCTTCCGCCTGACGTCTATACGTGGGATCTGGGATCCGAACTCAGGACCCTCCGCCTGCAAGGCGGAGGCTTAACCCCTGAGCCACCTCTCCAGCCCCACAAAAATGTTTTAAAAGCCCAAGAGACGGCTCAGCAGGTAGATGCACTTGCTATCAGTCCTGATGACCCGAATTCAACCCCTGGATTCCCATATGGCAAAATGAAAGAAGAGACTGTCGCAGGCCCTCTTTGCACCTTCCCTTGGGCGTGCAGGACACTGTGGTGGGTAGTTGCAGGTTTCAACTTAGCTATTTTGCAGGCTGGTTCCGAGTGCGGTTGTGAAGAACTGATAGCTAAGACAAGCCGTTAGGCAAACCTGAGGTGATTACTAATGGACTTAGAAGCCCTTAGTGGGTATCACCTTCCGGCAGCAGGTGAGATAAAAAGAAGCTCCAGAAAGAAGCTCGCTCTCTCTCTCTCTCTCTCTCTCTCTCTCTCTCTCTCGCCCGGTGTTAGTGAGCTCATTTTCCCGGCTGCCCCATTCTTTGTTGCCACCAGAACCCAGCTTCTTAGACCCTCCAACATCACGCGCAGAGTCACCTTTGTAGAACACACCCCTCCATTCTCTTGCTCTTGAATGTTGGGGTGTTTCCACATTTGATGAAATAGTTTTTTTTGGGGGGGGTGTTTCTTGCTACTAGCCCCATCAGGTTCTGAATAGCTTCAGAACAGTTTAAACTGACAAGTGACGCAAGGAAGCCACCACGGGAAATGAGGAAGTCCAATGCGACTGACAGCCAGAGTGGAGGAGTGGCTGGACCTTTCCACACCTCCCCTGTACAGATGGCAAACAGGGGGACCGTCCGTGATAAATGTCCCGCACAGTTTCTGCCCCTGAAAGATGCTGCAGATCTGCACGCCTCTCCTGACCAGGTGCACAGGACCACAGCCTGGTCCAAGGAGACCACGGCCTTGGTCAGGCACGTGTGGTTCCGGAATTCATCTGAAAACACTTTCAGAGAAGAGCTAGCTGGAGATCTCCCGCTTTCACCCCTTCCCTTCCTCCCTCCTTTCTCCCTCTCTTCCCCTCCTCCTCCTCCCTTCTCTCCTTTCCCTCTTTTCCTTCCCCTCCATCCCTTTCTTCCCTTTCCTTCTTCCTTTCCCTTTACTCCCCTCCCTTCCCCCTTTCCTCTTTCCTTTTCTTCTTCCTTTCTTTCTCTCCCCTCCTGGGCTCTTCTACCTTCCCCTCCCCTTCTTCCTCTCTCATCTCAAGTTAATCCAAAGACTCCTGCTAAAAGGTCTCTCAAGAGAGAGACCCAAAGACCCCTTTTAAAAGCTCTCTCTCTCTCTCTCTCTCTCTCTCTCTCTCTCTCTCTCTCTTTCTCTCAAGAGAACTCTCTCTGTCAGAAAGGGAGAGGAGGAGAGATCTGTTAAAGACTGGAGAGAATGCTACTGAGTCCTTACCTATCACCAGGGTGGAGGACTCAGAGGGAGGTTTGGCATAAAAGAATGCTCCAAGGAATGGGAGGGAGGAAGGGGGGGGGAGGCAAAGGAAGAGGGGGAGGGAAGGAAGCGGGGAGAGTGTAAGGGGTGATGACTGGGGAGGGGAGGAGGGAGGGAGAGGTCAGGGGTACCTATTGAGCTTGTATGATTAGGAAAAAATAAATAAAATGTGGGAGGAAAAAGGGGGGGATAAAAGCAGGAAAGCAACAATCAGATTTTTGCAAAAGCAAAACAAAGAGGCAAGTTAAAGGAGCGAATCCGTAAAAAAAAAAAATTAACTTAAATCTATTTTCAAATTTAGCTCTTTCACACTGAATTTCCCTTAGAAACTGGTTAGTGAAGCGTCCGTTGGACGGGGCGCCTTTCCAGGGGTGGGCAGCAGGGGGCGCCGGACGCCGGCGCTTCTCTAGCCAGTGCCCTGCCTGTGTTTTCAGACTTCAGTTTGCCTGTGACAAGGGGAAACGGGCCCCTGGAAGAACACGCAAAAAGAGGAGCACGATTACTTCTCTGCATCTGTTTATTAAGGCGCTCAATGTCCTCGGATGCTGGACCCGGATGAAAAAGAAGCCAGTAATTACAACTACTGACAGTCATAAGATGGGACGGTGAGGGCAGTGGCCACTGAAACAAGTGCCTTCGTTGGATGCCCAAGATTGGGCATGTGGGCTCACGATGAACTTCTAGCAAGGATCAGGGATTTTCCAGGCTGAAAACCGAGCCTGAGAGGATTCTGGCGATGCCTAGCCTCCCTGGGACTAGCGTACAGTTGAAGAGCTGAGCAAGATTCATAAAGAAACAGGCACCGAGTGAAAGATCGATCAATTTATTGATTAATCAGTCAATCAGCCAAGCAATCCAAAGAGGAATAGTGTGAAAGGGAAGGGACAGGCCCAGCTTCCGGGTGGCTCGATGTGACAAACTGCTAACCTTTTACCTGACCAAAGTCTGTGTGGTTGTTACTAAGTACTGTTGATCCCAAATGGCCGAGCTGTTTATCATGTGTCTGTGTGTATGAGTAGAAACTAACATTCGGTAAAGTAATACTATGATGTCTTGTGGGTATTTTTCCTAAAGAAAGCATCTAATTATTGATTCTCTCTCTCTCTGTGTGTGTGTGTGTGTGTGTGTGTGTGTGTGTGTGTGTGTGTGTGTGTTCATGAGGGGGCACTTGAGTATGTACCTTCGAAGGACCAAGGGGGACATCAGAAATCGTCCTGGATTGCTCTGCCTCCTTAGGGCCTCTTGCTTGCAAAACAAAGACTTCAACCGCTGAGCCATTTCCCAAGTCCCAGTTCTTCATTTTATGAAGGTACATTTATTAATCTGACAGACGTTTCTTTTTCTCTTAGACATTAAGCCCTGGAAGAGCACTCAACTGTGAACAAGATGCTAAGTCAGAGACTCACTGAGTGAGACACGAGGGAAGGCCAGCGTGCCTGGAAATCTGAAGTCTGAGAAGGAACCAACAGGGAACAGTCACATTTGGTGCAACAGAAATGGCTGCAGAAGTGCCCCAGGTAGGGAAAGGGCTCTGGGATGGTTGGAGCTGCAGACTCCTGAGTCAGAAAGACAGAGCAGTAGTTCAGCAACAGGCCCTCGAAAAGAACCTGGGCAGAGTGTGGTTTGCTGCCTCCATGCCAGCCAGTCAGACATCTGCTTGGTCCAGATGGGCAGAGAGGAAGCTTTACATCACAGGAAGAACCTTTGTGGGCTGCTCACTTCCCTCCGGTGCCAGTCACTGAATGTAATGCCAGGAGTCTGTGTGCAGAGGGGCCAAAAGACCCTCTGTCTCAAATAATCCCTTGTGCTTTTGTTTTGCTTAACGGTTAAAAAACAAAACTTTTCTACAACAAATGGATTACTTGCTACCACACATTGACAACCTAAGTACATGTACTCAAAAGAGATTTCTGGAAAGTATATAAATATATAATATAATACATAAATAAACCTAAATATATATGTCATATATCTATTAAAGAGAGCTCAACTTCTCTATTAGTGTCCATAGAGCTGCTACTCTACTAGTGTTCTCAGAAGGTGAACATCAAATAGCAAATTGACTGGTGAGGAAGAAACTTCAAGTCCAGGGTTAATTTCTGTTTCTTCCTTAGGTAGCCTTAGTGCATCCTCGAGGAAAAGTGGATCATCATCTCTAATAAGGCTGCCTCCTTTTGTTAGGTTATCTAGTACCTTTAATGCCTTTAATCAAAAGAAGAAATTTTAAGAAAAGGCTTAAGAAGAAAAGAACTGAGTATGAAAATGTCCAGTTACATTCGAGCATCCTAAACCCCTCTCACTGATGTAGCAGGACTCATGTGAAGGTCTGCTTGGCTCTGAGTTTAATAAGAGGACAGATTCGGTCCTTCTCTTCCCTTTTATTTTCATAGTTTGATGTAGCACTTGCTCATTGCAACAACTTTAAGGGGAGTCTCTAAATTTCTTAGAAAGAGGGGAAGTGGGTGTGAAAGGCATCTAACATGCCAGCCAGGTGTGGCAGAGCGTGCCTTTTCGAAGATACCCACACAGCTGTGAAACTGAGGCAGACGCCCACACGCCTCGCAGCATGTGTCTGCTCACGACATACCTAACAGAGAACGTTAGGATGAAGACAGGAAGACACTACAGCGTTCATGAAATGACTTTAAAAAAAATATTTTATTGGCTTATTTATTTGCCAGAAAGGAAGAGAGAGAGAGACAGACAGACAGAAACAGAGACAAAGACAGAGACAGAGAGGGAGGGAGAGAGGGAGAGAGAGAGAACATGCATACCATGGCACACAGAGGTCAAGGTAGGAGAACTACTTTCTGAAGTCACTTCTCTTTCCACCATGTGGACTTCTGGGAACTGAGCTCAGGTCTCCAGGCTTAAGAGTAGGCTCCTTACCCACTGAGCTATCTTTCCAGCTCTGTGTAGTGATTCAAAGAAAAAAAAAATTGTCAAGACATTATCCAGTAACGAAGTGGTTAAGAATGTGAGTTTTCTATTGGTGAAGCTTCAGGAACAGGAGCCAGCGGATGGACAAGGAACATTCAAGGCATCTCCCTTGTGTCGACTGGGGCTGTAGCCAAATTATAATTGAATTTTTCTTTGTTGTTCCCTCTTCCAAAAATGTGTCTATAGATAGAATTTTAAGAACACACTCTCGTCTCTTTCTCTCTTCCTGAAGATCTCCTTGGAGGCTTCCGGGATGCCTGATTCAGTGATTTCCGCTTGCTTCTCGAGGGACCCACCTAGGAAATGCATCAATTCCTGGCTGCCAACTCTAGACTTAATTAAATTGGTACAAACAGCAACCCAGAGAAGCAGCATGGGGACAGTTTTCCAAGTAAGTTTTTCCATAGTGGGACCTGTGTAGAGTCCTATGTGGCTGCAAAAGATAACATGGAGATTTCTTACATTTTTCCCCACATTCACCCAATTACAACATTTTCCAAAAATATGACAAATGCCACAAACAGGTTATTGACAAAGAGAAACTAGAGACAAATTGTCTCCATCACAAGGCGCCTTCCCTCCTGTGGACCCTCCTGGATCTTTTCTTTTCTCAGCACTCCAACCTCTTCCTTAAGTTCCAGAAATCACTATTCTATTCTCCAATTCTATAATTTTGTATGTGACGACTTTTTAAAACTTTTTCTTTTCGTGTGTGTGTGTGTGCATGTGTGTGTGTGTGTGTGTGTGTGTGTGTGTGTGTGTGTACTTCTAGAGGTCCAAGGGTGACTTCAAGAATCACCCTGGATTGCTCAACCTCCTCTTTTCTCACACTCATGTATCTATCCACCTGCAAACACACATGTACATATGCATATACTCCATACACACATATATATGAAAAGAAAATAAATAATAAATAAGCACAATAAAAATGATTGCTTTACCTTCTTATTGCTTTGTTCTGGAGTTTCCCAGATTCCAACGTCCAGGGCTAAAATTACAGGCCAACACCATACCTGCCTGGAATTTCACCTGGGATCTGGGATCTGAACTCAGGCCCTTTCGTTGGCAAGACAAAGACTTAACCCCTGAGTCGTCTCTCTGGTCCCAATGCAGCATGTCATGTTGAGGAAAAGCTCTACAGAAAAAAAGTCTGTGAACAGTGTTGTCTGGGACTCAGCTCTGCTGCCTGATTGCCATACCTGGCTTCTCTGAGGAGCTCCCTTCGGATTGGGAGAAATATAGATACATCTTGAGTTTAGACATCACCTGTGCCCTTGACCTCACCCTGTCACCTCTGCCTCTCATCCCATCTCTGCCCAGTGTTCAACAAGTATTCATTTGTGGGGCCAGCACCTGCCTGCAAACCTGATGACCTGAGTTCAATCCCCAGAAGCCCACATGGTGGAAGGGGAGAAATGACTTTTAGATGTTGTCCTCTGATCTCTGCTTTGCGCCACGACATGCATGTGTGCATTGTGCTCGCTCTCTCTCTCTCTCTCTCTCCCTCTCTCTCTCTAGATAAATAAATATTTTAAACAACAAAATTAACCACCTGTGAATTATCAGTTGTGAGCACCTCATGCATACTTCCAGGGCTCCGTCTTGCCCTGGTCCCTCTCGTAGTAACTAGCTATGTACTGAAACTAGCTGCCCTAGTGAAAGTCCTCTTACCACAGGTTTAGCAAACGGATAGTATGGAGATGCGCATTCATGGATGGTAAGAAGGTAGGTGGGCTAGTAGATATACAGATACTTGAGTAGATGGTTAGATCAGTGGATAAGCGGGCAGATGAATCAGAAAATGGATGACTGAAAGATGGGAGGTTGGATATGCAGAAGATGAATTAGTGGATCAGTGTCAGTAACTCGAATCACTGCATTTTACATTGATACCCAAACAGAGGACTGTTTTCCCATAGGACTATGTACAGGACCAAGACTATAACAAGTTTGAGAGAAGTTTGCCTTGATGTCGAAAGCCAGGAATCATGTCTTCCTTTGTATCTGTCTTAGCAATACTCTCTGCTACATAGTATAAGAAAAAAAAAATGAAACAGTAGGAAACAGTGAGTAAGTGAATGAATGATTCATTGACTGAGAAACCCAACTGTATCATTATATAGATCAAGATGGTCACAAATTCCAGACCATCCTCCTGCCTCAGCCTCCCCAGTGCTGGGATTACACATTTGAACCCCCTCCCCATCTTCTCTTTCTATTTGTTACTTCCTTTTTGCTCAGCGGATAAGGAACCTGCTAGTTGCAGTTCACCTGCATGGTTGCTGATAAATCTGGCCATCAAACGGCTTAAGGGAACAAGGAGTTTATTTTCTTAAGGATAGTCCAGATACGGTTCTCAGTTCAGCTTGACAGGAGAGCATGCACCAACACCAGGGCCGAAGGACTGGCCACACCATCACCACATAATGACCAAGAGAGGATGATCCTTACTTGCCAGACCAGCATCTCTGGCCAAGTGTACAGAAGGATGCCAACTTTCTCAACCAGCTCTCTGAATTTTATCCATCAGTTCAGAGCCTAGTCCCACCCATCATGGGCTGGGCCCTCTCCATCAACTAGACAATCTCCTGCAGGTTTGCTCTACGCAACCATTACTTCTCTGCAAATGTGCCCAGAACTCAACCCCTCAACTGTCAACTTGACACCTGTGCCTGATTATGCCACTGCTCCTAAGCCTGGAGAGTCAGCAGTGGGCTTCTGAAGCTGCTCTGTGACTTCCACCATGCGCAATGGTAAGCACAGCACACCTTCTCTCCCCACCGCGAATAAATAAACAAAGACACGAACAAGCAAACTTGTTTTGAAAGCCTCTGTTGGGCTCTTTAGCTCTTCCTCCGGCCTGGGGGATGCATCTCCCATGCAGTGGCCAGCCTAGCACTTGGGTTGTGGTTTCCCTTTAGTTCGGTTCTGAGTCAGATCCAAGCATTTGCACTTTGGGAATAAGCATGGGTTCTTAACATAATAACTCCATTTGGTAGCTTTCCCAGCTCCGGCATGCTGAGTCCCCACTGGTACTTTCTGCCTCCCTGTAGTTCTCTCGTGGATTTCTGTCCATTCTAAACTTCACAGCCAGCTTTGTTGAGGCTGTGTAGTCACTCACAGAAAATGATGGATCAATTCTGAACTCCAAAATGTCGAGAGCAGTGGTATGACAGATAGAGCAAAAGGTCAGTCTGGCGACACTTTCCAGGGACGGAAAGGGACTTTCCAGGATGGTCCCTGAGCTGCTGGAAGAGCCTGGGAAGGGGATTGACTTGGTTTCTGTGATGGTTCAGAGGTGATACTGGGGAGAGACTTTCCACATGCATCGGAGCTCACCTGGTGTGGACATCTTACCAGTGTCTAGGAGCAGCAGGGCTTCCTCGTCTGCTCACACAGAGTCGAGACTGACAGGGAAGAGGCAGCTCGAAGTCAGCCAGTAATCAAACATAAATTTAGAATCATTCTTTAATACTTTACTTATTCAAAGTGGAGAATGGCAGAGAGAGAGAGAGAGAACATGTGCAGGCCAAGGCAGGGGAGGCCAGAGGACAACTTTCAGAAGTCAGTTTTCTCCTTACAGGGTTTGAACTCAGATTGTCAGCTTTGCAAGTGGGCAACTTACCTGCTGAGCCATCTTGAAGGCCCTAGAGTGGCTGCTTTCCAGGAATGATGAAACACACCTGGAGTCTTAGCACTGAGAGCTGAGGCAGGAAGATTGCCAATTTGAGGCTACGTAACCCAGTGATAATTGAACTACATACTGAGACTTTACCAGAAAAATAGAAGGAGTATTATTCAGTATTAACAGAGGCCTAATAGGGCAAAAGCCTCAATTGCACAGGTCTGATTACTTTCTTGGACTCTGTTCCCTGCTTCCCTATTCTGAAATTAAAATAAAATGAAACGACACTGATAAAACTTTTGAAAGGTATTTTATTTTATTTTTGTACTTTGACAAATGTATTGTCATAGTTAGGCACAGGTGTCAACTTGACAGTTGAAGGTTTGAGCTCTGGGCACATTTGTAGATAATTAATGGTTGAGTTAAACCCAGAGCAAACCTGCAAGAGCTTGTCTAGCTGATGGAGAAGGCCCAGTCCATGGTGGGTGGGACTAGGCTTTGACCAGGTGCATAAAATACTGAGAGCTAGTTGAGGAAGTCGGCATCCTTGTGTACACTTGGCTAGACATGTTGGTCTGGCAAGTAAGGATTGGCCCTCTCTCAACCGTTATGTGGTGATAGTATGGCCAGTTCCCTCAGCCCTGGTGGTGCATGCTCTCCCATCAAGCTGGACTAGGAACTGTAACCAGTAATTGTAAGAGAAAATAAACCCCTTGTTCCCTTAAGCCATTTGATGGTCAGATTTATCAGCAACCGTGCAGGCGAACTGCAACATGTATTGAGTAATTATCCCTGCCCCCCTCCTTCCCCCGCCCTTCCTCCAAAGCTTCTTGACCCCAGCACTTCTTGGAGTTGAGCGTGTTTACAGTTACCACCCTAAACAGGATGAGCTGACTTGTGGGGAAGAACATCCGTTGTTCATTCATCCCCTTCTCAATGAACTGCAATGTAAATTATCGGATCAGTTTCCATCTGAATGCTAGAAAGCCCCGTGTATTTGAACAGCAGACGCTGGATGATGACTCTGCTGCAGTCGCAGGTCAGAGCCAAAGAAATCAGAGAGTCCAGCATGAAATAAACTCTGGCTCATCTTGTCGTTTTTGCTTCTCACTTTGACAGAGACCCCAGGCGTTCACAGGACTTTTGTATATGGATAAAATTCCCTGCCGAGTCAGACCTACCGGTCCTGATATCAGACACCCCAAGGGATTCTTCTTCCCCTTTTGAATTTGTATCTTTGTGGGGAATTCTGAAAAAAAAAAAATGATGCTGATAAGGAAACAATTCCTATGGAGAGCTCAGGGAGCACTGACGCGGAGGAAACCCGAGCTTCTGAGAACCAGGTCCAGGGTTGTCTGCATAGAGGCCTCATCAATGCAGAGGGCGTTCAGCCAAGTTGGGTGCTCAAGCTTCCAAAGGCCTTGGGGCCATGACCCTCCCTTTGGAAGAAGCTTTCTCCACCTCCACTGGTTCCCAAAGAACGATCAGGTATCTACTCTCCATTATCAGACACTATCTGTGGCTCGGCCCCTTTCGTTCCTCTGGAAGCTTCAGCCTCTTGATCAGCAATGTTTTCCCTGGCTTATCAGAGGGATGAGTTACATCCGCGCCAGATGTTCTCTCTCACGGCAACTCTGGCACCACACAGAGAAGCTAAAGCCTTTCATAAGAAAAATTCCCACTCTGAGAGCTCCAGAAAGCACCTTTTTTTTTTTTTCCGGGGGGTGGGGGGAGGATACAGGAGGGTCCTTGAATGTGTGTGCCTAGGGCGGCCCAAGGATGACATCGGGCATCCTCCTGGATTGCTCTATCTCCTTATTGCTTTGCTCTGGGGTTTCCCAGGCTCTGCCTTCCAGGACCAGAATTACAAGCCATCACCACATCCACCTGGTATTTTCATGTGGGGTCTGGGGTCTGAACCTAGGCCCTTTTGCTTGTGAGGTAAAGGCTGTATCCCCCCAATCCCCAGGATGCATTCTTGATGACACAGTAGATTTTGTTTTATCTGCGCCTTACTACAATTCGGAACTTACTTGGGCTAATAAGTTGTATCAACAAGGGATTGCTTTGGCCAGAGCATGTAGCCCATGCAGCCCAGTAACCCATCAGGGTTCGTTCTTTGGGTGGGTCATTATTTCATCTGTAGTTGTTCCCCAAGGAGAGCTCTGAAGTGGCTTTGGTCCTCCAAAGACCTGGTCTGGAACTTCCTGCCCGGCTTCTGGCTGCTCTCTGAAATTCGCCCTTTTGTGTATAGCTCACTGGGCTGATGGGGAGGAGAATGGCACTAGCTATGTTTTATTTTGTTTTATTCTTTCTATCCCTTCTCACCTTCCAAATGCAAGGAACGGAGATGGGAGTCCTAAACTCAGCTTTGCTATAAGCCTCATGAGTTCCCTTTCACTGCAGAACATTTCCTGCCTAGGAAATAATTGTACAGGATAAACATATTTGTTACAGGAAAATTAAGAGAGATGAAACCAGAAGAAAAGAAAAGTGAAACATCCAAAATTTTTCTTCCAAAGTTGGGCACACACTTGTAACCCCAACATTAGATTAGTTGATACAGGAACACGTTATGTTTTTAGCCTTGGTGAGACTGGGTTCCTGCTACCTTGCACTCTTCACCTGCATGTGGTCAATGTGGCTGTTTTCCATAGCATTTAGCTAAGTGGCTCTCAGAGAACTTGCAAAGCAGACAAGCATGAAAAACATTGTGTGCACATGTCCATGTGGCTCTGTGAGAAAGAGAAGTGAGAGACACTACATTGTCTCATGCTGGCCTCAAATGCACAAACTTCCCACCTTATCTTCCGAGGCATGAGACCTTGGTGGAGGAAACCAGCACGGTTTAAAGGAAAGACTAAGGAAGCCATGTTTTGCAACATCTTTGCTGGTTTTTGAGTTTCCTTCAGGAACTTTAGTCCTATCTCTTGACCCCTGGGTAACTGACAGCTACCTTTCAGTGTTCCAGATCTCTGAAAAGTGGTTTCTTCCCAGGTCTGACCAATCTCTCCCAGCACTCGTCCCTGCAGGAGACTTCCTTTCCTTGAATGTTCTGAACCTCACAAACTCCCCTTCTTAAGCTAGTACATCTATGAGCTCAGAAATATAACAAATTTACTCCAGTTTTTATCTTCTTACATCTCAGCATATTTTCTCCTTCAGACCTTCATTTCCCCGAATAGTAAGACGTTCATCCATCCTATGGAATTTGTGTGCCATGTTCTAGGGTCTGCACAACCCCCAGCCCTCAGTAAAGTGTCATCTGGCAGAGTCACTATGTATTCATGCGGGCATCCCTTGAGGCATTTCTGCCCCCCTTTCCTTTAGACTTTGACCGCCTCAGCGACTATCACATCATTCCAGATCTAGGGTTCCCCAGTCCCACCCCTCTTTCAGCTCAACTCTTTCCTTCTTTGAGGTGCCTAGGATGAATTTTCTGCTCCCACACACGCTATCAACAGCACGTCCTGATTTCTCTGTGACCTCTGACATGCCAAGGTCTCCAGGGATTCATTAGTCCCTTGAGACCTAATACAAAAGAGAAACTGGGAGCTGGGAAATAGGAAAGTGACCTCCTTTTCCTAGGGTCTCACAGGCAATCCCCAAAGAATGCTTATTTCCTGGCTGAACACATTTGATGCTTGGATTGAGGTTGGGATTGGAGTCACTACATTAGATAGCTGGGCAGCAAGTAGCCTTGGCACCCACTCCTAAAGCCTTGCTTCCATGCCACTCTGTGATGTGCTGTGTGCAGACTAAATTCTGGCCTTGTGTGAGTCTTCACCCAGGTCCCTGCCAGTTACGGAAGCAGATAACAGAACAGGCCCCGGGGAAAGAGATCCCAGCTGATCAGGCAGAGCGCTGACGGGAGGGGACAGCAAACAAGTGGGAGAGAAGTCATCCTGCGAAGCAATGGAAAACAAGACTGGACTGCAGCCAAGGCTCCAAGCCCTGCAGCGCATCCATCGACGTGCTGGACTGCACAGGACCCGCGTTGAGAAATAACATTTTTTTTTTTTTTTTTTTGCATGTAAGAAGTCACTGAAAGCAAAGCTGGGGGAATAGCTCAGGGGTTAAAGCCTTTGCCTCAAAAAACAAAAGGACCTGAGTTTGGATCCCCAGATTCCAATTAAAATGCCAGGTGGATATGGCAGCAGACTGTAAATCAGGCCCTGGGAGATGGAGCCGGGAAAACCCCCGAGCAAAGCAGTACAAAGGCGGAGAGATCCAGAATGACACCTAATGTCAACCTTGGTACACATTCAGGTACACACACCCTCAGGCGCACTCTGGAACACACAACACAACACAACACACAGGTTAAAAATTTTAAAAACTAATAACAGAGCAAAGCATGGACTTCAAGCGTAGGAGCCTATCAAGAACAATGGGACAAGGCACACCCCCACGGGCAGACTTGTCTGTGCACCTGGGTCCAGGAGTCAGGAAACAGACTTCTTGCTCCCCAGCTTACAATACATCATTCTTTCCATGAAGCAGTGAGAAAAGAACACTTGCAGCTGTTGCGTGGAATGAAGACAGGGAGAAGGAGTTAAGGAAGTTCGCAAGTAATAGGAATGCTGGAAAAGGGGGTGGAACCTGAATTTGCTTTTCCAAAAGGTTATCCTGTACCCCAATATCAGCTGGTTTATCATCTGTGGCTCCTGGGTGTAGTGGTGTGGTCTGGTGACTGAATCACCAGTGGGCTCACCTGCCTGTGACTGATTCCCCCACCAACACACACACACACACACACACACACACACACACACACACACACACATCACCATTGCTTAGACTGCTGCTCCAGCTGCCCTGTCTCTGCTAGGTGGGGCTTATCTTCAGGGAAGAGGGCAGAGCAGTGTGGAGAGATGCTTTTCTTTTTCTTTTTTGTTACCTAGCTAAACTCTTTCAGGGTACAGGGCTGAAATATGAACAATGATTTCAAAGTGGGATGTCCAGACTTGCAGCGATGCCGCTTGGAAATTCGTTAGAAATGCTAATTCTCAGGTTGGAGAGATGGTTCAGAGATTCAGCCTCTGCCTCGCAAGCAGAAGGACCTGAGTTTGAATCCCAAATCCCACATTAAAAAAAAAAAAAAGCAGGAGAAAATGGCAGCAGCCTGCACTTCCACCCTTGGAAGGTGAAGCATGGGAAACCCTAGAGCAAAGCCAAAAGGAGGTAGAGCAATAGATGATTGTATTGGCCCTTGGGCCTCATGGGCACATGCTCTCTGATACACACACACACACAGAATAATAAATAAATAAACAAACACTGAATCTTGGGCCTCTCTGGGACAGCTCACCAATATATTTTCTCTCCAGTATTTTTAATGTAGGAAAGTTGAAAGCCTCTAATCTACACCTTCATGAGAGACACAGCTAGGGTTTTCAGGAAGTTTTCATTTGTCACCTTACAACAAATGGATCTAATGCTCAGGGTTGATAATTAAGTTTCATCAACAAAGGTGTGGCAACTTCAAAGTATGTCTTCTAGTCACATGTTCCAAGCTGTGGAATCACGGCATAGAAATGCAATTATCTGGTATACTTTACTCTACTTTTTTAAAAGTAAAAGCTCTGGGGTCACAAGTTATTTAGGATGGCTGAGTACTCAGGCTTAGTCCTCAGCACAGAGGAAAGAAGGGGAGAGGATGGAGTGGAGGGAAGAGGAGAGAAAGGAAGAAGGAAGAGAGAGGAGGAAAGAAAAACAAAAAAAGAGAAAGAAAACTTGTGATACATAGAATGAAATTTTATGCAACTATAATAAAAATGAAATCCTATCTTTTGTGGGAATATGAATGGAACAACAAAACATGTTTAGTGGAAAAAACAGATTCTCAAGGAGAAATATCATGTTTTCTGTTACATACAGAGCCTAGATTAAAAATTCTGTATAGTGTGTGTGTGTGTGTGTGTGTGTGTGTGTGTGTGTGTGTGTGTGTGTGTAGATCATTGCCATGGTTTAAAATGTGAGTATCTCCCACAGGCTCATGTGTTGGAAGCTTTAGTTGTTTGAGAAAGTCATGGCACCTTTAAGAGGTGACTTGCTAGAGGAAAGCAGCCCCACGGGAGGGGGGAAGAAAGGGGAGGGGGTTGAGTTGGGGGAGATCTGCTCTTGAAGTTAGCAGTTTGCAGCTCTCAGTCTTTTTAATGGACATAACTTAGAGGCCACCTCTAGCATGTGCTGCCAGCTATGCCTTTCTGCCATAGTGGATTCTATCTCCCCTCTAGAACTGTAAGCAGAAAAACGCTCTTTTCTTAGAGTGGTGTCTCATAGCCTCATAGCAACTGAGAGGAGTAACTGCTACAGTCATGAAACTAGAAAGGGGATCATGAAGGAAGAAGGGATCTTCAGGGAGGGAAAACAGATGGAATACATATTGTCATGGTTTGGATATGAACTTTCCCCACAAGCTCATGGGGTTGAATAATTGGTCCCAGCTGATGTCAGTGTTTGGAAAGGCTTTAGAAGGAGGAGCCTTGCTGGGGGAAGCATGTCACTGGGGGGTGGACCTTGCCTTTGAATTACCTGGCCCAAGCTCCACATCCCCCGTTCCCACATCTGGTGGCTGCTGTGACGCAAACCAGCCCCCTTCAGCCACCATGTGGTCCCCACCATAATGGACTAATCGACTCTGGAACTGTAAACCAAATAATAAGCCTGTTCTCCCTCGGGTTGCTTGAATCAAGTCTTTTCTCACAGAAGACTAATTGCAACACATGGGATAAGAAGGCAGAGGGTCAGACTTTCTGGAGGAGGGGAGGGAACCAGCCCAGGGTGGACAAGCAGGAGAGAGGAGTGTGGCCTGGGCAAGAATGAAAAGCAAGTGTAATGACATATAGTGACACCTATACATGGGAACACCATTACAAAACCCAGGACTTTGTGCACCAACTTTATAAATCAAGCACTCTGTATGAAAAAAAGATAACTTACTTTTGATAAAAATGTGCTGATCCATGGTATCCAAGACATTATAACAAGTAGGATATAGTTGCAGGTGACAGAAAATCCAGTCTGAACTGGTCGAAACTATTATACCACCAGAAGTCTAGAGACGGCTTTAGAAATAGCTGTTCAGACCAGGGCTTTGCAGCCTGATTGTTCATCTCTCTCTCTCTGGTGTTCATTTTGTAGCTATGCATAGAAGCACAATGGCAGCCAATATGTCTCTGTGCTTTAAATCTGGATTCAAGGGCAAGCTCAGGAGTCCCCACAGCCTCTCCCAGATGAGACTGGTGGGCTTTGACTTCTCCCCCTGAAGCAATCAGTGTCCCCAGGAGAAACTAACCCTGGAAGGTTCCTGAGGTGTGTGTGTGTGTGTGTGTTTGTGTGTGTGTGTGTGTGTGTGTGTATGTCTGTGTATCTGTGTGTCTGTGTGTCTGTGTGTCTGTGTGTGTGGTCTCCATAAGAGGTCATCGGCTCCACAAGAGCCACAGGGTCTGGTTCCACCAGACAGTAGAAGCTGTTACTGGAAGCGGTGAATGGATAGAGTGCCCAAGAAGCCACACTCGGCCCCCACAAGAATCTCAGTTCCATCGCCCTGTGAGGTCCCCATGGTCCAGTGCTGGCAGGGAAGAATGTCCCCAGGCTATTTCCACACACAGCTAGCACTGGATTCGGAAAAGAAATCCTGATTCTACTTAGAGAATCTACACTCACACCCTTGAATGGTCCTGCCTGGGAAGATGGATCCTTCAGGTACAACCAGACCAAAGCTGTGAAACCCATATTCAAAACTTTCTATACTCCTGTCTGACAGGACCACTCCACCTCCTTGCTTTCTCTGCTTGTCCTCCGTGTGTCCTGATTTTTTGTGAAACTACCCCCTGCTTCTCCCCTGCTAGCTACTGGTGTCAACTTGGCAATTGAAGGCTTTGTCTCTGGGCACAATTGTGAAGAAGCAGCCATTGACTTAAGCAAACTTACAGGAGATTGTCTAGTTGATGGGTAAGGCTCAGCCATTGGGGTGGGACCATTCCCTAGGAAGATGGATTAAAGGAGGGAGCTGGTTAAGGAAGTTGGCACTCTGTGATATACTTGGACAGACATGCTGCCTGGCAAGGGAAGTTTGCCCGTCTTGCAGTTCTATGAACATGCTGTGGCCAGCTCCCTCAGCCCCTGGTGTTGATGTGGAATCTCCTGTCATCCTATAGTAATAACTATAACCAAACAATCATAAGCCCTCATAAACCCTTTGGTCATGTTGTTTGTTGGCAACAATACAGAGAAACGTTGACACGCTCTGTTCTCTCTCTCTTCCTATCTTCCCTCACCTCATTCGTTCTATTTTAAATCATCTGTTCTTTTATTTCTTTAACTTTATATTATTTATCTATTTATTTATTTATTTAGCGTGTGTGTGTATGTGTGTGTGTGTGTGTGTGTGTGTGTATCAGAAAGCGCTGTGTGTTGTTCTTTTCTTAAGCATACTTGTGTCCTTTCTCCACTTGCCAAATTCATTTTTGGTGACTCTCCCTTTCTCCATCTATCTCTGTATCTTTTCTTCCTTCTTCTGAAATGGTTCTTCCTACCCCAGACAGGACTCTGAAAGGTTCATGATTCCTACTTACCCTTCATGTTTATCAGCAGATGCACCAAGGGTTTATGAGGCTAGAGGTGAGACTATGCAGGAATGATAACTGACAGAGAAAAGGGAAGCAATGACAATGCACAAAGGTTATCTGAGCCAAAACCTGCCCGGTGAGCTTCCCACATTAAAGTCCAGAAGCTCTTTCCAATGGGCTCTGAGCCTCTCCACCACAAGTAAAGTTGGGTTCAGTTGAGAGTTGCTTTTCTTAATCCGGTTTTGCTTAACCAAATAGTTGCTCCCAGGATCTCTAAGTGGTCATAACCCTGTAAAAGTGACATCCTGCATGTCTCAAGCTACCAGCTGGCCAAGGGGGCGGGGCACTGAACTTCTCAACCCCCTGTGTCTTTACAAGACCTACCCTGTAGACAGCAAGGCCCTCATTTTCTTTGCTGTGGCTCTGCAGGTTTAGCTTCTCGGCAGCTGGGCACGGCTCTGGCGCTCAGCTCAGCTGAGAGTGAATTCTGAACATCAGTCCACAAATTCCAAGTTGTCTTCACCTTCAAAGGTCATTGCCTTCTGCAGTCCCTAGCATATCTTTTAACCCTGTGATATAAATGATAAATAGTATTATGAGGTCCTAGGACTTCCCCTATCATGGTAAGCAAATTAATTGCTCTAAGTCTTAATTGGTTAGTTCAATACAGAGTCCTGTACTTTGTAAGTGCTGAGTAAATGTTTTATTTATTTTAAGACAGTGATCAGTGCTGTCCAATAAAATCTCCTTAGCAACTTGAAAACCTCACAAGTCCAGTATCTGAGTTCTGATTTGAAGGCAACCGTGTTCTTGAAAACATTACTTCTCATCCCACTGATCAGGAGAACGAAGTCTGACTAGGATTGCATTAGGAGAAGGTTCCACTAGCTGCGGGATTATTTTGAATTCACAGTCGGGGACTCCTGTTTTATGCATGTTCAAGGATTTCAACTTGGATGGTAGCTTCTAAGAATTAATTTCTTCAATTTCCAAATATTGCATATTCCTTTAAACTCACCTGAAATAAAAAAGATGGCTCATAAAATTTCCTTTATTTGGTCAAAATAAGACAAGTTGTTTGAACATTCAAAGATATGCGCTGAATATTTTCCTCTCACAAGGTGAACCTCTTCATCTGAAATGCTTCCTAGCAGAAGTGTTTCCAATTTGGGGAATTTTTTAGAGTTTGGAATGCTTGCATATATACTTATTGAGATATCTTCATGACAAGACACAAGTTTAAAAACATAATTCTTTTATGTCTCATACACAGCTAGCACACATTGCCAGAATGTATACTGGTGATTTAATTAGGTGTTTTGACTGTGACAAGACAATCAAGTATGCAATTTTTCACCGTGGAACCATGGTGGTGTTCAAAACCTTCTGGATTTTGGAGCATTTTAGAGAACTAGACTGAACCTAAAGTCTCCATCTTTAAAAAGTAATCCCTAATTTCAGAGGATGTGCTAGTCAGAGAGACAGGTGTCAATTTGACAAGCTGAGCTCTGGGCACATTTGTGAAGAATTAATAGTTAAGGCAAGCCCTTGGGCAAGTCTGGAGGAGATTATTATCTGATTGACATGGGAAGACTCAGCCCATAGTGGGTGGAACTGTTCTGTCCGGGCCCACGAACCAGCTCGAACCCGAACCTACAAACGTGGAAATCTGAAGTGGGAGCGGTAGGAATTAAAAGTTTCAGGCTTGGGTCAGAGGGGGTGTTGGATGTCCCTTATCATCCAAGCCAACTTTATTGTAACATACAGGGGTTTTATAATCAAGAAGCAGGGCCAAATTCTTTACAGGACTATGTAAAAAGCATACATTTTGGTTAACAAAAAGAAGTCAGGAGTGGCACCCAATTGTCTTGGGGCAGACATATAGCCAGGTATGCTAAACAGGCATGTCACCTTGTTGCTAGAAGGGAATGGACAATGTATGCCTCAAAACAGTTACCTGGTGCATGGGTGAAAAGTTCGATAGAGATCTGTAAGGTCCATTTCTTTCAGGGTTTGATTAAGTTCCAAAGTGTCTCTGTTAAGCTTTTGACCTGTTGATCTATCCCATGTTGAGAGGGCGGTGTTGAAGTCCCCAAGAATTATCGTTTGGGGATTGAATTTCTTGCTTTAGACGCTGTAGGGTTTTCTTAATGAATGTGGAGGGGCCCGTATTGGGTGCATATATGTTCAGTATTGTGAAGTCTTCCTGGTGAATTGTACCTGTGACTAAATGTAGTATCCATCTGTGTCTCTATAATTTTCTTTGGTTGAAAATCCACTTTGTCTGATAGCATAATGGCTACCCCTGCCTGTTTTCTGCTTCCATTTGCTTGTAAAAATTGTTGACCAAGCACCTTTTATTTTTAGAGCGTACCTATCTTTGTGGTGAGATGGGTTTCCTGCAGGCAGCAGATTGATGGATTGTGATTTTTAAATCCATGTTTGTAATCTGTGTCTCTTGATCGGGTGATTAATTCCATTAACATTTAGTGTTATAATGGAGAAACTATTGTTAATTCCAGACATTTATTATGTTTAGTAGCTTTTATGGGAGGAGCAATGATATGTAAGATACTCTATACTAGTTAAGGCTGAAGCAATCATAATTGGACTTTGCATGCCCTGCGCATTGTCCAACACACTGTTGACCTCACAAAGTCTAGCATCTGCTAAAGGCACCAAGATCCTTGGAGGCAAAGGATTGGCAGCCACAGCAGTGTTCCTATACCTAAGGGGAACACGGGAAAGGGTTCGGGAAGGCCACTGGGTCCTTGTACGTCATCGGAGAGGAGGGCCCAGAGAAAATCAGTCATGCACAAGAAAGGACTCTCTGGGAATTGGGGTGGGAGGGCACTGGGGGATGGGGAGGGAGAGGGGTTGGGGAGGGGGAGCAGGGGGTACGGGGGGGGGGAGGAGGAGGGAGGGAGGGAACTGGTGTACCTAATAAGTTTGTATGAGCTGAAATAAAAAAAAAAAAAAACAGTTACCTGGTCCGTGCATCTCTTTAGGTAGGCAGGAAAGAACTGATAGGGAGGGAGGAACAGCCCAGCCAATTTCTTAGAGAAACAAAAGCGTTCCAAATGACCTGGGAGTTATCTCAACTTCCAAGGAGGGAGGCAAATTCAACCACCCAAGGGAAGAGTCACTCAATGGCCTGTTTAGTTGCTAATGTATCATCCAGAGTGCAGGCTTCTGGGCCTAGCAACCCCTACACTGTTCCCTGGGCAGGCACATAATATGGGGGAAGCTGCTTTAGTAAGTTGGTGCCCTTCAGTGTACTTGGACGAACTTCTAGTCTGGCAAGTGCAGTTTGCCCTTCTTTTCAGCAATCCCTGCAGATATGGTATAGCCAGTTCCCTGAGCTCCTGGTGTTGGTGTGGGCTCTCTTACCAAGCTGGACTAAGAACTGTAGCTAGACATGTAAGTCCTTATTACCCTAAGCTGATTGATCAGTATGAATTTATCAGTAACATGCAGGAAAACTGCAACAGAGACATGCTACAGTAAGTAAAAAGCAATGATTTAGAAAGTAAAACGAAATCAAAACTTCCTTCCCTTGACAGTTGATGTCTTTAAACACACATCCTGCCCAGTTATTTTTCTGCTGATTATCAGCTGTCCTGCTGCCTGTTATGATAGACCTGCAAGGAACTAGGACACTTAGGAACAGGAAGTATGTCCTGGTAGAGAAACATGACTGAAAATCTCTCTGCTCAGGAAAACACTTCAATGGCCAACTGCTACTAACAAAAACATATGAGCATGCTCTGCGCTCCATGAGACAACGTGTTTTATTTATTGGAATGGAAGAGTTTAACTTCAACAGCCCTGAGGTACCCTTACAAGTAGTGAAATACGAATTCCTCTTATTAAAGCTTTGCTTAATTCTTATAATCAGCTGTTGCTGTATAGTTTCTTTATGTATTGCACATGATCAAATATATTTTCCCAGTCTCACTGAATTATAATTGACCAAGTAATATAGTGTGTACTTCAGATGCACACCATGATATTTTGATATTCATGCACACTGTGAATTCATCGCTGTTGGTCCACTGATTAACATATGTCACCTTCTGGAGTTGCCATCTTATTTTACATTGTAGTGAAAACTTTGGAAATCTGTTGCCAGCAAATATTGAGTCTGTATCTCATGCAAGGGACTGCAGATCAAGTATTTCTTCATCTTGCATTCCTAAAACTTTGAGCCCTTTGACCAACTCCCCATTTTCCCTATCCTGCAGACCCTGGAGACCATCCTGCTTCTGGGACCCATGCTTTGAATCTAAAGACAGAGAGAGGATGGGAGAGAAATGAGAGTCGGCACATGTATAGAGAACCTCTTCTCTGTTTAGATGGTGGTATTACTTTGTATGCTACTGATAAACTCATGAAAAAAAGTCTTCCGAGGGGACAAGGGGTTTTATTTTGATTTATGAATCTTATAGTTCTTAATCTAGCTTGGCAGGAGAGTCCACATCAACACCAAGGGCTGATAGAACTGGCCATACCATAGTCACTTCTTTTGCCACATAGCATGTCTGTCCAATATGCTGAAGAATGTTAACTTCCTTAGCTAGCTCGGTCCATCTTAGTCCCACCACCATGATCTGGATCTTCCCTGTCCATTAGACAGTCTCCTCCAGACTTGCTCTGGGGTTTAACTCAACTACTAATCCATTGCAAATGTGCCCAGAGCTCTAGCCTTCACTTGTCAAGTTGACATCTATCACAGATGACTCTTTTGACATCCTCTGGAAGTGATAGTGTGAATCTGTTTTCTCTGCTCTCTGCTCTACTCTAGTGTTTCCCCATTATGAAAAAGAAATATAGTCCCAGGAAGAGATGTGGGAAAGAAAATTCACCTCAAGAGAATCTTCGAATGTCATGCTCAATCTTTTGTCCTGCAAGTTGCTGCTGGAAAGTTTGTGAACAGTGTCTCAGTTCTGGTCTCTCTGTCTCCACTTCTCTCCTGTAATGACTACATTTCTACTACTATAGGCTGTGCTTAAGGGCAGATTACCAAGGCTTGTTCTGTTGGTCCACTCCACTGAATTGCTTTAGAAAAAAAAAATCGCAGGTAAAATCCAGTCTAGTGGAAGATGTAAACCTTAGAGGCTTGCTTTGGGTCCTTAGCCTGTGTATAAAACCAAGCTAGCATGTGACCTCTTTGAGCCTGTTTTCTCATTATTAAACAGGGATATTGTATCTGTTTTTGTTGGCATAACAATGTAGCTAAGGCTGGGTACTTTATAAACTAAGAAAGGTACATGTAGTTCCTATTTTGAGATTGAAAATCCAAATTTGAGTAGCCCTATCTGTTTGACCTCTAGTAACTGTCTCCTGTTTTGTAGCTTAGAGGAGACACAGGAAGGAAAATAATTAGCTTCGTGCAGAAGTGGCCAAATACATGGGATGACCTGATTTTAAACACCCACTCTCAGCCAGGCAAGATGGTTGAGGGCTGTAATTTGTCCCACTCAGGAAGCAAACATAAGGTTGTGAATATATAAAGCAAGATGTAACTAAATAATGAGATCGTCTCACATACTCAAGGAGGAAAAAAACTCCCTTTTAAGAATTAAGGAAGGATTGGTAAGAACTGCATTATTCCCTTCCAAGGAGAGTATTATCAGTAATGGTTATTAAGCTTCTCCTCCTAGAAGGTCACAGTGAGGATCAGGCCTCCAGCATGTGACTCTTTAGGAAATAAACTGTAGGAAATTTATCACGGAAGTCTGGCCAGGCTTCACCATGAAAGGAGTCTGGTGGCCCTGTAAGAAGTGACAAGGACAAACAGTTCTCTTAAGTAGAGCTCTGACTGGCAGAGAGCCTGCCTTAGATGTCAGGAAGGCTCCAGGCGCAGGAAGGCTCCTCTGTGCACACGCTAAAAGTTTGGTTCCCAATGCGACGGTTCTTGCCGCAGCCTGTGCTGACATGAATTGACCATCAGCGGTGGGGAAATTGGCCATCCCAACAGAGTCCAAGTCCAAGATCAGCGCTGCCCAGTGAGTCATAAAAAAATACAACCAGGATAAGAATGTAGACAATAAATTCATCGGTTGTTGTTATAAAATCTTCATGATGTTCTAATGAGATTTGTATTAGTCAGGTTCTCTAGAGGAATCTTTCTATCTATCATCTATCTATTTATCTATATTATATATATGTGTATATATATATACACGAGAGAGAGAGAGAGAACTAGGTTGACTTACAAAATAAAAATCTGCATAGTCTAACAAAAGCTGTCATAGCTGCTCACTTCAAGAGCTGAGTTCAGCAGTCCCAGTCTGGTGGGCAGGCTGGAGGATTTGTGGAATGTCTCCCAGTAGTCCCTGTCTGATGCCAAGACAGAAGGATTCCCTGAACTATCAATGCTTCACAGATATGCCCAAAGTCTAGCCTACAGCTGTCAATTTGACATCTGTATCTAATTATCAGAGATAAGAGAAGGAAATCAACCAGCTCTCCCAAACCCTTCTTAACTGACCCATTATCACCTTATTCTGAAAGAGTTCAAACTGTCATGTCTAGCTTCCCTGAAGACTGTCCAGGTATCTGTAGCAACTATTCTTCTGGTTACAGCTCATAGTCCAGCTTGCTAGGAGTGCTCATACCAACATGAGGAGCAGAGGGAACTGGCCACATGTATCCACCGGAGTTGCTGAAAGAGGGGCAGATCTCACCTGTCAGACTGCAATTCTGTTGGAGTCTGTCTAAGTATGCCAAAGTACTGGAAGAGCTTCCTCTGTCTTATCCACCTGCCCAGGGAATAGTTCTACAACAGTCTGAGCTTTCCCATAGTCTCTTCCCACAGGCTTCCTGAGGGCTCGCCTTTACTACTAATTCTTCACAGATATGTCCAGAGCTCAGCCTTCACTTGTCAAGCCGGTTCCTATGGCTGCCTCGCACAAGAACTAAGTCACTCAACTCTGAAATGCAGGAGGAAGTAGTGTCCTTCCTGCCTTCTGCGAGGGACTTAAAGAAAGGGGTGATGTTTACTGAGCCTCCCGTGCATATCAAGGTGCTCAGGAAGAGTGTCATTAATGGCCTCATGCGGTCAGTGTGGAAATGCAGGACCAGAAAGAATAAGAAATGTATTGATAGTCATAGAGCAAAGACTTGGTAAGCAAATCCTTCTCGCCCAAATCTTCCTCCTTCTTTCCATTAACTCCTCTTCCACTGCATGAGTGGAGGGAAATGTCCCAGGCAATATCTCTGTAGCTGTTCCTTGGGTGAGAGGAAAGCGTATCAATCTGACTTTAAAATAAATACACCAGTGCTAGGTGGTGCCATGGAAAAGCAATCTGGCCTGGGAAATGTCCTGAAAGTCAACGGAGTTTTTAGTAGACCTTACAGAGCCAAATGCTGATATTCCACAGGAATTCCCAGGGAGGCAAGAAAATGTTACCATTCTTCCAGTCGGGGAGCTGCTGCGAAAACACACAGAAGCCTTTCATGCAAAAGTGAGCAAACAATCACTCTTGGCTCAGAATGTGTGAGGGACAAGTCATAGCACGTCTTGTGAGCAATGTGGAACCAATAATTGAAGCTAGCAAATGATTACTCAAAGAAGATGGAGTGCAGCTTCACAATCCACGCTACCTTTTCTGTGTATTTGGAATTTTGTATAATATGAAGGTTTTGGTTTTATTTATTTTTAACTTTCCCTATATCAGTAGAAGAATCACTTCTACATGGTGAAATGACAAGCTGGGTGAATTTCAACAGCTGTGTATCTCCATGTAAACGCAAATGGCTCAGTGTGTCGAAGCATTCAAACCACAATCCTGGCCATTTGAGTTCAGTCTTTGCAACTTAATGTCTAAAAATAAAGACAGATTTAGTGGCTCCTACTTTCAATTCCAGTACTCCTCGTGGCGAGGTGAGAGGCTACAGCTGGGAGAGTCAGATGGAAGCTTGCGCATGCGGTGTGACACCAGAAATAACGAAACAGATCCTGCCTCAGGAAGGTGAAAACTAGGGACTGAGTCCTAAGAAGTTGTCCTTGGGTTGGTGAGACAGAGCAGCATGTAAGGTGCTTGCTTACAAGCTCGGTGACCTGAGTTCAGTCCCCAGAAGCCCACGTGGTGAAGGAGAGACCTCCTCCTGAAGGCTGTCATTTGTCTTCCACCTGTGTGCCGTGTCACGCACAGGTGTGTGCTCTCTCTCTTTCTCTTTCTCTCTGGCCCTCCCTCTCTCTGACCTCCTGCACATGCGTGCTATGACATGCCCATGAGTGCACGTGAGTGCACACATACAAATAAAGAAAGAAAATTTAAAAAAAAAAAAAAGGTAAAGGACATTGGGCTGGTGTGAGTTCAGTAGGTAAAGTGTCTGTTCACAAACCCGGAGGCCTTAAGTTTGATCCTTAGAAGCCCACAAGGTGGAACGGGAAAACTGATTTCCAGAAGTTGACCTCTGACCTCCACCTGCCATACCAAGAATTTTTTAGACCCAGTTTGTGATGAAGGGAGCAGGGACTTAGGCAAGATTAAAAATGGCAGACTGACTTACCGGTAGAGAAGAGTAGTGCCGGCAGCCTTGACATTTTAGACGAGGAAAAGGCACGCAGCAGAGAGCGCCTGTGGCTACTGGAAAAATTAGTGCTTTGCACTGGGACAGTGAAAGAGACGGATATCATTCTGTGGAAATTCCGTGCTGTGAAAATACAGACGTGTTGAGCAGAAGAAAGCCTAAGCTGAAGTAGTTTTTAACCCGCTACAGTAAATGGTTTTCCCATGGTCGGCAAACGGAAGTTGATACAGCTGTGGTTCAAGTGGACCAGGCAACAACTCAGCATCTCAGTTTTACACGCATCGCCTAGGTGGTACTGGTTGTGATGCAAGATCAAGGGGGCAACAAAGCACAATTGCCACATAGTAGGTTTGAAGTTCCTTCAAAGGAAGGTGAAGCTTATAGTTGCAAGGACCAGAGAATGTTGGAGATACTAAAACTATTGGGCATACACTGAGGAAAGCTGCGAGTGTAGATTGGAGCTGGTCCAACTTTGAGCTGAAAAGCTGTAATGATAGAATCTCCCAGTGTTTTTTAGCTAACTTGACTATATGATAAGCAACAGAAGATGGACAGTGAATACAGGATGTGATATCTACCTTGCCAGACTTTGGTCTTAATTTTAATTGGATGTTTTCTTTCTGTGCCCTGATGCTTCTGTGTTAGTGTTTGTGCTGTAATATGCTGGAAGTATTTGACTCATACTTAAATTTACAGGAGTTTGCAGTTTTACAAATTAGCTGATTCTTAAAAAAAGAGACATTGAAACTAAACTATTAATGATTATGGACATTTAATCTTGGACTTTGGGAACTTATAAAATGGAACTGGATGTATTTTTTAGGTGAACATAGCATTTGTAGGGACAAGATTGAAAGTTTATGGTTTAAAAGTAATGCATGTGTCAAGTTGACAAAGGGTAGAGTGTGCTAGTTAGATATCCATGTCAATTTGACAATTGAGGACTGAACCATTAAGCACATTTGTGAAGAATTGGTAATCAAGGCAGGTTCTGAGAGGGGCAAACTTTACTTGCTATTGTATGAATCTCTCTCTTGTGGACTTGGTTAGAGTTTTTCAATAGCATGGGGGTCCCTTCGTATTTCTGTCTTTGTATGCTGTGGAATACTATGTGATATTACATTTCTGTTTATGGTTTGGGAATACATTTTAAGTTTTCTTTGAAGAAATAAAGTTTTACTTTTATTAAAAAACAAATCTATATATATGTGTGTGTATTAATTATATATAATTAAGAATACAGAATCTTAAATTCGCTTTTAAGTTCTAGTTGTTCTTGTGAGTTATTTAGGACTTTCTCCTTATTGAATGATGTCATCTGCAAATGAAGATTATCCCTTCATTTACAGTGTTACACCTTTTAGTTCCATTACTTGTCTAATTGTTCTGTTGGAGACCACTAGTAAAGTGTCTGAGTAAAGAGTTTTTATTATGAGAGCTTTTAAACTGTGTCTGTCACTTTCTCCCTAGATCACATACTTTTCTTCACTGCTATAAATTGCATCAGTCCATATGCCAATGTCATGCTGGCCTTACGTTCCTGTGTGTTACATGCAGCCGTCATCTCGGCAAATGAGCTCTGGGCACATTTGTGAAGAACTATTAGTTAGGGCAAACCCTAAACAAGCTTGCAGGGGATTGTCTAAATGATGTGAGAAGACTAACTAAGTCCATGGTGGGTGTGGCCAATATCTGGGCAGGTGGATAAGACGGAGGAAGTTGTTTCAGTAGTTGGGCATGCTTGAGCATGCTCGGGCCGACTTTGGCTGACCTGCAGTCTGGAGGTGGATATGCTTTGGCCAGTTCCCTTGGTTCCTGGTGTTGGTATGAACTCTCCTACCAAGCTGGATTATGAACTGTAACCAGAATCATAAGCAAGAATAAAACTCCTTTGAGTAACAAATAGCACTAAGGTTGTAAGATACAACAAGACAGAAATCTCCTGTGTTGTTAGTATGTTAAAAAAAATATTTTGGGAGGGATGGAGAGATGGCTTAGCAGTTAAGCCCTTGCCTCGCAAGCAAAAGGACCTGAGTTCTAATCTTAGATGCCAGATGCCACATACAAATGCCAGGTGGAAATGGCATAGCCTACACTTTCATCCTGGAAGGTAGAGCCTGAAAAACCACAGACCAAAGCAATAAGGATGTAGAGCAATCCAGGATGATTCCCGATGTATTTCTATAGGCACATGCTCCAGTGCCCCTGTACACACACACACACACACACACACACACACACACACACACACACACACATACATGCACACATCTACACTTATCCACCAAAAATATATATTTTTGTTTATTAAACAGTGAGAACATATGCACCTTATACAGGGGAACACAGAGACCGGAAGATAAGGCAAAACAAAAAATGCCCTACAATTCTTCGACTAGAACCCATAGACAATTAAACTATTTAAATACCAGATAAGTGATAGCTCTTAATAAGCTGTTGGACCTCAGGAGAAATAGTTCAGGCAGTAAGATCCTTAGGGGCAAGGGATCGGCCAGAGGTAGGGGAACACCTGTATTAGTGGACTGCCCAAAGAAGGGTCTCTCTGTCCCCCCCACCCTGTGAGAACAGAAAATAGAGGAAACCCAGGACCCATAGAACTAAAGGACAGGAGAATAGGAGGGAGTAGACTGAGCTCACATAGGGCTGGGAGAGAGGGTGGGATAAGATTGGGAGTGGGAGTGAAGGGAAGGCGGAAGGAAGGAGGGAACAAGGGAGGCAAGGAGCATATGTATAAAAATATAGATGTAATAATTTTATTAAAAAAATAAATTTTTGAGCATTACTAACCAGAAACTTTTTTCTTTAATATTTTATTTATTTGAAAGGCAGAGGGGGATGTGTTGGTCAGAGGACAACCTTTGTAAGTCAGTTCTCTCCTTTTGCCATCTGGGCTTTGTGGATCAAACTCAGGTTGCCAGATGTGCATACAGTCACTTTTACCAGCTGAGCCATCCCGAAGGCCCAAGTCTATCCTTAAAATGTGTAAAACTTCTCTCTCTGTCCCCACAGATGTGTGGGTGACTCTAGTTTCTAGTAGCAGAAACAAAATGTTCCATACAGGCATGCACATGACATTTGTAATTACGTTAATATCTTCTGTTTGTCTTTACTGTCTCTGCTTCTTACCCTAGCTTAGATCATACAGAAAAGCAATCATTTTCACAAATGATTCCTAATATCCCAATGAAGTAGAAGAATTATTAGACTCTGCACAGATCTGCACAGATCCACAGGGAAACCTCAATGGAAACTCAATACTTTGCTTATCAGACCTCTCCTTGGCCTAAATCTACTTTCTTATGCAAACAATCAAATCTATTGCTTCCACTTCCTCTTTGGGAATTAAGCTGCAATTTAAACAGATGATAACATGAAGTTAAAAACCTCCAGGCAGCTGCGGCTCCTGTCTTTACTTAAAGTAAGTGAAAGGTTTGGCCATTGCTCACCTAAAGCACTGTCTACTCTATCTTTGGATCACTTGAAGGCCTGCTCCCAAGTACCCTAGGAGAAATCCCCAGAGCTAGTGGTTGCTATGGTAAACCACTGTGAACTCTGAAGGAGTAAATAAAAAAGAAGCGCCTTAGAGATCGTTGTATTGATACTGTAGTTAAGGGGAATGTCACATCCTTTGACAGTTCTGAAATGAAATTGCAGTGTGGAAAACATGCTGTCTGAACAGCTAATACTCTGGTATTCTTGTGGGGGATATGTGTAGGGTGGAGTGTATATGTGTGTATAAGATGGCATTTGAGTGTGTGTCTGTGGAGGCCCAAGGGTGCCATTGGGAATCATCCTGGATTACTCTACCTCCTTATTGCTTTGCTCTGGGGTTTCCTCGTCTCTGTCCTTCCAGGATCAGGATTACAGGCATCTACCACAACCTTCTGGCATTGAACTCAAGTCCTTTTGCTTGTGAGGCAAAAGACTTTATCCCCTGAGCCATCTTCCCAGCCTTCATAATGAGATCTTTAGTACCTGCCCCACCCTTGCTCCTCTCCTCCCCATACACACACACCACACCTGGACATACCTGTGACCCAAATTTTGGGACATACCTCCCAAAATTCTGCTGACTCAGACCTGAAGCTGTTTCTCACCAGTTCGAGGAACATCCATCTGTTCACCATTTCTAGAAAAATCTAGAAAACTCTTGTTGGTTTTGGCTCTTGTTTTGCTTTCTGTCTTGGTTGGGTTTACTTTGAGTTTTTCCACTGCTCTGGGCTTTTGGTTTTTGCTTTTCTGCTACCTGCCATCTTCTGAGGTTGACAGAGCCACTGTGAGAAATGAAAGAATGAAAGTATCCCTGCTCTGCGATGCTGTCCATGGCTGAACGAGACCGTGAAGAGATGGGGGAGTTGACCTCACATGCTGTCCTGTGTCATGGCCAGTCTATCTCTGTGTGAAGATGGCTTTGAGATATAGTTAACATTGGCCGCTCTATAGCCTTAGTCTCTGTCTTTCCTTTCTCTAGACCTCATGCCTGCTGGGTCCTTCCACTGGTATCTCTGAAATTCCACACAAACATCCCGGGGTTTGAGGACATCAGAGTTTCTAGAATATTGATGGGGACGTTATCTTTTAGATGAGATCACACATAGCCACAAAATTCTTGTCTTTTTCCCACTGTACTAGAAAGGATGGGTGGTGTTTACAATCATGTCATTCTTTCACATCTGTCCACACATCAAAAAAGATGCTTTCAATGAAAAGAAGGGGTTGATTAGATGATTTAGTTGGCAAAGTGTCAACCAGACAGGAGATAATGCGTGGTATCTATGCAAAAACACAGGCACAGTGATAGTTGCATATAATTCCACTGCTGGAGAGATGGAATCAGGAGGAGTCTGTGCTTACCAGCCAGCCATTCTGGCCAAATCCATGAGCTTCAGGTACAAGGAGAGACCCCGTCTCAAAAATACTAGCATGCAGAACAACTAACGAAGACACTTGAACTATCACACACACACACACACACACACACACACACACACACAGTGACAAAATAATGCCATAAGACTGGTATCTACAAAATCATTTTGTCTTTCTGATAAGTCAGTCATTTAGAAGTTCACAAGTTATTAGGGCTGGAGAGGTGGCTCAGGGGTTAAGCCTTTGCCTTGCAGGTGGAAGGTCCTGAGTTTGGATCCTAGACCCCACGTATAGATGCCGAGGAGCAGAAGCAGGGGTGGCCTGCGATTCTGGCCCTGGTAGGGCAGAGCCTGTGAATCCCGGGGCAGAGTAAACAAGGAGGAGGTGCAGGAAGCCCATGGTTCTACACACACACACACACACACACACACACACACACACACACAACACACACATGGGCACACACGCACAATTGAATAAATAAAAAAAATTCACAAGTTACAAGACTGGGCATGCAGATCAGTGGTAAGGCACTAGCATGTGTGAGGCTCTGGATTTGATCTACAGACATTCAGAGCCTAGCTTCTGTGGCCTGGCTCTCTCCTTCCACCATTTCTTGATTCCATCAAACACAAGTCATCAGGCTTGCATGGCAAACACCTTTGCCCACTGAGAGAGCTTGCCAGCCCCTAGTCCAGTTGTGAAAGTTTATTTAAAAGGCAAGACAAGTTGCTTTATATAGCACTTTGCCTGGTTAACTGTCAGGTCAAGCAAGCATAAATGAAACCTGTATTATTGTTTTAGTTTCCTAATACTCAGATTTTTAAAAAGTAGCAAAATTATTAGAAATAGAATTACTACAAATTTCACTTAGAATATTGGTTTGATAGGAATGTATTGTCATCGTTTGAATGTGTTGTCCCCCACAGCCTCATGTGTTTGCATGCTTAGCTGATATTAATGTTTGGGAAGGTTGTGGCAACTTTAGGAGATGGGGTCTTGCTGGAGGAAGGGATGTCACAGGGAGGGGGCCTTGAGGTGGGTAGCCCAGCCTTGCATCCACTGATAGTCTGCTCTGCAGTTTGTAACTTGCTCCCTTGGCCTCCATGACGACTGTGGTGACCTGAGTCACCTCCAGGTTCTGTTGCCTGCCATGCCTTTCCTGCCATAATGGACTATATCTCCTATCTAGAAGCATAAGACAAATAAATCCCCTTCTCTCCGTGAAGTTGTTTGAGTCTCAGTGTCGTCTCACAGCAGCAGAAAGAGTAACTGCAACATTACACTGTGTCGTTACGATACAAATGTTTATCTCATTATTCCTGTTTGTAAGCTACTGAGGTGTAATTGTCTACTCTCTCACTCCCAGGTTACATGCATGCACGTTCCTCATGCAAAAGTCAACGAGAAACAACAATCCATTGAATTGATTTCTGGTTTTCTTCTTTGGTTCATCTCCTTGTTTCACTCTGCAGCCCACGCTGACTTTGACCTTACAGTTCCCCAGCCAGTCTCAGAGTTGGGATTACAGATGTGCTCCAGCCCACCTGGCAAGCTACCAGTTTTATTAATACCTTAATAATGAGGGGTTGCTTGGGGTTTTAAAGACAATACGGCAAGATATTTGCCCACCTAGTCTGTTGAAGAAGAGTGCAGCATCTACTTCAGAAGTAAGAGTGAATCCGCTAAAGAGAAAAATCATCCTTGCTCTGCTCTCACTTCGGGGAGAGGAGCCGGTTATGCTTTTGTTGATTCAAGGTTTCCTTGTGGTATTTTTGTTTTTTGTTTTTGTTTTGCTGTTGCTGACCAGTGCTTTGCCCATGTTAAGCAGATGCCCTACCACTGAACAATGCCCCCAGCCTGATTTTTTTAAGAGCCCAAGTTAGTATAGCAATTCACTATCAGTAAAATACTAATTCAGTATGCTTTACAGTAAAAGGCTAAGGCTGAGGTCTTCTGGTCTAGACATGGACCCTTATCATAAAAAGAATGCAGATGGAAATGGTGTGGTAGCTCAGAAGGTAAGGAACCTGCTCCCATACCTGGCAGTCTAAGGTCAATCTTTAGAAGACCACATAGTAGAAGGAGAAAGGCAACTTCCAAAACTTGACCCTGACTTCCACTCAAACACCATAGCATGCATACATGTAGCATTTCTCCCTGCAAATCTCAAATTAACTAATAGATAAAATATTTAAAACATGAAAAATAAGATAAAACTGTAAGCATGCAAATACCAACATGTATGTATGTATATCTATAGATAGCTTTAACTTACGCACATGTACCTCAGAGCTAATATATTTCTTATTCAAAGAAAATAACAAATTATAAAGGAAGTCACACATGATGGCTTATGCCTGTAATGGGTTTGAGGCAAGGGGATTGCCATAAGTTCAAGGTTAACCTGGGTTACGTAATGAATTCTAGGACATTCAAGTGCTACAGAGGGAGACTCTGTTGGAAGGAAAAAAGGACCAAAAGAAGGGAAAAGAGGAAAGAAGACTGATTTTTTAAAATATTTATTTATTTGAGAGAAGGAGAGATAAAAGGAGAGGAAGGAAAGGAGAGAGAGAGAGAGAGAGAGAGAGAGAGAGAGAGAGAATACATGCATGCCATCACACACAGCTATAGACCACAGAACAACTTTCAGAAGTCAATTCTTCCTGCCATGTAGGCTCTTTTGGGGGGATTAAATTCAGGTCTCCAGGTTTGTGAACAGGCATCTTACCTGCTGAACAATCTCACCTGCTCACATTGCCTTTAAAGAGAATATAATAAAACTTTAGTGTGTTCTTACTCCATCCATTTTGGCCTGTGCTGCAAGGTGGGAGGTTGGCAAGCTTGTTTTGGCAACTTTAGCAAAAATGAAGCTTAAAGGTCTGTCAGGGAGGATGAAGTTTCTGGTCTCAAATTTTCCTCATGATAAAGAACCTCAAGACTATTAAAGAACAGTTTGGATGTTTACTTGTGCATGTAACCTATATTGCATGGGTGTTTGATGGATTTTGGATTCTCTCCAAAGATTCCAGATTGGAGTGATTTTGGCCTCTTTGTGAACTCTGGAAAGAAGATAAAAATGAGTCACTATAGAGAGTTGGTCTTTTCCTTTATTTTTTCCCTTCTGTCTTTCCTCTAAAAAAACAGTGCAAACACACAGTTCTTTCCTTTTGGTAACATATCCAAAATTGCAGTGAACTGTCCACAGAAAAAGGTGTGACTATGAGATGAGTCTTCACAGAAAAACCCCGAGCTTTTGATGTGCTCTGTACTTGTTTGCTCTCATGACATCATACAGTGTGTGTTGTATGGAAACTGCAGTCGACCATGAGGGGGTTTTCATGTCATTCTCAAAGGAGCAGAAATGATTTTCCTGCCTTGCTTCTTTAAAAGTTCCCTTTCTTCTGATTATCAAAAGATATACATACGGTTATTAAAAAGCTGAAAAAACAAAGAACAAAAGAATCAAATTAAAATTGAACCAGAATAGGATAAAGGGTGGAATAACAAAAACTAAAGATGTGAAAAAGTCTTATAGAAGCCCACTGCTTTGTAAGCTAATTTAAAAATACAGTTTAAAGAAAAGAAAGTTTGAACAGAGTTACCTTGCACCAGTGGACAATAAACAAAAAGCTCAGTGTTGAATGTAGGGTACCTTCTTGTGAGAGTTACTGGTAAGAGACCCCAGAGGCCTCCAAAGACATTATATCCATGATAACATTTAAGAAATTAGGAGCTAAAGAAAGGATGAGTAATTTAAGAACCAAAAGCTTAATAGAATAAGGCTGTAACAGACACACATTATCTTTCTTTGACCTTGGGAAATATTTCAGAATAATCCCAATTTATAATGTGTGAAAATTTATATTTAGGAGGAGACGAGTGATGGGGGCTGGGAAGAGGGCTAAAAGCATACATAAATTTTACCATCTTAGCTAGTTTAAATGTACTTCTTAACAATTTTGAGTATATTTGTACGGTAGTGAAACAAATCTCTAGAATTTTCTTACATTGCAAAACCGAAACACTCTATACAGGGAACACTCAAGCTCAAGACCCCGATTTCTAGAAGACAGATGCTAAAGGCATTCCTCAAAGTCACTGTCACGTGTGCCTCCTATGCCAGCAATAGTTGAAGGCTGACTCCTGTTGACTTTCCCACCAAGGATGGATCTTGTCCTGTCTTGAAATGGGGTCTAGGGTAGAGGTGTTTATATATATATATTTTTCTTCTTCTTCCTGTGCTTTGGAAGCCATCTAGACATTAATTAGACATCTAAAGGATGAGCATAGAGCTTTTTTGTTGTGTTGCTGATCTTTTACTAGCCTGCTCTTTCTCCACAATGAACAGGGTCATTAGGGCATATTAACATGTCTAAGGATTGGCAGGGCTGTATTGCTGGTAATGGCCCCACCTATTGTTGACCTTTTGCACATGTAGTTTTCTGACACTATTGACGTCATCTCTCTGCACAGTGTACAGACATCACCCCACTTCGTGGTATATAAGAGGTTAGATTCCATAATAAAGATGACATGTTTTTTGGCTTTTCCAAGATCCCTTCTTAACCCAGCCTGATTCAATTCCTGCCGACCCACTCTAGGGTTGCAGAGGGAGGGGATCTGCTAGGTGATACCAGGACCCCATGGTCTGACTTTCTTCAGTGTGTGTGTTGGGACGTGTGTTTCCTTTCTGTGTATATTTCATTTATGGTGTTGAAACAAGCAAGACCTCTACATGCAGTTAGTGGATTCAGGGAATCACCATTTCTTCCCTTGCAATCATGCAACCCAAAAGCCCTTGAAAACTTGATTTTTCTCTAGGTTCGAAATGTAATCCCTCAGAATTGAGGACCTGGATTAAAGGTGCCCAAATATACATTAGAAAAAAGAGAGAGTATCTTCAACAAATGGTGCTGGACAAAGTGGATATCAACTATGTAGACGAATAAAAGTAGACTCTTTTTTAAAATTATTTTTATTAATATTTAGTCTTCCTAATTACAAACATAATGGGTGGTTGTCCCTGACTTCATTCCTCTCTCCCCCTCAACATGTTTTGGCTTGTTTGTTTTTTAAATTAAATTTTTTTTATTTTTACTCTTTTACAATCTCATACATGTAGATAATGCATTTTGAGCTTAGCTACTCCTATCTCCCGCTTCTCCTGGACAGTTCCCTAGCATATCCACCTCCTGCTTTTATGTTCTAATTTTTTTAATTGGACAATATAAAACAATATGTAAGCAATAAAAGAAAATACATTAAGGATATACATAGTTATGATTAAGCTCCCAGTTCTACATGGTTAAGAACACTTAATAAAGCTGAAGAATAGCAGGTTTTGTCCATCTTCTATGACACTAAATTCATGATGTGAGCACATGGAGCCCTGGCCTACAGGAAACTGACTCCGTTGTGGACATATGGAGATGAGACCACATGAGACCATCCTACTTGTGAGTACAGAGGAGGCCATCCACTTTGTCAGCATACAGAGAGCCCCAACCCAGGGAAGCCATCCATATTTTGCACATTCAGACTACCCCATGAGAGGTCTTCATATTGTGAGTACATAGATATGGAATTCAAGGTTTTGGCAAGCAGTGTGGTAGGTCAGGTTATTAATCATTCAGATGTCCACAGGTCAGAACACTGAATGCAGAAATAGTTTCATCTCTCTGCTACCGTTTGATGCACATGGGACACAGCAGTCACATATGCAGTGTCTCTAGGGGCAGGTAAAAGTAGACTCTTATCTCTCGCCCTGCACAAAAATCAACTGCAAATGATCAAAGACCTCGATTTTAAACCTGAAACTCTGAAACTTCTAGAAGGGGGGTATACTTGAACTGATAGGCTGAGATAATTTTCTGAACAAGACTCTTTGTGCAGTAAATAAAGCCAATAATCAACAAATGAAACTTCATGAAATTAAAATGCTTTTGTTACAAAAAAGAAAAGTGTTAAATAAAAAGGCACCCACAGAGTGGGAGAAAATCTTTACCTTACATATCTGATAAACAATCAGTGTCCAGAGTATCAAAGTAACTCAAAGCATCAAGAACACAAACAACCCAATTAAAAAAATGAGCTTTGCCACTCAGTACAAAGAAACGTCTCAAAGAAAGAAATTCAGATGCCTAAGAAATATCCATAAAAGGGTATTCAGACATCTCTTGGCTTTAAGGAAATGAAAATTGAAACTACATGGTACAGTCACTCTGAAAATCAGTATGGAAGTTCCTCAAAAATTAAGAATTGTATTACATGTGACTAAGCTATACCACTCTGAGCATATTCTCAAAGGACTTTATTCACTATAGAGATGCTTGCACATCCATGTTTGTTGTGGCTCCACTCACAACAGCAAGAAAATGGAATCAGCCTTGATGGCCATCAACAGATAAATGGAGAACAAAAATGTGGTGCATATGCACAGTCACTAAATCATCTTTTACACTAAGGCTTGGAGAAGTCTCTCAAGGAAGTTAAGGTGGTAAGAATATAAGAGCCTGAAGGTGGAAAGGGGTGTGGCCAGACAGTGCCTCCTAAAAATGACAGAGCTGTTGTGTCCATAACTCAGTGTAGCTTCCTCTACTTCCACAAGACCTCCACAATATTTTACCACGGAAGGGGCAAAAATCTCAAGACTCTCAAATCTCCACCCCTTCCTGAGAGTCTGGCAAGCTACAAAATATACCCTTCTTTTAGCTCTTCCTGTGGATATAGTTCCTTGGGCTCCTAAAGGTCACTCTCTGCCATCATGGGCTACAATCTGAAATCACAAGCTGAAATAAAAATCTCTGTATTCTCCTAAATTGTCCAGGTCATGAATTCATTATAGCAATAGACTATGAAACTAAGACACTGCCTAATGATAAGCTAGATTCACCTCTGAAACCCCAACACTTAGGAAGTGGAGGCAGGAGGATCAGGAATTTAGGACAGTCTCAGCTACATAGTGAGTTAAATAAAGGCCAGCCTGTGCTACATTAGTTCTGTCAAAACAAACAAGCAAATAAACAATATGTTTTTCATAAGAACATCTTCAGTGTTTCATTTTATTATCAGTTTCATAATCTAAAACATTAATAATCGAAGTTTTTCTTGAAAAGTATTTTTTACCAATATAATTTTCAGGGACTGAATATGTAAGCCTTATGGCATAATACATGTTTAGCATTTGCAAGACCATATATAGATGTACACCCCCAGAAACAAAAGGGAGACCGAGAAAGAGAGAGAGGAAACAGAGGGAAAGGGGAAAAGGAGAGAGAAAGAGAGAGAATAGCTTCTTTCCAGCATTATTTGACAGGTAGCTGGTGTAATTAGTAACCTAGTCTCAGAGTTTCTTCTTTTTCAAATGAAGATGCTGTTACTTATTTCACCATCATTACTGATTTCTAATTACAAAGCAAATGCATGAATATATCTTCTTGTAAAAATAGCTAAATATGTGCTGGAGTGATGGTTTAGGGGTTAAACCTCTGCCTGGTAAACACAAGACCCTGCGTTCACATTCCAGATCTCTGGTTAAAAAAAAAAAAAAATGGCTGCTGCCTGCACTTCTGACCCCGGAAGGCAGAGCCTAGGAAACTCTAGAACAGTGCAAATAGAAGGTAGAGCAATACAGGATGATTCCTGAAGTCATGCTTGGGTCTCCACAGACACACACATACACCACGAACACCACCAAAAACAACTAAACATCATCAGTAAGACTGAAGTGCCAGTTTTGCCTTGGGCCAAAGGATCCCTTATGCCAGCCGCTGAAGGGACCCTGTGCATTCATTCACTCCCGGGAAAGGGAGTTTCTCAAGTTGACTTTGGCTTTCTCTGCCTTAATGCATAAAGATGACCAAACTGTACTTCGTTTTCTGCTTTGGCTTTTTCTACCCCACAGAGGACAAGGAGAGCTCTCTGGGATTCACCAGAGTCTCCTTTTTCTGCTTGCCTTTTGCACCACAGTGTGACTGGGTTAATTCATTAGGCCACCTCCATCAGGGCACACTTAGGTTGTTTTCCAGGTTTTTGCAATCACACACATAGACATCATTCATCCGTAGCACCCTAAGGTGGATATGCATTTTTTTTTTTCATTGATTCCTGCACTGGAACCCTAGCATTTCCATTCATGTTTACCCTGTCAAATGGGAAAGCAATATGGACCCGCAAGAGTCGGAATCGCCGACTTGAAGTGGTGACCATGCAGATTTGGGCAGTTGTTTTCTTTACTGGGCAGGGCGATTCCTGGAAACATCAGGAGAGCTGCTGCTGCTGTTTGTTTTTTGCCCTGTGCCGTTTGGCTTGGAACACTCATCAAGTTGCCCAGTTCCCACCAAGCTAAATGAATGGCTGTTCTGGGTGCAGGTTGGTCAGTGGTTTTTGCAAACCTGGACACAAGCCTCTGTTTTTGGAGGGCTCGGTTCCATGTACTTGGTCAGGCTGTACAAGAGAGCCTTATGTAAGGAGCCATTCATTATCCTTCTCAAATGGGCCATGGGAGAGACGTGATTCCACTCCAGGCCACTAGTTATTACCATAAAGCCCGGATAGAAGATGAAATTCCTGAGGGAAAAGAAAAGTGAGCCCCACTCATGTTATATAACTTCAGCTCCCAGAAGCAATACACAGCACCCCAGAACTCCCCATTCTCCATCTCCAGAAGGATCTTTCCTCTACATGATTCTTCACCCACTGTTGTATGTTCATGTCGCGTACTCAGCGCTCTAGGCAAATCATAGAGAAGCCTACACATCTGTACTCAGGAGACACTGTGATGGAAGATGAACATGGCTTTGAAGACAAGCATGATGGCCCAGGCCTGCAACCCCACTCAGGAGGCCGAGGCCTAGGGTCACCATGAGTTTGAAGCCAGTTTCAGTTACATCATGAATTTCAGACCAGCCTGAGCTACATGGGGAGACCCAGTATCAAAATTAAAAAAAAAAAAATCTTTGATGAATAAATTTCAGCTAAGCAAAACCTTGACTCCAGGTTGCACAATCACACATGGTGGTGCACACAATCATTTGTCTGATAGTCCAGGATTCAAGTCCCAGCTTCAGTTCTTCAGTATGAGCAAACGCTTGCAAATCTCACGTATTACTTATTTGAGACTCAGTTTTCAAGCTGTAGAATGGTACGATAGTTGCATGGTTTAAGTGGGTTCGCAAGGATAAAGTCTGAAACGTTATCTTCCTTGCAAGCACGATCTTTTAAAAGTTGACCAGATCATAAGGACTCTATCCTCATCAAGATGAATACCATTATCAAGACAGTATGTTAGCTTATCATGAGGGTGAGTTCCAAATGGAATTTAGTCCTCTCTCTCTCTCTCTCTCTCTTTCTCTCTCTCTCTTTCTCTCTCTCTCTTTCTCTGTCTCTCTCTCTCTTCCTCTCACTGTGATATAATAGCACAGCAAGAAAGCTCTTGCTACATGTCCACCCAGACTCCTTCCCTTCCCAGACTACACAATGATAAGAAATAAATCTGTTTTTTAATATAAATTATCCACTCTCACGTATTTTGCTCTAGCAACAAAAAATGGACTAAAACTAGTCAGGCAAGGTGGTACCCACTGCAATCCTAGCATTTAGTTTGCAAACCTGAAAAAGCAGGTGCTTTAATCTCTGAGCCTGTCAGCCAGTTCCTAGCATGTGGTCATAACATGTTCATGACCAATAAAGGTTATGGATCATGAAGCCGTCTCAAAAACGAAATAAGTTTTTAAAATGGACCCAAGGCAGAGAAAACTGATACTGAGAAGTCAGACTATTGCTGTAACAGATATCTGAAGGTACACAAATGTCTTTGGAACTGAATAATGTGCAAAGTTTTAGAGAAATTCAAAGTCCAGGCTGGGAAAAGCCCACCTTGCCCTAAGTGTGATGAAGATGGTCTGGTGAGGGCTCAGGGGAGACAAGAACTATTATGCGCCTGTGACTTTTCAGAGATTACATGGGTGACCCCAGCCAGAAGGGAAAGGGACAAGACTGGCTGCACGTGCAGCTGGCGAAATGGGAGAACCACGAGAGCCCTGGGAGACCAGTGGGGTCGTGTTGCAAGATGCCTTCCTCCGCGGTCTACCTACTGGTGTGTGACTCCTGCTCAGCCGGTGCTCAGGCGCCTACCATCAAAGGCAAGCCAAGGGGCCACACCTGCGAAAAGACTTGGAAATCGAAGGGAATCTGGCAGGAAAGAAGAAAAACTGTAATGGGTTGGAGATTACGGGGTGAAAATATCATAAATTCACTATACTTATGTATGAAACACTGAAAGAATTTTAAAAATGGAAGAAAAACAAAGAGGATCTGACATTCTCACCTCATTTGTGTGTGTGTGTGTTGTGTGTGTATTCTCATGTTCTGGTTTAACTGTGTAGGCAGACAGCTAAGCGTGCCCATGACTGTAAAGGCCTGAGGTTGGTATTGTGAATCATCCTTGATTGCTTTTCCACCAAATTCTTTTGAGGCTAGATCTCTAACCACATCTAGAGTTTCACTGGAAAGCTAGTCTGGCTAGCCAACGTGCTCTGAAAGTCTTTGCCTTCCAAGTCCAGAATGGCAAGTGGACTGCCACACCCACCTGGCATTTAACACAAGATCTGGGGATCTCCACTCAATGCTTTTGCTTGTCTGGCAAGCATTTTAAACATTACGCAATCTCCCGTTTGTAAAAAGGGAGTGACCATAGCAGTTTGCTCCAGAAAAATTAAAATAAATACCTAACCAGCAAATTATGAGGCAAATAGTAATACAGGTCCCACACAAATTTGCATGCATGTATAAGCATGCACTGATCACTGAATGAGTGGCAGATATAGCTCTATGACAAGAACATCATATAAAACACTATCAGGTGATCCATTTGCCTTTGTATTAAATTAGGAAAATCTCCTATTTCATTCTTCTAACACCTGATGAGAGCCTGAATTTGCCACACAATGAACCTGAACTCAAGATTTAGCTGAATTTCTCATACTTTCGAGACTGATACAGAGAAATGGATCAAAGATTTTAAGAAGTTCATTGTTAATCTTCCCTAACTTATTAATACTATAGAACATTCAATGCTTGCCTCTTTGACATCTAATAAATCTTATTCAAACACCTATCGGGTTGGGCTCTACATGAATGTTACAGGTCATGGATCATCAGCAGATCAAATCTGACCTATTGTCTTTCTTTATAAATAAAGTTTTGTCAGGGATAGAGGGATGGCTCAGGTGTTAAGCTTTTGCTTAGCAAGCAGAAAGACCTGAGTTTGGATCCCAAATCCCATGTAAAAATGTCAGGCTTGCAATTACAGCCCTAATGGGCAGAAACCCCAGAGGGAAGCAATAAGGAAGTAGAGCAATCCAGGAGTGATTCCAGAAGTCACAGGAACACACACACACACACACCCCACACATACCTATACATACCCTCATATACACACACTAGCACCTACACACACGAAAAAAATAAAAAAATAAAGTTTATTCAGAACATGTCCATTCATTATGTATTATCTATGGCTCTGACTAAGACCACACATGGCCTGAAAAAGCTGAAAACACTGTGTGAAGCTGGGAGTGGAGGCACACACCTTATAATCCCAGCACTCAAGAAGATGAGGCAGGAGAATCTTGTGTTTTAGGCCAGCCTGACCTTCATAATCAGTTTGAAGCCAGTCTGAGTTGCATAGCAAAACCCTGCTTTGTACACACATATAGAGAAACATTTGCTCTTGAGCTTTTTCTTTAAAAGCCTGCTGAGATGTACAGACACACTGTTGTATGTAGTTCACCTGCATGGTTGCTGATAAATTACCATCAAACAGCTTAAGGAAACAAGGGATTTATTTTCTCTTACGATTCCTGGTTACAGTTCTCAATCCAGTTTGACAGGAGACCTCATGCCAACACCAGGGCCAAGGGAACTGGCCACACCATTTTTATGTAATGGCTGAGAGAGGGACGATTCTTACTTGCCAGATCAGCATATCTGGCCAAGTGTACACAAGGATGCCAACTTCCTCAACTTGCTCTCAGTATTTTATTCATCTATTCAGGGCCTAGTTCCATGCACCATAGACTTGGCCTTCCTCATCAGCTAGACAATCTCCTGCAAGTTGCTCTGGGCTTAACCCAACGACTAATTCTCCACAAATGTGCCCAGAGCTCAAACCCGGAATCGTCACATGTGCCTAACTATGACACATGCTTTTAAGTGCTATTAACACTTTCGTTGTATACATAAGACATACACACAAAGGTTAGCGTTAATGTAAGACAGTGTGTGATTAATATTAAGTTGGTATCAGAGAGAATGAAAGGATTGCCTGAATGCTGAAGATGGTCAAAAGAAAGCCAAACTGGAATATGGGGCTTGACATGTCATTACACATGATGTGGGCTTCAAGAGGGGACGAGACATGTATGAATAAGAAGGAAAGAGAAAAGATTGCCAAGAGCAGTTGAAAGGCTATGGCAGAGATAAGCCATTCTCTTCTCTTGACCCTCCCTGTCTCCAAGTCTCTGTGAGCTTATCAGACCTCCACTTACCTGGCCCTGTCTCCCTCCTCCTCTCCTTCTCTTGCCATTGCCACACTCCACACACTCACACACATCTACAGATATGCATACATACATGTGGACTTTCACGTTCATTCCATTCTGAGTAAAAATTTCTCAGTTACTCAAACCAACCAGGTTATTCAAGGTCACTGAGTAGAGTTTTCCTGTCTGACCCATCTATCTTCAGCTTATGACAAAACTTCTTCAAACTCCTTGATTCTCAGTTGATTTACCACTTTCTCTGAGTTGCATTCTTTTAACTTCTCCAAGGCTGGATTAAGTACAGTTCTGTGGACTCCCATCACAGTTGCTATTGTTTTCATGATAAACACATTTGTCTATGTCCCTGATTAAACAATTAGCTTTCAGTGCAGAAACCATGTCCCATTCCTTACCACAGAAGGCAGCCCGTATATATTACAGGTATAATAATATATAATTTATACGCTGTAATGGTTACTCATTTTTGTTGCTGTGATAGAGCATTAAAAGTCAAGTAACTTAATGGAAAAGGGGAGATTTATTCAGCTTATAGTTCCAGAGAGGAGATTCACTCTTTTATGGTGGAAATGGCATGGCTGGCTGGCAGAAGCTGGTGGAGGCCTAGGTCACTGCAAACATCATGGAGTCTGCGAGCTGCAAGACTGCCTCTGCTAGAGCAGACCTCTCCTGGAAGTAGGGTAGGACTAATCTACCTCAAGGCACACCCCCTGTGACTGCCTTCCTCCAGCGAGGCTCCACCACCTAAAGGTGCCATGACCTTCCCAAACAACATGACTGTGGGGACATATTTCAAACCATGACATATGATATATGTAACTTATATAAAATACACTATATGAATCTATTGTACTGTGTGATTATATAACAATAATTATGGGCTGGAGAGATGGCTCAGGGGTTAGGCTTCTGTTTGGAAAGCAGGAGGACCTAAGTTCAGATCCTAAATTCTATGTAAAAAATGCTATGCAGAATTGATGGTGATGTGCGCATCAGTCCTGGGAGGTAGAAATTGGTACTGAGTAGTGGAGTATTGTTGAAAGATTAAGATTATCTGGTACCAGAACATGAAGTGTTTCGAAGTTGACAAAAATTGGTACCAGAGAAGTGAGATGTTGCTGTGTGAGACTAAGAGAATCTAATGCAAGGTCCCTCTGGGGTGTGTATGTGCCCAGGTTATTGTGTTCTGGAGTTGAAGATTGAAGCCAAAACACACATAGAAGATTAAGGCAGAGTTTATTAGAGGAGAGAAAAAAATGCAACCCATGGACATAAATTCATGAGGAGCAAGAGAGCCCTGGAGAACTCATGGACTCCAGGCATGGAATCCATGAGGGGCAAGGAGCTGGGAAAGAACTCACAGACACTGGAGTGGCATGGACGGCAGGTGCCAAAGATGGCTGCCAGTGTCTGGAATATTTATACCCTTAGTCAGGCCTGGGAAAAGTGACTTTTTTCATTGGTTAGCTCCAGTTTCTATAAACTGATAGGAGCTTTTAGTCCTCTATATATCAATGGTCTGTTCATACTGGGGCCGAACACAGTTAATCTAGTGTCTACCTCATGGTAGAGCTTATCTGTAATGGAGAATTAATCTCCATATCCTTCATGAACATAGGGTGGGGGTGGGGGGAGTTGGTAAAGAGTGTGTTCCTTCAGGGTAATCCCAGCAGTGGGGGATGACCTTTGAAGACCTTCAGAGACCTTCCCAGCATGGCTGTGTTAAAACTGCCTAACTATCAGATCCTATTAACATTCTTATTAATCTTCTATGGAGATTTTTTCTGATCTCAGATTTATCAAGTGGGGGAACCTCCGTTTTGAAGTCTGGTTCTGAATCTATCAGAGAGAAGTTGGTACCTAGCAGTATGGCCAATGCCGTGATGTGGCTAATGTGTCTTTGGAACTGTTTGTTGCGAGAACTATGGAGAATTTTGGGACTTGCACCAGGATAGCCTTTGTATCTTGGAGACAGAGCCATTTAAATGGGCCATTCTTTTTTTTTTTAAATAATGTATTTTTTTTTCCGCTCATACATATGTAATAGGTACCCCGGTCCCTTCCCTCCCTCCACCCCTCCCTGGACCTCCCTGCTCCCTCCCCCCTTTTCCCCTTTCTTTCCCCCCTCCCTCCCTTTCTCCCAATGCCCCCTCCTCCCCCATTCCTAGAGCATCCTTTAATGTGTATGTCAAACTTTCCTCTGGGTCCTCCTCTCTGATGAGGTGTAAGGACTCAGTGGCATTTCCTAGAACTCTTTCTTGTGTTCCCCTTAAGTATAGGAACACTATTGTGGCTGTTAATCCCTTGCTTCTAAGGATCCTAATGCCTTTAGTCCATGTTAAACTTTGAGGGGTCAATGATATGTTGGTCATTGCACAGATCATGCAGAGTCCTATTATAATTGCTTCGGCCCTAACTTGTGTGGAGTATCTTGCATATCATGACTCCTCCCATCCTGTGCTCTTACAATCTTACCGCCCCTCTTCCACAAATTTCCCAATGGGCCATTCTTATGAGAGTTTGGAAGAGAACAGTTGCTATGAGAGATGCAAGCAATGGAATCCCAGCTTCTGATGGTCCAGAGGGGAACAAAGACTGCGTTTGGAACTGGATAGGTGGCAAGTGGAGCCATGTGTTGGCAGAGAGTTTAGTGAAGTTTTGCCCTCATCCTTGCTTGAATAGGAGGTAGATCAATCCTCACTCTTTGGTTTATCAACATTTTATCATGGAAGGAGAAAGATTTCAAGAGGTTTCTCACCTCCTGGGAGACTATTGAGGATTAATGTTGGATGGTGTGGGGGGGAGGGGTTCCTTAGTGGTCTACCCACTGATATATGATCCATGCTCCAGCAAGTGCTCAAGCACTTGCCATCAAAAGCAACCCAGATGAAACTCTCAGTGGGCTACATATGCAGAAAGACATGAATGTAGGAGGGAGATAATAGGAAAGGTTTATAATGGAAAAAGAGGGGAATGGAACTGGGTAATAAGGGGTGAAAATAACATAAATTTGTGTATAAGACTATCATAGTTAAGCACAGGTGTCAACTTGACTCTTGAGGGTTTGAGCTCTGGGCACAGTTGTAGAGAGTTGATGGTTGAGTTAAGCCCAGAGCAGACCTGAAGGAGATTGTCTAGCTGCTTGGGAAGACCCAGCCCATGGTGGGTGGGATTAGGCCCTGGATAAATCAGAGAGACCTGGTTAAGAGAGTTGGCATCCTTCTGTTCACTTGGCCAGACATGCTGGTCTGGCAAGTAAGGATTGTCCATCTCTCAGCCGTTATGTGGTGATGGTGTGGCCAGTTCCCTCAGCCCTGGTGTTGGTGTGTGCTCTCCCGTCAAGCTGGACTATGAACTGTAACTGGACTGTCGTAAGAAAGTAAACTCCTTGTTCCCTTAAGCTGTTCTACACAGACACACACACACACACACACACACACACACACACACACACAGACACATATGCGCACACGCACATACACATGCATATGCACACAGTTGAATAAATAATTTAAAAAAATAAAATAAAAGAATAAATATAAATTTAAAAAACTTTCAAACACTTCAATTAAGAAATAGATCTTGAGTTGGTGGTTGATGAAGAGCTAAGGGAAGTCTTCATTTCACAAAGTAGCATGAGTAAGTATGTAGTCTGGCCATTGTGGTACAAGCCTGTAATCTTAGCACTTAGGCTGAGGCAAGAAGTGTGTAAGTTCAAGAGCAGTCTGGGCTATATAGCAAGACCCTCTATAAATATTAAATGAATGAATGAATGAATGGATAAATCAATAAAATGTTTGACAGCAACATGCTTAGTAGAGAAAATAAATAAGAGACTGGATGTGGGAGATTAAATTAACTCTTGAATTCTAACATAGGAGGAAACTGCCTAAGAATCGATCATTATCACCCATAAGCTTTGCTACTTTCTGGTAGTGAGAGCCAGGTCTTGTTTTGACTTCTACCCATTGCAACAAGTACAATGACTTGCATCTCATTGACATTCAAAATGGCCACCAAGTGAATAATTGCATAAATTAAAAAAAAGACCGAGGCACAGGCTTTGGAAATAGACTTGATAGGACTTGCTTGGTTACCTCTAGCAAGGTGTTGGGTAAAAAATGGTCTGATTGGAACCCAGAGTATAGCTCTTTAACAGCATTTGCCTAGAAGGTACTTGGGCTTAACTCATAGTCTTCTATCTCCAAAAGGTTCTGTTGCTAGAAATAGAAGAGATAGGAAGAGGCTTCAGTTTGGGGAAAAGGTAAGTCCAGGAACCCACTAAAGACATCTCTTTCCTTCAAGAGAGGGACAAAAAGCAATTCATTATCATAATACTTTTAAGCCTGAGAATCAGTCCCTAATATCCCTCCTCTTCTCACCTTTAAGGTCTAGCGGACGGTTGCCAGATGGGTGAGCAAATGAATCACTTAGTCATGAAAACAGAAGTCCAAACTCTCCTCCCCCCATCACCACTACAGCAAAGAACAGTGTCTGTGCTTGAGTGAGGAACAAACCATAGCAGACGTCTCGGCTCACGTCTGTAATCTCAACACTCGGGAGGTTGAGGTAGGCAGATTGCCAGGGGTTGGAAGCCAGCCCAGCACACACAGTGAGCTTTACAGTGTCTAGAGAGTGAAACCCTGTCTGATCAAAAATGGAAAATTTTGTTTTTGCCTGAGAACATCATGACATTCTGGATGCGCATTAAGCTCTTCAATTGTTCGTCTAGGCTGAAAGAGATGAAAGTCAATTGCTTGTCATCTGGGAAAACAGAGGCAGTGAGAGGAAATAAAGCCATGCCACTCCCTTGTTTGTCATGTTTGAGAAAAAAGTCTTTTCGGTAAAGAAGTAACATGTGATGAAAATGCTTGCGCCTCCCAACATTGGCCAGGAGACATGGCTCAGTGGGTAAATTCCTTGCATGTACGTGCAAGGATCTGAGTCGGAATCTCCAGAATCCATGCAAAGCTGAGCGTGGTGTCACATATCTGCCATCCCAGTGCTTCCATGATGGGATGGAAGAAGGAGACAGGAAAACCCCAGAGGTTACTGACCACTCTACTTGGCATGGATTGTGAACTAAATAAGAGATCCTGCCTCAAACAAGGTCTGAGGCAAAGACTAACACCCAAGTTTCTTCTCCGACTTCCACAAATGTGCCATGGCACAGGTGGCCCATGCATACACATACATTCACAAACATCACACACATACACAAGAAAATAAGTGAATGAATTTCAGGCTGGCAAGATGGCTTGGCAAGTAAAGACTTTTGCCACATAAGCCTGATGAGAGTTCCATCTTTGGAAGGAACATAAGGATGAATGTCTATAGGGAATCAATTCCATGAAGTTGTCCTTTGACCTCCACACATACACACACACACACACACACACACACACACACACACACACACCCTGAGTAAATAAAATTACCTAAAACACAATTCCCCCAAATGAAAGAATTCTGTTAAACCTGGAGATCTGTGTAGTCCCAGCTGGGGTTAAGTAAACTGTAACTGCCCTTCATGCAGTTTTAATCCGAGATCCTTTTGTTCCCTCCAAGGTATAGATATGCTGACCTTCACACATGTTTGGCCTGGATCTGTACAGCAGCTGTGACCCACACACTGTCTACCAGTTCAGCTTGCAAGATAATTTCTCCAACAAATGCACACACCAAGTGATGCTTCTTCATTGACGTGGATGGGCCTTGCGTTCGCAGAGCACCGACTCTCCTGTGGCCATGTGCTCCTACGGCAATTCTGCATATGGGAGGGTTCATTGGTAACAAAAGCAAGTGCTGCCGCAGAGCCAGAGCTACCACCTGGAAGGAAAACAGTAGTAAAGGTAACAAAACTTTGTGAGAGGCGTCTTCGGACACCATACTGCTGCTTTATAGCAAAATCAAGACGAGACCTGAGCCCGTGGGTCAAGAGGGAAGCTCTTTTGGAGGACAGTGCTCAGCTGGATTCGGAGCTGTTATCCCAACCTCTCCCGAGGCCAAGCCAAAAGATGAATGAGTCACCAGGAGATGAGCAATTCAACAGCAGCCTGCTTGGCTTGTGCAAACCTGCTTTTGATCTGAAAACCTTTCCTCTGGATGAAGTTCTGGTACTGGGCTGTGGTCTGGGTTATTGTGGTTCTTCATTGCTTTAGGGCTTTAAATGTATTGAATTCACCATTGTAAGGCTTTGGTTTGTCATCATGAGCAATTACACAACTCCTTGGGAGACTAACCAGCAAGATCTGCAAGACAGATCATTTTAGAATCTGTGTTGTCAAGGCTGATCGAGGAGGATCTTGTAGACAAACGGAGCGTGGAAGGTGAGCAACCTCAGTGTTTAGACTGAAATCAGAACAGGGGCAGGGAGGGCACTGAAAGCTGTCACTTCCTCCTCTGTGCAAAGCCCTGGCAAGGAGGAAATGTGCAAGTGGGATGCAGGAGAGGTTCCTCTGCCCTTCCTTCCCAGAAATGGAGGATATGTCTAGGTACAGAACTGCAGAGTATCCCTGCTTCCACTTCAGGAATTCCAAGAAACTAAAAATCCAAGTCAAACTTTCCAACATCATAGTTATTTTATTTTAGAAGCTAGGAGAGCAGTTGGGGGTCTTTCTACACAGAACTCCAGGACAGTCATTTGAGCATAGCAAGTAACTGCTTCCAGAATCCTGTCTCAGGGCTGGAGAGATGGCTTAGGGGTTAAGACTCTGCCTTGCAGCAGAAGGTCCTGAGTTCGGATCCCAGGTTCCACATAAAAACACCAGGCAGAAATGGCGGTGGCCTGAACTTCTGACACTGGCAGACAGAGCCTGAGACGTCCCAGAGCAAAACAAAAAGGACGAAGAAGCAGTTCCCAAAGTCACCCTTGGTTCTCCACAAGGACTCACAGTGCCACATGAATGAAAGGAAGAAAGGGAGGGAGGAAGGGAGGGAGGAAGGAAGGGAGGAAGGAAAGAAGGAAGGAAGGAAGGAAAGAAGGGAGGGAGGGAGGAAGAGAGGAAGGGAGGGAGGGAGGAATGAGGGAGGGAGGAAGGGGAGGGGGAAGGGGGGGAGGGAGGAAGGATTGTATGGCCCAAAGTGGGCTGAGTGAGGGAGTGATTTCAGATGCAATCTTCAGCGCAGTCAGCATGCCAGACCCCTCGCTCGCATACAAGGTCCTTTTTACTCGTCTACTTTTCTTTTTTTTTAATTATGATTATTATTATTTATTCAATTGTGTGTGTGTGCACGTGTGTGTGTGTGTGTGTGTGTGTGTGTGTGTGTGTGTGTAGAACCAGACGAATTCGGGAACCACCATGGACCTCCTCCACCTCCTCCTTGTTTACTCTGCCCCGGGGTTCACAGGCTCCGCCCTACCAGGACCAGAAACGCAGGCCACCCTGCTTCCACCCGGTGTCTATATATGGGGTCTAGGATCCGAACTCAGGACCTTCTGCTTGCAAGGCAGAGGCTTAACCCCTGAGCCACCTCTCCAGCCCCCTCATCTACTCTTCTTGTGTCATCTTTGTGACCTTGATCTTGTGAGCCACCCCTGCACTTTGACTAACCTACAATGGCTACTGCATTGCAACCATTGAAGAGCTCCCTCAAGCGAACTCCTCCTTAGATGTGGGCCTGACATGGTGTCAAGATTCAACCCAAACTACTAAACAAATAAGTTATTGTGGAGGGAATTAACAAGTTGTGGCCTTGGAACATGTTTCTCAAGAGAAACTCTGCCATATCCTGGAACTCTGAGAATGAATCTTGGAGACCACCACAGGGACCTACCCAAGAGGTTCTGAATGTTTGCCCTCCTCTTGCAACTCTCTGATCCTAGAGGTCCTGCTTTTATCAGTTTTTTGTATCAGGGGGTCCATGTCAGCATTTTAAACTTTTTTTAACTCTTGAAAAAATACTGCTTTGGAGAGAAAGAAGAATGTGGGAATAAGACATTACCATATGATAAAGAGAAGACAAGATTACCCCAATGTGGTCACTCCCTAAAATTGTTTACAGGATCCACAAAAGACCTCAGGAAGATAAAGGAAAGTCAAGTGACTTTCTTCTTAAGGGCTCCCCTTTGGTTTTGGTTCTTGACCAAATTCCTTCACAAAGCAAAAGCAATTCCTACTTCCTTCTCTAGTTCTGCACACTGTGACTATACTCTTGCAACTTATCTCTTAAATACATGATCTTTCATTTCTAGGGATTGCAAAGAAACTTCTTTCCTCCCTTCTTTGATTTATTTATTAATTTGTATGTGTACCTATGTATACACATGTGCATGTGAGCATTGTGATTCCAGAGGTCCACATCGAGTCGTTCTTAGTCACTCACCTTACTTTTTTCTCCTCCTTACTTCTTGAGACAGAGTTTCTCATTAAACTCAGAACTCACCTGTTCAACTAGACTGGTTGGCCAGTAGCTCCCGTGATCCCCCCAACTTTCCACCCTCACCCTCAGCACTGAGGTTACAGATGATGACCCCATGCCCAGCATTTACATTGGTGCTGGGTATCCACGCTTACAACCTCATCCTTACACAGCAATTACTTATTCCTACTGAACCTTCTCCTCGAATCCCTCCCTTGTTCTTCTAAGGTACCCCTCAGTCTCCAGTAAAAGGTGCCTGCTTGACACCCTGCCCCCCACATGTTAGATCGAGATGGCTCTTTTATTGCATGTATTTCTTACGATTTACCAAAATTCCATAACGTGTTTTCCCTTCTCTCTGAATTGTGGATCCTGATAACAGCATTGTTCATCACTGTCTACTCCACACAGAGCACGGTGCTGGCATCCTTTAAAATGGCCCCGATGATCCTCACATCTTAGTCTTTGTAGCCTTGGTCAGATCCTGATCTTCAGTAACGTCTTTCTAAATGATAAACCATGACATCATGTAAAGGAATGTAGAGAAATGACACCTCCCTCGCTTCCTTACAATGGATTAATTGCAACTTCCATCTTGCTTTTTGACTTACTTATTTTAAGGAAGCAAGCTGCCATGCTGGAAAAGTTGTGGAGCAAAGACATGAAGATGATCTCAGTAGGAGCTGAGATCATTGGTCATCAATCTGCAAGGAATTAATCCTGCCAGCCACCACATATGCTTGTGAGTAAGACTCTCCCTGGTCAATCTTATCCCAAAGCTGATTACTGCCTGTAAGGGATCACAAAGAATACTGAATGAGTGTGCCAAAGTGTGCATGAGGAGGTCACAGGACGACTTTCAGAAGGTGGTTCACTCCTTCTACCAAGTGAGCTGCAGGGATCAAACTCAGATTGACACACAGGCGCCTTTACCCACTGAGCAATCTTGTTAGTCCTAAAATAAATATTTTAAACCAATAAAGAAAGAAGTAAAAGAAGGCACTAGGAGATGAAGAAACCTCCTTTGCCCATGGATCGACAGAATTAATATAATGAAAATGGTTGATGTGATATCAAAAGTGATCTACAAACTCATAATAGTCTGCATAAAAATTTCAGTGTCATTTTTCACATAGGTAGAAAAAAATCCTAAAAATTCATATGGAAGCACAATAGATCCTGAATAGTCAAAACGAATCTGGGATACAGGCAAAACAATGCCAGACATCACCATACCTGACTTCAAGTTGTACTATGGTCACAGTAATGAAAGGAACATGGTTCTGGCACAAAAACAGACACACAAATCAATGGAATAGAATAGAGGACCAGATACAAATTCACATAGCTACAGCCATATGATCTTTAACAAAAATTCCCCTCCCTCAAAAAAAGCAATGGAAAAAAAGCCTTTTCAATAAATGATACTGGGGAAACTGGGTATAAAGCTAGATCCCCAGCTCTTACTCTATGCAAAAAGTGAATTCAAAATGGATCAAAGAACACTTTAAGATAAAGGCACAGACACCGTCTTCCTGATAAGGACTTTCATAGATCAGGAAATGATGGCAAGAACTGACAAGTGAGATTGCATGAAATTAAAAGCTTCTGCACAGTAAAGCAAGCCAGCCCCAGAGTAGAGAGACAGACGCAGAAATCTTGGTAGCTGTATGTTTATATCTAGACTACAGAGAGGACTAAAAGGATCTAAATAACAAAACTCTAATCAGTCAACAGTCAAATGAAATCAAGAAATAGTTTTCAAAATATCAATAAATGCACGAGAAAGCAATTCAACTTCCTCGATTGTCAGGGGAAATGCAAAGAAAAACTACCTCCAGGTTCCATCTCACCTCATTCTGAACGCTTGTCATCAAGGCAACAAACATCAAGGATGCAGAGAGGAAAAGGAACCCTGGTGGGAACAGAAACAAGTCCGGCCCCTGTGGAAATCAATATGTAGGCTTCTAAACTAAGAGTACAATTATCCCACGACCACTTTAGGTACAGGCAACACAGCAGAAACGCAGGCATGATCATGCTTATTGCAGCACTATTCACAATAGCTATGTTAGAGCTGGAGAGATGGCTCAGGGGCTCAGTCTGAGATGGCTCAGAGTGCCTTGCTAGCAGAAGGACCTGAGTTTCGATTCCCAATCCCATGTAAAAATGCCAGGCACAAATGGAGGTGACCCATACTTCCTATTCTAGAAGGTGAGGCCTGGGAAACACCAGAGCAAGCAAAAGGGGGGGGTAGAGTAATCCAGGATGATTTTTCCACAGGCACACACTGTGCCTTCCGTTACAGACACACACAGAATAAATTAATTAATAAAAGTGTGAAATATTTTGAAAAAAACAATATCCAAGTTATAATATCAACTCAGGTGCCTCTGAACAGATACATGGATAAAGAAAATGTGCTATAAATATGTGCATGATGGTATTTTATTGGCTTATAAAGAAGAACAAAATTGTTGTTTGCAGGTAAATTGATGCCACTGGATATTTTTTTTATTGTTTTCCACTCATACAAAGTTGATAAGTACCCCATTCCCTTCCCTCCCTCCACCCCTCCCTGGATCCCCTTGCTCCCTCCCCCATTTTCCCTTTTCGTTCCCCCCTCCCTTTCTCCCAGTGCTCCCTCCACTCACCCCACCCCCCATTCCTGGAGCATCCTTTAGTGTGTATGTCAAACTTCTCTCTGGGTCCTCTTCTCTGATGAGGTATAAGAACTCAGTGGCATTGCCTAGAGCTCTTTCTTGTGTTCCCCTTAAGTATAGGAACACTATTGTGGCTGTTAATCCCTTGCCTCTAAATATCCTAGTGCCTGTGATCCATGCTAGACTTTGGGGGTTCAATGATATGCACAGGTCATGCAAAGTCCTATTATGATTACTTCAGCCTAACTTGAATGGAGTATCTTGCATCCAACACTCAACAGATCTTATGAAGTTAAAGAGCTTCTGTTGAGATAAAGAGATTGTAACTCGAGCACAAAGGCAACCCAGAAAATGGGAGAAAATCTTCACTAAACACATATCTGATAGAGCTCTACTATCCAGAGTGCACAAAGAACTTAGAAAACTAAACACCAAGGAAACAAATGGCCCAATTAAAAAATGGGCCTTAGAACTTAAAAGAAATGTTACCAGGAAAGAAATTGAAATGTCTAACAAATCCTCCCTGAGATATCCTCTCACCCCGGTCAGGGTGGCAAAAATCCACAATACAAACAACACCAAATGCTGGAGGGGATGTGGAGAGAAGGGAACTCTCCTACCTTGCTGGTGGGAATGCAGGCTTATACAACCACTCTGGTGAGCCGTCTGGCAATTCTTTAAAAAGTTGAAGATTGAAATGCCATATGACCCTGCTATTCCACTTTTGGGAATAATCCCCCATACAGCAAAAATTCACCTCGATAGCACAAGCACGACCATGTTCATAGCAGCACTGTTTAGACTAGCAAAATCATAGAATCAACCCAAATGCCCAAGAGTTGATGAGTGGATAAGGAAAATGTGGTACATTTATACAATGGAATACTACTCAGCCATCAAAAATGATGAATTAATGAAATTTGCTGGGAAATTGATGGAATTAGAAAAAATTATGTTAAGTGAAGTATCCCAGACACAGAAAATTAAGTGCCGTATGTACTCCCTAATAGGTGGATCCTAGTACCAAACCCACTTAATGATACACTCAAAGATAAATCTCTGTAATACCTACAGAGATACCTGTAATTGCAAAGATTATAAGCAGGGGGGAAGCGGAAGGAGGGCCCCGCCAGAAACAAGGAGAGAGGGCATCATGCTACAGCAGAGAAAATAGGCCACCATCAAGGGCTGCAAATAAATAATGAGACATCTGGTTGGGCTCGCAGACTCTCCTTCCTGGTCACTTGCATCTGATGGGGTATGCTCTCACCAGAAAGGGAGGGCATAGAGTCTGGCAGATAGAAGATAACCATCCTGCAAATGGGAGACTGACCCCCCCCCCACAGCGGTCACCTACTCTTATTCCACCAGCTTTGAATCTACTTTTATAATAAGACTATTTTGACAGCCTTTTATCCCTGGCCCAGGGGGTGATATCCAACACCCATCAGGATGGAGCCAAGGGCGGTGCAGGAGCAGCAAAACTGAAAAAAAAATCAACGAACCATAATTCGGAAAATCAGAGACTCTACATCAACCACCTGAAACCAGGCCAGCCTAATCTCTCCCCATCCTAAAGCTCCGGAAATTTGGAGAAGAGGGGGCGGTAAGATTGTAAGAGCCTAAAGATGGGGAGGAGCAATGATATGCCACTGGAGATCTTCATGTTAAGCAAAATAACTTGAGCTCATACAGCTGGGCCTTATAGTATAATGTAGTATATAATCCTAGTACTCTGAAAGTGGAGACAGGAATGTGTTCCATTCTGACAAGCGGGTCTTGAGTCCAATCAAAAAGTTGATGTTTGTCTCCTTGATACTCATGCCACCATTACACTGGTGATCACCTGTTTCCAGAGGTGATTTTTATTGCAACTTGCAGATCTCACATGTTAATAAGAACTTTGATTGCCCCCCTTAGTAGCTTCTACAGTATTCCTTGGTACTGTGTAAGCTATCCAGCAAGGAGGAAGCGCTCAGACCAGTTCCAGTTGATGTATTTTGCTCATGTTCTATGATCCGTATGTGTTGCATCTTCAGTATAGGGTCTTACTGTCAGTTTTTTTGGAGAGCAACCAAGAGCAATGAGCCAGAGACATCTTGATGCTGGAAGTGAAGGATCACAAATGGATGGGAGTTCCTTAGGAGGTAAATATTGTCTGCCAGGGTTTGATGAGGGTAGAGCAAGCCTAGACTGCTGGCTGAGCTGTTTGTAGTCACATATATTCCTTCAGGAAAATGTTGCTCCTTTTATTTAAGTAGAAGCTATGAGAGTGCTGTACACCTGAAGAGAAGGGTTAAGGCAAAGGAGGACCTAGAGGAATGACAATGGGATAGAGATAAGAGCAGCAAGTGATGCTGAAGTTTACCTTTGTAGGCTGAAGCATTTCCGGAAATGGGAAATTCAGAACCAAATGGGACTGGCAAGAACCCACCAGACATATCGCCAAAGTTGTGGCAAAGGTCAGTCTGCATCCTGGGTGTGACTGGACACATCCAACCAGGGACTCTCCTGGATTCAATTTCCTCAGATATTAGAAATCAAACTGTCTCAGAGTCTTGAATAGAAAAGAATATTGCTAGTTTTACAGTTGCCCTTTTCTTTGTTCCTTCTGATCTACTTTGTTATGTCAGCAGCCCAAGTCCTGCTGCTTCAACATCCTTTTCTTATAATTAACCAACAGGTACGGGTGACTGTTTAGCCCAACCTCTGCAAAAATCTTCCTGCTCCTAGGAAAGGGTGGTAAATTTCCTAACATTGCTCTGGGCTGTATGCTTAGACCATCATGGAAAAAAGTTGTATTCAAGGGGTCTGTCTAAAAACTGACCTGAAAACTGAACCTAGGCATAGTGGTACATCCCAGTACTCTGGAGTCTGAGGCAGGAGATTTGCAAGTTTTACCTATATAGTAAGACTGTCTCAAAAAAGTTTTTGAATGACTACGGGATATAAAAGTAAAAGAGGAATATGTTTACGGAAAGTTATGCTACTTCCAAAGTGTAAGAATCCCTTAATTATAAGAAATATCACAGGATGAGAAACTGAGTCGCAAACTTCTCAGTTCCATGATTATGACTACCCTGTCCAACTTCCCTCTCCCAAATTACTTTTTCTTTTCTATAAAATACGCAAAATTATGGTTCATTGATTTAGACAGTTAGCTCATTGATTTGGAAACATGAGTCAAGATGTCAGACCACTATTCATGCGAACTGGCCTTGTTCCCAGATGTGGAAACAAAAATAAATCAGACCTTGGGCCAGCACGCAGTCAGCATGACCTCAGAAGTCAGACCATGTGTCTCTTACCATCCTTCTCTATCTTCCCTTCAATGCCACACAGAGACTCAACACTGCCCCGCCCTGCCAGCTTGGTCTCTTGGCACCAGAAAGTCAAGTTCTCCCCAGCCCGAAGGCCTGCAGAGTGTACTTGTCACACACGGTTCCCTCCATGTTACAGATCCCAGCTGGTCAGCTAGCACTAGGAATAATGAAGGCAAGCTCCAAGAGTACAGAGCGCTTCAAGTGTGCACTTGAAGAAAAATAAAATAGCAATGCTGAGATATTTTGTAGAAACTTTGGGAGATACAGAGGAGGACAAAGAAAACAGAAGTTTGCCGTTGACCCTGTGTCCAGGCATTTTAAATGACTTAAAATCTTTAAGGAGGTGCTTTGGAACAAAAGAAAGGAGCTGTAACAGTGTCACCATGGTCGTTTGTAAAGTTCTCCAAGCTTCTCTTCTGGGAATTTCTCTTTGTCCTTTTCTCTTTCTTCTGACCTGATTGAGAACAAAAAGCATGCTACTAGAGGTGCAGCAGTGAACATTTTTTAACATTCAATTAATTTTACTTGAGAGAGAGAGAGAATGCTATGCCATGGCATGCACGTGGGGGTCAGAGGACCACTTCCTGAAAAGTGCATTTCTTTCACCATGTGGGCTGCAGAGGACTGAACTCAGGTTACCATATAGGCACCTTACCTGCTGAGCCATCTCCGCTGGCCCCAGGAATGAGCATTCCTAATGCAACTCTGCAGGCCTTTTCTAATCGCTGGAGATTATATAAGACACCCCCTGGAGATGCAGGTTCCCCATTTTTGTCTCAGGTTTGGGTCAGACAGGCACATGGAAGGGGAAGGGAAGAGGACAGGCAGACATGGAGGGGGAGGTAAGAGGCAGTTGGGAGGGTTTCTTCTCTGCCTGCAACAGGAGTGAGCTGGCCAGACAGACTCTGGGTTCCATTCAGACCCAGTGATTACAAATCTATGCTTTGCAAAAATTCCAGATGCTTCTAAAGTATGCATCTAAGACTAAGAATCGAGGATCCCAGAGTCCCTTCTTGCCCCTCTTCCTCGGGTGGTCAGGATTTGTGTATGACTTTCACACCTCCCTTGGTATTGACCGAGCAATAAAAATGCCAGCTTCGCGGGAGTAAACACCTCTTGCTCAAGCCGCAGCCCCCAGTTCTTCTGAGAAAGTCTTAATTAAATCCCCTGTGAGTTATAGGGCCTTCAAAGGGACACCAAAGTAAAGAGGCAACTCTTTATATTACCTCTCCATTGAAGTCCATCTGAGGGTCAGGATTGTTTGCGGCCCCTTAAGTCAGTAAATATCATCGGTGAGGGGCACACAGGGATTCACAACAGAGCTCTTTAAAGTCACCTGGAACACACCCACACCCTCCTCCCCACCTTCACTTCCTCACTGTGCTGGTTCCTTCGCTCTTCCAGCAGGGAGCGCCACGAGGCACGGGCAGGGCACCTGGGATGGACCGCACCTCCAGCCAAGGAGCTGAGATCCAGGACCTGAATGCTTTACTGGTGATGGGGGAGAAAAATGAGTAACAGTAGCAAAACAGTGGTGTCTGTCTGGGCTGCCAGCCACAACCGTGTGTTCCTAAGAACGTGGCCAGAGTCAGAACGGCCTGGGCCAAGCCCGCCGAGCGGTTGCTTCCCTGGGCCCGCACTGTCATCCGAGAGCAGCAATGGTTCCCAGCCAGCGGAGCCCTGTGCGCGAGCAGCGCCATCCCAGACAAGCTCCAGGTTATTCTTTCCTCCTCGTGGTGCACAGACCCCTCGAAACGTGGGCCCCAGCACCGTGGGCCCCCCTGGGTTCTGCACGTGTGTCAGCACCGTCAGACAATCCGGCTGATCCCCATCCTGTCCTTGGTCCTCCCTCTCCCTGAGCCTGGCTGCTTCAGCTCTTGAAAACTGACTCGCAGTTCCATCCACGAGAACATACGGGACTCGCGTGGGCTCCCGAGCCTGATGAAGAGGAGGAAGATGAAGGATGGATGGCCAGGGCCTCTGCCTGAACTTGAGGAACTTACAGAGCTTGCTGGCGTGTCCTGGCAGCTCAGTCGTTTACAAAGTAAGCAGCAACCACTGTCTTTTGCTTTGCAGAGGTCGCTGAACACGCATGGTGGAGACTTCGGGCTTTGGCGCTGCAGAGACCTGCATTCGAGTCCTGCCAGCCAGCAGCAGGATAGTCCACCTTTGCCTTGTGACTTTTTAGACCTTGATTTTCTCCTCTCTAAAATGGGGATGACCTCACCTATCTCGTGGTAAATACATATAATTTTGTCTGTCAACCAAAAAGGATAGCGCATGTCAACATGACTAGAGGGACATTCAGAGAACCGTGGTTGCACAACATGCTGAAACTTAATGGAGACTAAGACTTTCAGTCTCTACCCCCCAAAATCTCAGTGACCCCTGAGAAAGAGAAGAGGGAGAAGAAAGAATATAAAAGCCAGTAGACTGGGAGGTGGGTTGAGATAATATCTTCCAAAAGTCACATAACAATGGCAATTATAACCCCATAGCAAGTTATGACAAGGAACTCCCTTGGCTAATAATCATCCTTAAATTGATAAGAAACTCATGGGATGCCATGAAGTTCTGATGATCAACAGGCATAGGTTCAAAAGATGAATAAATATAGCCAGTAGCGTGCACGTGGAGGAACTCAACAAACTCCAGGAAATTTGTATCACAGTGCCATCTCCTTCCCCTCTTTCCTCCCTCTCCCCAGGCTAATGCGCTTAGACAAGGCTTACCTGACAACCCAGAATAGAATAGTGTGGCATTCTCACCAGAGTCCTTCGCCCCATGAGGCAATAATAATATGCCTAGTGCTCAATGAAGGAGCAGGGTGTCCTGTGAAACACAGGAAGGTTGGCTGGTGATGCAGGCAGTAAAATGATTTCACCAGAGTGCAAAAGGACAGAGAATGTATTGACATCCACTAAATGCAACAGCTGGTGAGTTCCCAGAGACAGATAAGTTAGAGACTTAGATGACAAATAAGTTAAGGGAGAAGTCACCTGGTTGTATCTTATGAGCTTTTGTTGCATATGTGTCCATATTTAGATGGACAGGTGGACATCTCACTAGTAAATTTCACAGCTTCTGTGTTGCTTTTTTTGAGGTCAGCCATTGTGTGAGCTTCTAGATGTCTACTGAGGTCACCAGGGATCAAGCTCAAAGTAGTCACACAAAGGTTGTTATAGTGTGGGAATTTAGCCTTTGCTTTTTTCTGGCTCTTTATCTATAATGAAGACATGCCATCATTCCTCGTTTGCAGGTAGTTTAAAAAAAAAAAGTAAACTTGGTGTGGGGAAATGGCTCAGTGGATAAAGCACTTGCCATATGAACTCATATCCCCAGCACCCACATTAAAGTAGCACACTTGTAATGCCAGTGCTTAGGAGGTCTAGATGCCTAGACCAGGAATCCCCAAGGTAAGCTATCTAGCTGGTCTAGCTGAATTGGCAGACTTGGTGCCGAAAGAGACCCTGCGTCAGTAAATTAAGTCACAATGAGTGGAGAAGACACCCAGCACAAACATCTCTCTGCGTGAATGTCTGCACACGGGTAACCACACACATGAACACACACACATGCACTCCTAATCATATGGCTTTGTATGTGCACGCACCTTGCACAGCTCACTATTTTTAAAGCCAGGACTCGAGTGACAGAATGAGGGCTAATGAATGCACTGTCTAGCTCAGAGTTCTAGTGGAAACAGTGCCTGGAAGACTTGAAAGACTTGTTTACCTCCACGCATTATTAGCACCCTGAGGCAGGAGTTTTGGTTACAGACCTCAATTGTAATTTTATGTCAAGCAACCTTCAATAATCATAACAATAGGCTTGCAAAATTCTTGAAAAAAAAAACTATTGGTCTAGCAAACTGGTTTGAGGCAGTCCAGCACATCCCCATGCTAGAGTTTAATAGAGTGTTTTGCTTTTTTAATAGGCATAGAATAAAAGGGAGGATTCTACTTGAAAGAACCTATCTATCCACTTAGGAGCACTGGACACAGCAGGAAATCCAGGGGTGAGTAATCTTTCCACCCTCTCACTAGTGCACAGTTCTAATCTTCACACTTAACAGAAGGGCGAACACATGAAATGTACTTGAGGGTGAAGACTGAGGACTACTACTAATGCTCGACTATGGGCTGCAAATATTGACCTCTGCCTAAGGTCAGGGTGTGGCCCTCAGACTGCTTCCAGTTTCCAGCTGAGCTCTGCAATCTGGCTTGTGCAAACCTCGGACTGTGGACTGTAACCGCTCCTCTGGCCATGCCTCCTAACCACACCCACAAGAGGAGTCCTGAAGCACCAGATTAGTATCCTGTTACATCACAGGAAGGACAATCTCCCAGGAACTGGAGCCTAGAAAGAAGTGAGTAGTAAATTGTAGCTTCCCCAAAGGTCCTGAGCCCTGCATTTAGCGCACTTAGCCTTTTGTTATGGATGCAGTGCCACGTCAGTGGAAACTAGGGTGGGCTCACGGCTAAGGGAGCAAGAGGGACACTGGAGCATCAGCTGCTCTACCCCTGTTTCAGCTCAGAGGTTGCACCATACATGAGCTGAGACTCAGGAACAGCAGTCACACTGATCTGCCCTTGGGGCTTCTCTGAAATTGGATCTTGGAATTAGTAGGTTAATGTTCCCAGCCCAAAGGGGACCTCAGCAAGGTTGGTCAGTTTGAAGAAATCAAGAAGTTGTGGTCTGGCAAAGACTGAGGAGGAGGAGGGCACACTCCCGGTGCAGGCAAGCTGTTTTCGAGGACAGAGGCCAGGTCTGAGAAAGCTGTGAGAGTGATTCTCCTCTTAGCTTTCAGAGGAGAGGTCCAGCCCTCTTCTGTACACACCCTCAACCTCTCACCAGCCTGGGGCTGCTGGAGCCTATCCCCAGCCAGACTCTGACAAGAGGAGTAGGGGTCAGGGGGACTAGCGGCAGCGTCCGATGTACCAGACACTCTCTGACCATATATGAAGAGGGATCTGAAGCTGCTAAAGATGCGGGACTCTGATTGGCCAACTAGGGACCAGTCCAGACTGTCTGAGTTATTCTGGGGAAAGCAGGGATGATTCATGTGGAACCTCCAGTTACCTCCTGTCTGCTTAATCAGCTTCAGCCTAGTATGACTTCAGCTAGTGCTGAAGGAATCTAAGGCAGGGAGGAAGAGAGGAAGGGAGGAAAGGAGGGAGGGAGGGAGGAAGGAAGGAAGGAAGGAAGGAAGGAAGGAAGGAAGGAAGGAAGGAAGGAAGGAAGGAAGGAAGGAAAAAAAGAGAGGAGGGGTAGTGATCTGAAAAGTGGCTTTGATTAGCCATTCATTAGATTCAGTTTATAAAGAAAACAACTTTCTATGTGTGTATTCATTGACATGCATGTGCACATGTGCAAGTCATGTGTAATGCATATGTGTGAACATATGCCTGTGTGCTTGTGTTTCGTTAACTTTTTTGAGGGCACTTCTCTCTGGGTGTATTTGACTGAGTTCCAGTGCCTGGCAGTATGGAATACTCTACTACACAGGGAGAATGAACTACTAGATATGCAGAACACAGACAAATCTCACAAACGTAACGTGGAGCAAAGAGGCTAAGCACAAAAGAGCTCTGTGAAATCTCATTTGTGTCAAGCTCAAAACCAGGCAAAACCAATCTGTGATGTGAGAAGTCAGGATAGTGGCTCCTTTGTTGGTCAGTGGCTGGGAGGGGTTGCCAGGCTCCAGGGGTGCTGGTAATGTTCTCCTTCTATGTCGGGGCTCTGCTTACATGGCTGTGGACACACGGAGATGCGCATTCATGATCAGTGTCCTTGCTCGGTGGGACTGTGCTTTAGACAATGGTTTTCCCCAAGAAAGAAAGAAGGAAGAGAGAGAGAGAGAGAGAGAGAGGGAGAGAAAGGGAAAAGTAAAGAAAGAAGGGAGGGAGGGAGAGAGGAAGGGACAAAGGAAGGGAAGAGTGGCAGAAGAGAGGGACTGAGGGAGGAAGGAAATGACAAGAATGTAGTCTTGTGAAGTTGGTGGTGTGGGACATAAATATGTGAGGTGTGGTAACGCACAGTAGCATGGGAGCAGAGCTAAGTGTTGACAATTTCCAGTCTCATTTCCCTACCACTGACTTCCTTGGCTTTAAAGCAGAGGGATCAGGTTAGATTCAGCCGTCTTAGAGCAAAGGTTCCATTCTCCTACCTTTTGCAAGGGAGCTTGATTATGACGCAGTGCTCATCTGAGCTCACATGGCCCTGTTGAAGGCTGCGTAAGCTTGGAGTCCATGGGAGGGTTTTCATATTGAAGTGTGTATACAAAGCGGGAGGATGGCTCTGTTATAAAGCTCCAGCAGAAGAACCTGAGTTTGGGTTCCCAGCACCCACATCAAATCTACTTGCAAAGGTGTGTGTCTACACACAACTTCCCCAGCACTGAAAGGCGCCAGAGACAAGTGGATGCTTAAAGCTCATTAACCAACCAGTCTAGTGCGCTGGCGAGTTCCAGCATCAGTGACCCTACCTCTAAAAATACAGTGTGGGGACTGGAAAGATGGCTCAGGGACTGAGCCTGATAAAGCAGAAAGCTTTGGGTTCAGATCCTAGATCCCATACAAAAATGCCAGGCAGCAATGCCAGTGGCCTGCACTTCTGACTCTGGAAGGTGGAGCTTGGGAAATCCCAGAGCAAAGCAAAGAGAAGGTAAACAATCCAGGGTGATTCTCAAAGTTACTCTTAAGCCTCCACAGGCACACACACTGCCCTCTCCGTGTGCATGTGCCGCATGCACACACACACAGAGACAGAGAGAGAGATGCAAAAATGAAAATAAAAATATAGTGCAGAGTGATGAAGACACTTAAGTCAACTTCTGACCTCTACTCACATATACATGCACATGTATCCACATGTATGCCTGCACACATACATGAAGAAGTATCACACCACACTCACATAAATGTGCATATTTTCATATGCACATGCATACCACACACACCTTGCAGAATCTGATCCATCATCCACCTTGACTTTTCCACGCACCTTTTCCTTACCCGTTCTGCTACCTTTGAGGATCTGGACACATTCATTTTGTAGCGTCACTTAGGACGGAAGCCCCTGCACAGGCGTCTTGTCCATCTGTCCCAACACAGCAATGAAAGAGACAAGTAATGATGAAAAGCAGAGAAAGGAGGTCAGTCAATGTATTGGGAAGAAGAGGTCCTGACTCCTAAGTTTGTCCTCAGGATACTGACCAAGCTGTAGGGTTAAACAAGAAGCAGACTGGGCAGGGAACAAGAGACATTGCAATAAAACTGTTAAAGGTGTGGTCCCACCTACCACTTCTCAACTGTAGCTCTGCAAGCTAATTGCTAATTAGCTAATCCTTGCCATCCACTGAAAGGAACCAATCTGATTCCTTCGTTATGTAGTTCTCCCAGGGTACAGACTGGCTGTCTTGATAAATGCCTGGTGGTGGTGATGGGGGGGGGGGGAGACAGGCTCTTTTCTTTTCTACAAAGTTTTTTCTTTCTTAGACCCTAAGGTGACTGCAAGCTTGAGATAATGACAGGAGTTGAGATAAGATGGGTAGACAGATCTTCCTTGAGTGACTAACACACTGTTGGAGTTACTTCTCTTGGCACCACTGTGAGACAGCACTCAGGTTAAGGCAGACAGTAAGAAAGAGAGATGTATTTGACTTATGGTTCCCGAGAGGAGATATAGTCCATTATAGCAGCAATCTCATAACAGAATGCAAGGCTCAGAGGCAGAAGCTAGAGGTTGGTTCAGGCCGCAACTGTCATCATGGAGGCAGAGAGAGCAAGAGCAAACCTAGACGAAGCAGAGAAGCCCAACCTACTGTGGTGCCTTCCTCCAGCAAGGCTCTACCACCTAAAGGTGCCATGATCTTTCCAGTCATCAACACCAGCTAAAGAATGTAAGCACCTGAGGCCGTAGGGGCGCTCACCTTCAAGTCCTGACACACTCCAAGGAAGAGTGTAGCAGGAGTCCTACCCAAAGGGAAGGAGACAGACATGCACTGAAGGAGGACGAGCCAGGCTCTTCCTATGGGCCCAAGTCAAGGCATTTTGCCAACAGCAGGTGCTAAATGTGAGCTCCATCTAGGCTGTCAGAAGAAGGCAGAACCAACTGGGTGACTTCAGACAGCAGACATGTATGTCTGGCAGTTCTGGGGCTATGAGTTCAAGACCGGAGGCTTCTGTAGGACCCTGCTTGCACCGGAGAGTGTCATAAAGATTCTTTTAGTGACTGTCTTCTAGTTTCTGGAAGTTTCAGTGACCCGATCACTCCAGCACTCCATGTTCACGTGCTGCTTTGCTCAGGTCTCCTCAGTATCATGTACATCTGTATGGGTTCAAATTTTACCTTCTCAGGAAAACACTGGTCATGCCCATGAAAGCCAAGCCTAATGACCTCATTTCAACCGGATCGCTGTTGCGAGGGTCCTCTTTTCAAACACGACCACATTTTTGGTACTCTGGATCTGTCTTACTAACCCGGGACCTGGAGTGAGTTCCCAACACCCCCAGGGCTTCCATTTTCTTGGGCATAAAAGAGAGGTAGTAATAGTTATCTACGGCAGAGCATTGTAAAGATTAAATCCTCACGCGGAGGATTTAGACAGTCCCTTCCTGTGGTGATTTCTCCACAGAGAATGACAGTCCTTGTTGGGACAGTATCATAGGTGTCGACTACAGGTGTCGACTTGACAATTTAAGGCTCAAGCTCTGAGCACATTTGTAAAATGCTCTGAGCAAGCCTGCAAAAGGCTGTCTAATTGATGGGAAAGAACAGCCCATGGTGGGTGGGACTAAGTCCTGGGCAGGAGGATAAGACGGAGGGTGCTGATTCAGTGAGCTGGCATTCTTCACCATCCTTGGATAGACATGCATCTGGCAAGGGAAGTTTGCCTTTGTTGGCTCAGCAGCCCTTCGAATATGCTGTGAGCAGTTTCCCTCTGCCCCTGGTGGTGGTGTGGGCTCTCCTGCCGAGCTGGATTAAAACCTGTAACTAACTGGACAAGCCTAAGCAAGAATAAAATACTTTGTTCCCATCAGCCATTTTCCCATGAATTTATCAGCAATATGTGACAGGTCCCTTCTCACCATCTCTGCTTCTGTGATGTCCGAGGGCTGAACTTTGAGATTCAGAAGCAGAGGAGCCCTGGAGATGCTAGGTCGCAGCATGGACCAGTTTCAGGCGCAAGGCGCAGAATTTTGGATGGAGAGCCAGCATCCGGGCTGGGGAAGGGAAGTGGCTTTCTGAGGGAGGATGGGAGAAAGCAGTTGAGTGTGGAGGGGAAGGGGAAAGGGTGTAGGAGCCATGAGGCGCCTGGGTGGGGGCACTTGGCATGGGAATGGGGTGGAGAAGGCCAGGAAGGGGGAGGCGACATGGGCATTTACAGCTCCAAAGGAAGGAGACTCAGAGCCTATGAAAAGAACCATTTTCTGTGGGGCTCAGGAAGGGCCTCTCACAGGGGATTTCCTACATGGGGCTCCGGGCCTTGGCTGACTTCCCAGGGCAAGGTGGTGTTTGCGATGGGGCGCTTACACACAGCTCGGCTGCGGCTCAGAGGCCAAGGGTGCCTGCTCCCTTCCCGGGTCCCAGTCTTCTGGAGCTGTGTTCCACTGGAAACAAATGAGCCTTTTCCTTGAACCGCACACTTCAGATGCCTTTGCGACAAAGGGATGCTGAGGTCGCGACAGAAGTGGAGAGGGGCGCGGTAGGGGCTGAAGTAAGGGGAGGTGAGAGACACTGCCCCTCTGTCTCCAAGGCATGGGTTCTTAGCAGAGGGTTTTAGAGGAACACAAAGACCGCAGGCCAGCGGCAGACCCAGGTCACCCTGACATGGCTATTCAGAGATAACTCAGGGTGGCCTCAAGCAAGACCCCTTAGAGAGAAGGGCTTCAAAATGAAACAAGGAAAGAAAGCCCAGCTAACTCCTTTCTCCTCTTTTCACCAACCTCAATCAAAAATTACAGCTAAAACAGGGGGATGGGGTGGGGGGGAAGGTTAAGGAGGAGTTTGGGGCTCAGTGCTGGTCTAACATGTGTAAGGCCCTGGGTGTGATCACCAGCAGCACGTGTGCGCGCACGCACACACACACACACACACAATTTTAAAGAGCTAGGGAGAAATGACATCTCAGAAGCAGCATGCACTTTCTGACAGCATCTGCCAAGGTTTCTGATGGGCTGATAGAAACCTGTTACATTTTCGTGTTGTGTAATGAGTGGATGACAGTCCTCACACATCTGCTCAGGCGGGATAATGATAATATTATTACTCACAGCATTGTGCTGCAAATGCAATCTATTTTTTACTTTCCACCCCCACCCCTGCTCACAATATTCACCCTCACTCTTTTGTCTTTACGTGGAACACTTCTTATGCTCCTTTTCCTCCTTTTTTTCTTTTCCTCTGCTTCATTCTCTCTCTGTCTCCCTCCCTCCCTCTCTCTTCTCTTCTTTTTCTCTCCCTCCCTCTTCCCTCCCTCCTTCCTTCCCTCTCTCCTTCTTTCTCTCCCTCCTTCCCTCTCTCCTTTCTCTCCCTCCTCCCTCCCTCCTCCCTCTCCCTCCCTCCTCCTTCCTCCCTTCCTTCCTTCCTTCCTTCCTTCCTTCCTTCCTTCCTTCCTTCCTGATGCTTTTGAGAAAGGCCCCTAATTATGTAGGCCAGACTTGCTCAAACCCAAGCTAGTCTCCAACTCGCAGCATTAATACCTGAACTTAGATTCCTCAGATTCCCCCCCCCCAAAAATGCCAGACAGAAATGATGGTGGTGGCCTGCACTTCCAACTCTGGAAGGCAAAACAATAAGGAGGTAGAAGGAAAGATCCAGGATGATTCCCAGTGTCAACCTTAAGCCTCTACAGACACCCACAGTACCCTCTTCTACACACACACACACACACACACACACACACACACACACACGCACATGCACATGCACATACACATATACACAAACCCATACCACACACACATACACATGCCCCCCCAAAAAACACACCAGAACATTATGATCATCACTATTTTCTTCTTGTACCCAGAGAAATTAATAATGTCTAGCTTAGTGGACATTGTAAACTCCAGTAATTTTCCATTTTTCCATCCCCCAAAATGCCCATAAGTTGGAACACTCACTGGAAAACCATGCCGGACATTGTTCCCTGGCTTCGCAAATGTTACATTTCAGTGCTTTCCTGGTGGTGGGAATTATGACTGAAGTTTACTCATTTCCAATGTGCAGGCGTATCCCTTTTTAAAGAAGTGAGCCTCTTCCCATCCGAAAGACAAGCAGCACTGAAATTCATCTGGAAAAGGGAAGTGTGGGGTGCAGTGGTTAGAACCCCAAAGCCACCAAAGTCCTGGTTCCCATGCCTTCTGCTGGCACTGAGTCAAGAACCCATGTTGGAGAAAGGAGTTCATGTTTCTGAGTTCATGTTGCTGCCTGTTTGATAAGAGACATGCAAGAACACAAGGCTCCTGTCCTCAACATTTCCTTATCACTAACAAAGTTTCTCGGTCCTCGTCTGTCTAGAGAGTGAGGAAATGGATGTGTAACCTTAAAAAAATTTTTTTAAATAATGCATTTCTTGGGTATTAGGGAGATGGCTCGGTGGTTAAAGCAAAAGAAACTGAGTTCAGTCCCCAGACCCCATATAAAAATTCAGGGACCAACATATGGCAGTGACCTGTAATCATGACCCTGGGAAGCAGAGCCTGGGAAATCACAGAGGAAAGCAATAAGGGAGAAGGGTGTTCTTGCTTGTGCGCACACACACACACACACACACACACACACACACACCTCTATTCGCATGCAAAACACGCACATGAATGCAAAAATAAATAATCTGTTGTTGTTGTTATTACTGTTGTACATGTGTGTGATGGGGGAATGAGTGCCGAGGTAAGCATATGGAGGTCACAGGACAACTTTGTGGAGTTGTTTCCTTCCTTCTATCTTTACAAAGTTTCTAGGAATGGAATTCTGGTCCTAGGCTTGAGTAGTAAGTACCTTTACCCATTGAGACTTGAATACATGGCCTTAGATATCTCTTAGTACACAAGATATTAATATCACTTATTGTGATACTTGCTTATTTGATCCCTGGAACAGAACACGCTGAATAACCCCCATCTCTCTATGACACTCAAAAGAATTCCAGAAATATTTACTCCATGAAGCAAAAATATATAAATAGATATATACATAAATAAAATCACAATGACATTTTAACTACCTATAAAAGTTTAGTCACATAGGATGAGAGAAATGAAGTCAGTTAAGGTTCTTTCTTCATCTTCACAACCAATCTGCTACCATTGCCCAAATTCACAACCGAAAAATAAGCATAGATAGTTCTGTGGAGTTGAAGGCAAATCATGCCCCAAACAAAACTGAATGATTCTAATCAGACATGAAGGAAGGTGGACGCCTGACACTATGTGTAGCAGTGCTTGACTGTGTATCCTTCAGATTGACTTGGATGTAGAATTCCCTTGTCTAGCGCAGGCTGATGATTTGGGGCCAGAGTGCAGGCAGTTACTCTTCTCTTCTGCTGTGTGACAATTCAGGCTGAAACAACTGAAGAGGAGAAAGGGAGATCTATTTGGCTTAAGGTTCCAGAGGGGAGATACAGTCAATCGTGGCAGAAATTCCATGGCAGAAGCATGGCATGTGGCAGAAGCTGGAGGAGGCTCAGTCAAGTTCTCTATGGAGGGAGGCAGAGAGCAAGCAGTGGTCCGCAAGGGAGGACGACCTAAGCAGACAGGGGGTGGGGCCAACCAACCTCAAAGCCTGCCCCCTGTGCTGTGAATTCCTTCAGCAAGGCTGTGCCTCCTAAAGTGTCACCACCTTTCCAAACATGAACAGCAGCTATCAATGCAAACGCATGACACAAAGTAAGACATGGTAATCAGTACTCCTGAGGTTTACGAATGTCGATGAAAAGATAAACAATAAAATGTGCTAAGGTTAGGGTTAAAAGTGAATGACGGTCAGACTGTGTGTTGACAAAGGTAATTTCACCACCGTGGAAGAGGCTGAGATAGAAAGATCATGAATACCAAGTTAGCCTAGGCACATACTGATACCACCTTGTCTCAAAATAAACAAGCATAACCCCCCCAAAAAAACAACAAAAATAAACACCCCTGGTATCAACTGTAAACTATAATAATAGTTAGAATTTAAAGCAAAAATTTTGAGGGATGGGGAAGAAGCACTTATCTCTAATATGTGTAATAAACAATTTATGGTAATAAAAAAGCAAACCAATTTTTGTCCATTTCAACTTAAAAAAAGATGTTACTTTGAAATAATTTCAGAAAATTGTGCAGAGAGTTCCTATATATTTTTCCTTCAGTTGACATAGGCATGGTCATTAATCAAACCACAAATATTAACACTGGTACTGCACTATGGCAAAGCTACAGAGGTTTTTTGTTTTGTTTTGTTTTTTTCTTCACCAGTATTCCCAATAGCTTCTCTTCTCTATTGCAGGATTCGATCTAGGCATTACTTTGTATTTACAGGTTTATTAAAATTTGTCAGGCATCTACAAACTCTAATTTCCTGTCTTGGGGGTGACCACTCCCAATTCTCCCACCCATCCCTTCTTCTGTGTGTGTGTATGAGTGAGTGTGTGTGTGCGTGTGTGTATGTGTGCGTGTGTGTGTGATCAGAAGGCACTGTGTGTCCCTGTAGAGGACTAAGGGTGACTTCAGAAACCATCGTGAATTGTTTCTACCTCCTTTTTTTGCTTCACTCTGGGATCCTAGGCTCTGCTCACTAAGGCTGGAAGTGCAGGCTGCAGCCTTTTCTTCCTGGCCTTTTTACAAGGGACGGAGATCCAAACTCAGGACCTTCTGCTTGCAAGGCAGGGTCTTAACCCCTGAGCCATCTCTCCAGCGCCACCCACACCTTCTTGAACAACTAATTTCCATAATAAATTGTGGTATCATGGATGAGAAGATGTACAGAACATAGAGTTTTGTCCTTCAGCAAAAAGGTGACGTTCATGCAGATACACATAGTCAGTCACTAGAGCACAGAGAGGACTACTTTGTCTAGCTGAGAATGCTGTAGCCATACCCTTAACAGTGACTATTAAGTAAGTGGCATCTTCAGTGTTTGTGTGTCTACGTTGCAGAATACAAAATTCCTATTTTGATTAGTAAGTGGTACTCAGGTGAAGCTGGAGAGATGGCTCAGGGGGTCTGAGTTTGGGTTCCACGATCCTATGTAAAAACACCAGATGGAAATGGTGAGAGCCTGGGAAACTCTAGATCAAAGCAGTAAGTAGATAGAGAAATCCAGGACGATTCCCAATGTCACCTTGGACCACAGCAACATACACTCGAAGTGTCCTCTTGTACATACACACACACACACACACACACACACACACACACACACACACACACACATCAAAAAAGTGGTATCTATGTTCTGCAAATAAGTTGGGCATTAGGCTTCTCTGAGTATGAATTCTTAGTGAATTTCACTTAGCCATGTCAGTTGCCAATTCTTGCTTGAGGAATGATTTGGAATGCAATTGTAGCCAATGAGGAAATGACAGGTTGGTTGTTTCACTCCTCACACTGCCCTTCCCCCAGAGTGTGAAGTTCATTCCTTTTGTTGTCTGCGTTATTCTTTGGGGAAGGCTAGAAATGCTTGAAACTGTTGCAGCCGTTTTGTAACCATGATGAACAAACCTCAGACAGAAGCAAGTATCGCATTCCAAACTGGAAAAACAGCAAGGTTCTGTGTCACATTATTTATTCCTGGGAACAAATGTAACCCTGATTTCTTATTCTGAGAATTTACATGTTCCTCTTTGGGGGAAACTTTCAGTTACTGACAAGCATGCTGTGCTTGCCGTAGACCAGGTAACCGTGCTCCCTTGGACAAGGCAAGAGGTAAGAGGATTCATGGCGTCTATCACAACAGCATCTTTCAATGAAGCATTCAGCCAACACTTGATTAAACAGATACGGGATTCCTGTGCTTGGTTCTGTAGGAACATGATCATACTCTAGGGCAGGATTCCTGCCACATTACTGGTCTTTCGTCCTTGTGACAAATACCTAAAAGGATGAACCGAAAGGAGGGAAGGTTTATGTTGGCTCCTGGTTTTAGAGGTTCCAGCTCAGGATTGGCTGGCTCCATTGTTTCTGGGACCACTGTAAAATTGAATATTATGGTGAATGGTTGTAGCCAAACAAGACCGCTTACCTCATGCTCCCTGGAAGCAGAGAGAGAACAAATGGGAACTGTCCAGGGAAAAGACATGCCCTTAAAGACATGCCCCTAATGATGTAATTTTTCTAACTATAGCTCCATCACCAACAAATGTGTTTCTATGTCTATACAAGAGGGCATTTGAGTGTGTGTGCCTGTGGAGGTCCAAGGGTGATATCAGGGATCATCCTGGATTATTAAGTACCCCGGCTCTGTTGTCCAGCGCCAGAATTACAGGCTGACCATATCTGCATAGCATTTTTACATGGGATCTGGGGATCTGAACTCAGTTCCTTTTATTTTCAAGCCATGTTCCCATCTCCACTTCCCAATTCTCAATAACCCATTCAACTTTGAACTCTTTAATGTGTTTACTTACCCAAGGCAGTTATCACTCTCATGTTCCAATCACCTCTCCATAACAGCAGGGACCAAGCTTTCAATATGAGAACTTTTGTGAGAGAACCCTTCATATTCAAACCACAGCACCTGCCTTGAAGTGTCACACCATCCAATGTGGGTAAAGTTCAGAGTCATACATACCCAAAGCAGGAGAACCTGCTGCCACAGTATGGAAGGTACTCACAGGGTGCCAAGGATGCCCTCAGGCTAACTTGGTACACACTATCTTCTGGCGAAGGAACATGAAACAAGGATGCAAATATTGGCAAACCACAGAAAAGAGGAACTTGTCCAGTTCAGGTTTGATGTATCCAAACTGTCAGCAGCCATGAGCAGAATGCAAAGGGGTCCCGGGAGCTTACTTGACAGACCACTCTTGAGAATGCCTGACAGTCTGCTGGGTCTGTAGTCCATCGAAAAGAACCAGGAGCTGAGGGCCTGACTCATGAGTCTGACTCCAGGTTCAGTCACCCACTAATTAGGTGGCCCCTGGTCATTCACTTGTCTCAGAACAGCTTCCAGAAGAGGCTGGTAATGACGGTCTTCTTTCCTCACGGGGTGGCTGCATAAAGTACTATAAATGTGAGGCGTTATTATTTCCTCCACCTCAGATAGACTCACATAGCCACCCTTTCTTAGATCTGTGTTTTGTCTGAGAGTTTCCTAGCTGTTTATTTAGAGTTAGGATCTTATTCCGTACCTCCCAACTAACTGAGAACTCACTATGTAACCCAGGCTGATTTCAAACTCACATCCCTCCTTCCAGTGTGGGGAACAAGAATGAGCTGCATGCCTGGCTAGTTTTCCTTTTTATTTCAGTGTGTGTATGTGTGTGGGGGGGCGTTGTGTGAGTGTGAGTGCACACTTGTGAAGGTCAGAGCACACTCTTGTGGTATCATTTCTCTCCATACAACTTTACATGGGTTCTGGGGGTCAAAAGTGAGTCTTCAGTGGCAAGTACTTTGGCTTTTGAGGCATCTTGCTGGCCTGTCTGATGAGTTCTCCCTCTGTCTCCTCTTTGACCTTGTTGATGACCTCCTACAATTCTGGTGTTTTCTGTATCTCCCACTCTCTGCCTGGGGTTTCTTCTCTATCTATTAAACATGCTGCAAACTCAAAAGTTAAGCATAATTTAGATAGCTCCCAGATATGGTAATATAAGCCTGTATTTTCAGTCTTTCAGAGGTGGCAGCAGGAGGATCGGGAGTTCAAGGATAACCTCTGCTAGGTATATAGTGAGTTGAAACTAGCCGGGGCTAAATGAGACCCTGTCTCTGAAACCAAAATAAGAGTTGTGGAGATGGTTCAGTGGTCGAAGCCTTTGCCTCGCAAACAAAACAACCTAAGTTCAAATCCTGGTGGGTATAAAAATGCCTGGTGGGTATGGTGAGGGCATGGAGCGCAGAGCCCGGGAAACCCCAGAGCAAAGCACTAAGGAGATACAGCAATCCAGGATGATTCCCAATGTCATCCTTGAGCGTCCACAGGCACACTCAAGTGCCCTCTTGCGTACGTGCCTGCGCACATGTACACTTACATTCAACACACACAACATATACAAAAAAGGAAAACCAAAATAAATAAATAAAAATCTTCCTTAGGTCTTTCATATCCTTCCAAATACCATCACCTCTGCTCTCACCGTGCTCCTTACTAACCCAGACTACTGTTCTGTCTCCCTTTGTGTACATACTGTACAACACATTCCAGTGTGGTGTACTAAAGGTGATCTCCCAAGGGTCTTCACCGGCTGAGTCAGAAGGCTTCGTTTTGTTCTCTTCCTGTCTGACTCACTCTGAGAAATCCTTGGGTTCTGGCTTCCTCACACAACCTTCTCTATCCTCCTCCTTCTGAGAGTTGGGATCAGCAGGCACTTCCCTGGCCACCTCAGGCTTTTCCGTACCTCTTAGGAGCACTGTCCCATTGAGGAGGAGCCAGAAATATCTTTAGTTCTCTCTCTAAATCCATCCTGCAGCTTCCCACTGCAGTATACCAGTGTGGACTTAAATGTTCTGTGACTTCACTATCCCAGATTGTTCAAGGTGAACTCACATTTCATTTAAAATCTACTTGTAATCCTTTCCTTTCCCCTCCCTTTCCCTCCCTTCCTTCTTCATTTTTTTTTTTTTTTCTTCCAGTAGGGCTTATCATAGGTACAGGAGTCAACTCAATGGTTGAGGGTTTGAGCTCTGGGTATATTTGCAGAGAATTAATAGTTGAGTTAAGCCCTGGGCGAGCCCAGGAAATTGTCTAGTTGATGGGGTCCAGCCCATGGTAGGTGGAGCTTGTTGCTGTGTAGGTGAATAAGATGGAGGGAATTGAGTGTATACTTGGTCAGACATGCTGGTCTGGAAAATGAGGATTGTCCCTCTTAGCAGTCTTGTGAATATGCTGTAGCCAGTTCCCTTGGCCCTATATATTGGTGTGGGCTCTCCTGCCAAGCTGGACAAGGAACTGTAACTGGATAATCATAAGCCAACATAAATTCTTTTGTTCCCTTAAACCATTTGGTCATGTATTTGTTGGCAACAGTACACAGTTATTATACCAGGCCGTAGCCAAAACTGACTTTGAATTCATAGCAAGTCTCCAGCCTCAATCTCCATGCTTGGCTGGAGAAGAATGCATTTCTTTACCAACTTATTGTGATAGTTTCCCAGCAGGTCCTTCTGACACCACTCACTTTAAATCTGAATAGTCTTCCATAATCTTGATGGTTCTAGCAAGATCTGGTCATGTGTCAAGGGCCTTCCCATTCCATCTTACTGGTGGCAGAATGAAGTCACAGTCCCCATCATGATAATCAAAACCTCTTCCAATCCAGCTTTTCTTGCCCATTCATCTTCTGTATTTTCATTCTCTGCCCTTCCCTCCCAGTTCCTTTCTCTCTCTTTTCGTTTTCTTTCTGTGGCCCAGGCTGGACCGGAATTCACTGTGTAATCTAGGCTGGCCCTGAACACCACCCCCCATCCTCCTACTTAGGCCTCCTAGGTGCTGCGATTTTAAGTGTGTAACACCCACACCCAGTTTTCATCCTAGCAAGCGATAGAAATCAAATAGTTCTTTGTTCATTTGTGCAAGTCTGTACATTAGTAAAATGATTTTCTGAAAAAGGCATGCCCAATTTCCTTTTTTCCCTATATATCCCCCAATAGAAACAATCACCTTTTCTTTTTACAGAGTGTATGTGTTTCTAATGATTAGAATCACCTGCATCCCATTGAATTCTAAAACCATCACTTATACCATTTTCTTTTCATTAGAAGTGAGCCACTAAGTCTAGTCCACACTCAAGAACAGTAAGATAGAGTTGAGCTCATATTGTAAAACCACTGAACTTGCATCATTCCTTGTCACATGGATATTCCAAATGGAATGTATATTAAAGAGAAAGATAATAGAGGCAGAGAAACTGTGGGTGATTTATGCAGACCATGTAGAATAGCTGGGATAGTGATTGGTGGAGGAAATTCCTAAGTAATAATTCACAGAACTCCATGACTGGTTAGAATAAGTGGTTTGCAAATTTCCTGCAAAATGTGGGATTCTGTTAATCTTTTAATATTCGGAGTCTATGCTGAAAGTACTGAGAACTAGTTGACATACCATTTGAATTGAAGAGGGGTTTTGGAAACTTGAACCTATTTGCACACCTATTTGCTATGAGGCATTCAGTTCCTCTTCGCAGGCTTCAATATTAGGAACTACTAAAACACACATCTTGAGACCTATGTCTAACTGTTCAATTATACTTCAGAGGGCAGGACTGGTGGCCAGCAGGTACACACCAAGTTTTTCATTATAAGCGTGGAGGTTATATTTTCAAGAGCTTTCAGCCTAATAGTATTAGCAGTAGATTGACAGCATCCCATATTTTCAGGAAAGACTAACAGCAGTGTCTCCTACAAAATTATAAGGCTGAAATATTTAAAATACCAGTTATCTGGTTTTTACCCTTCCTTCTTCCCGCCCTCCCTTTCTTTCTTCTTTCCTTTCTCTTCCTATTTCACCAGTTTCGCAGGGCCTAGTCTAATGGGGATGGTTGCAGGTTGACAATGAGAACATTTCTGCAGAGACAGAAAGTCAAGGTGCTCCAGAACTCTTGTCCTTTTTTCTATCGTGCACGAGGAACTGCATCTATTAGTCAGTCTTGAAACTGAATGACACTTAGCCCAATACATTCATTAAAGTGTAATTTTTCCACTTCCTTGAGAGTCAGGTAGCAGAACTAAAAACCCAAGGCTGTATGCTAAATACTGAACAGTGCAGAATGCAGAGGTAAAATTTCAATAGGAACCCCATCCAGTGTCAATTACATTTCAGACACTACAAGTTTTAAGAAATTGTATTTACCTAGAAGCGAAACATTAGTAACTATAGACCTAATAAAAAGAAATAGAAATAAAATAGTTCTTTGTTCATTTTTGCACGTCTGTACATTTAGAAAGTGATTAATTCCTCCTTCGTTACCGGAAGAATTAAATCCAATATTTGCCAGTATAATGTATTAAAAGGACCTTTTGTCCTTCCTGGAGTACTTTTAAGACAATATGAAATGGAAACTTTAAACTAGAAAGTTCCTTTTGACTTCTTCAATGTTTATTCTTCCGCTTCTGATCAATTAATACTGAAGGTGGACTTTGGCCGAGTTTGGAAAACTGGCTCAGGGCTAGGTCGCACAAGAGGTCAAACCGACCTATTTGCACACTCCTCCTCCTCCCCCGAAAAGTAAGCTCCACGAGCACAGGGCTTTTTACTTCTTTTTCCTGGCAACTCTGGGGATTGAACTTAGGGCCACTGGAGTGCACGGGAAACGCCCCATCACGAACGCCAGCCCCTAGCCGGGCAGGGCGTTTGCTCCGCTGGCCGCCGACGCTCGTCCGCAGAGCCCTGCGCGGCCCACCGCGCACTGCTCGGCCAAGCTGCCCGCTCCCCCGAAGCCGCGCGCTCCGCCTGCAGTCCGCGCCCTCCCACCGAGCCTGGCCTTTCCCCTTCCCTTCGCGCGGAGGAAGGAGCGGCGCTGGAGGAGTGGGAACCCGGGCCCACTTCCTGTCCGGCGGGGCGGGTGCCGCCTCCTCCGCGGCCTGTTCCCGGCGCAGGAGCCAGCGGCTGCCGTTAGGGCCACGCGGCCCTGCACGAAGCCGGGCGAAGGGGACGCGGGCCGCGCCCGACACTGGGAGAAGGCCACAGCCTTACAAGCGCCTCCTGCGGCGTCCCGGAGGCGGCAGGGTTAAGCGCGCCGGGCTCGCGCAGAGGGGCGTGGCGGAAGTGGGAAGGGGCGGGGCCGTGAGGATAAGGGGCGGGGCTGAAGTAGGAGCTCGGGGAAGACAGCGGCCGGAGGCGGGGTGGGCAGAGAAAGGGCGGGGCCGAGCAGGGCCGGGGCTTCGAGAGAGGTAGAGCCGGAGGCGGGGCCGACGGGGAAGGAGGCGTGGCTGAGGTCGAGGAGGCGGGGCCGGCGGCCCTCGCGCCGAGCGGGGCCGGGGCTGGGTGGGGGCTGCTGCCAAGGGCGGTTCCGGGCTGCAGGCCGGGGGCGGGGCGAGGCGGGTGGAGGAAGGGGGCGGGCCCCGAAGTTGTTTCGCGCTAGGCAGCGGGGCGGGCGGCGGGCTGGCGGGCTGACCGGGCCGGGGCAGGAGAAGTTTGCACTGCGGCTGGTGAGCCAGGGTGCGGGCCCCGCCGACCGTGTGCGCCCGCTGCCATGGCTTTCCGCAGGAGGACGAAAAGTTACCCTCTCTTCAGCCAAGAGTTCGTCATCCACAACCATGCGGACATCGGCTTCTGCTTGGTGCTCTGCGTCCTCATCGGGCTTATGTTCGAGGTGAGCGAGCCCGCGCAGGGGGGTGCGGGGACCCATCCTGCGCGCCGTGGGCATTCAGGTGTCCCGGACCTCATCGGAGCGGGAGCGTGTGTGGCTGTCCCGCACGCTTTCTGCACCGCTGGCTTTGTGCACTGTATCCACCCTGGCCTGGAGCCGGGTCAGCCACAGGCAGCACTCCCTAGCCCAGCGGGGGTGCCTGGCTCTGTCCGCCCCCTTGGGCACCCACCGTATCCTGCAGCTATCTTGGCAGCCCTGAAATCCCAGCGTGACTTCGAACCAATTGCAGCGCTGCCACCCTGGCCGGACGCGTGGAGTTTCCTTTCTGGAGTCCAGGAGCCGAGCTGGGAGACACCCAGACCCGCAGTTATTGCACAAGCCCCCTTCTCCCAAGTGGGGGCCTTTACTATTCTGGGCTCTTCCAGTGAGAAGGGACCCTGACCTTTCTCCACCTTTCCTCGGGCGCTCTGCATCCTCACCTCTGGAACTTGCCCCAGGTGTTCACATGTGGCCGGGCTCCGCCCCAGCTCGGGGAGGGGGCGTGGGGGGAACCAGGGAGACTTCTGTGATCTCTTTTAGTACGGCCTAAAGGACCCTTTGTCATTTTGGACCGTCCCTGTGGATCAGTGTGTGATGTACCCATCTCCTAGTCTGTTTCAGGGTACGAAGAGACGGGCTGGGACGCCTCTACTGTTAGGGGAAAGGCAGCTGCAAGGATCTAGACAGATAATGTGCCCCTAAACTCAGCAGTGTGCTGGTGTAGGCCTCAGAACAGAATCTGAGTGATCCAGCAAGGGGGTCACAATCCAAGGGGCCTATCCAAGAACTCCCTTCTATGGAGGGAGAAAAAACGTGATAGGGAAAAGTGGGAAGAACTAGAGACACGGTATAGGTTGGTATATCTTGTCTCAAGAGTATGATATGTGAGTGACCCTCCCTCCCTCTCACCGTGGGTCTCCTGGTTCTAAGAGGCTCCTTGTCCTCCCTTCTGGGTAGGGTTGCTTATCTGCATTCTCAGGGATGTGAAGAAGCTGTAACTATTTAAAGCTGCCTGGAGATGAAGGATTTCTAGAGTGGCTGATTCTCCTTGTGTGCCCCTCTGTCCATGGGTTCCCGGTCTTCTCTTTGTCAATGCCAGGGGCCCTACTTGGCTGGCAGAGCTGTGCCCTTTCCTGCTGGGGGCATTCTTGTGGTAGCCAGGTGGGGATTGGATGTATGCATGTGCTAGTGGCTGATTTGCCAGGGATGGGCATCCCCAGTGGATTAGTAGAGTTGTCAGTTCACTGTTCCTCTTCCCTGGGTAGGACTGTGTCCCACTCCCTGCTTTGTCCTACTGAAAACTGACTCAGCCTCAGTTTCCCCATCACTGAATAAGTCATTGAAACCTGTCTACCCACACAGGCTGAGATTATGTCAGCAACCAAAGCCATTCTTCCTACTAATGGGAGAGCCAGTGTCTTGCTCCAAGACCCTTGTTATTATTTATCATAATAGTGTAATAAGAAAACAGAGGGTTTGTACTGCTTAGCTGTTTGCCTTGTGCTTCCCTTATCAGAGGCTTCCTGGTGCCGCGTCTTACGGCTGGAAGGGTAGAGCTGGAAAGACACTCTTTGGTCATAAACTCATAAGCACATGCTCTCTAGCCGGCCCTGTCTCTTGCATAGCTCTGACTTCTTGTGGTATCTCTAGCATTGTTAAGGGTTTGGCTTTACCTGTCTTAGCTTAGTACACAAATGGCTGCCTAGCTAGCATCTATGCTCCTACCTCCTTCCCTACCTGGCTCCAAGCTTGTGAAAAGTCCTCCACATTCTTCCTGAGAATCTGTGGAAACTGATTGGCTTCTTCTCAGGAATGGACTGGGGAGTATGGAAAGTGCTTGGTTAAGATGTCAGCAGCCCACCTCGTTCCACTATCCCACTTCTCTTCCTGTACCACCTTAGGCCTCTCGGACTTACAGGCCGGGTTTTTCCTTCTCAAGGATGCTTTGAGAAATCATCAATCTGTTCTGGTCTGGGAGAAAGAGGGCTTTGCCCCAAATCTCCAGTAAGAAAAGTCCTGATCTAGTCACAGAGGTAGCTTGTGGGCAGTGGTACCTTTGTTCCAACCTAGAGATCTGAGTTCTGTCTTTGTAGCTCACAGGGTGGAAGGAGAGAACTGGCCTCCATACGTGTTCCACAGCACACGCACACCTGCTCTCTTTCTCTCAACTGAACAAATATAGTGCTTAAGAAAGAAAGATTGGATCTATTCCGGGTGCATAGTAGGTGTTCATTCCCACCTACTTTCTGGGCAGAGATAGGTATGCGTGCGTGCGTGTAACAGCTGTCTGTAACCGCTTACCAGATGTAAACTGAAGCATTCAGGACCCATGGGGAAACCGACGTGAGGGCAAGCAACTTTGTGCGTTGGACCGAGGGGGGGAGCCTGAGCATGCGGAGGGGAGGAGACTCAAAACTTAACATGGGACCGACCTGAGATCCCTTAGGGTCTTCCGGAATCTTCCTAGGGGGTGGTGTGAATGTGAATGTGTGTGTGTGCGTGCATGCGTGCTTGCAGCGAAGCATACAGTAGGAAAGTGTCCCCTAGAATTGAGGATAATAGATGAGGTGTAGGGGAACTGGGACAAAGGTTATGAGGCCCCAGACTAGAGGTTAGGATTTTCTCATTCAGAAGCTCAAACCAGGAATACTCAATTGTTCTTGCCCTAGAGAATGACTGTACTGATCATTCCTTTCTTTCCTGAAGTTCCCCCACCCACCTGCCCACCTACCCACCCAAAGCTGGTCCTTGTGAGCTTCCTCCATCCCAACCCATGCCCTAGTAAGCGTCAGACTTTCCCTTCCATCTCAGCCCTTTCTGGCAGTCACCCCTGCAGCATTCAATTCAGGGCTCCGATATCCCCCTCTCGGCATCTCTGGGCTTCAGTTCTCTGTCTTTAGGGAGATGTTGACGCCAAATTCCTTCCCTTGGGATCACTTCCTTTTGGGAACACATGAAAGACTGTCTGGCCCCTCTTCCAAAGCATGCGCGCGCGCGCACACACACATACACACACACACACACACACACACACACACACACATACACTTTTGCCTTAGTTTTGGGTCATCTTATTTCCAAGGCAACGGGCAGCTTCCCCCCCCCCACACACACCGTGTACCCCAACACAGGCTTTCTCCCTGTCTCACTAGCTGCTTAGAAAAGAGCAGTCCTGTACTGCCGCTCCACGGGCTAAAAAATGTCAGGAATGTGAAACTTTATTTTCCCCCTCCTTCCTTTCCAGCTTTCTCTTCTTAACTCTGCTCAGGAGAGGTGGCCCAAAGAGGAATTTTCTTCACTAGTTGGTTTCTTCAGTCCTTTCTTAGGTGGCGCTGCAGGGCATGTGGGGCGGGATGGGGTGTCTGTATGTGTCAGATTTGAAAGTAGCCGGCCTCCTTGCTCGGTGCCCTGTGATCACGTCGTTTCCCAGTGAACCAGGCAGGGGAAAAGGAAAACTCTTTCAGTAGAGGGCAGGGAGCGAGAAGGAGGATGCTTGGAAGAGGAAGCAACTTATGTTCTGCCATTAAAAATGTCATCTTGAGACAGAAACCCTGTCTGCCCCCCTCCAGTGTCTGCAGCTGCAAAGAAATGTTTCTGAAATTCTGAGCCTGTCTTTTGGGGGTTTTGGCGTTTGGTTTCTGTTTTGTGTGTGATGATTCTTCCAGGGCTTAGGACCCAAAGACCTTCAGCAGCAGCGGCTGGTTTGGACTCTTAATGTGGCAGGTCTTGCTTCTTTTCAGGAACCACTCTCTGCCTTGTCCTGACACAGGATTGACTGACTTGTCAGGATGAAGGGTTTGCAGTATCCATAGTGTGAGCTCTTGCATGCATCATAGTATGTCACCACCACATCCTCCTGGATGTACCTTCAGGCCTCAGCTGCCACCAGGCGCTGGGCTTGCCTCCTGATGGCAGCGCAGTGGAATGATTCTTCTGTTGTGTTAACCTGAACAGAAAGTGTGTTAGTGGTACTCACAGCCTCTAGGCATTAGTTGTCATTGTTTGACATGCTTCAAGTACCAAAGAATTTACTTTGCCAGTTCTTGACTCTCAGCATCTACCCCTTGGGGTAGCTCTGGGATGTGATCCATAGGGGGTATTCTAGAGAAACTTGTTGGAGGACCCCAAGAGGAGCCCCTCATTCTCTTGGATGCCTTGTTTGGTTGGGACTCTGCCCGTAGGGCTTAGAGCTAGAGTTTCTCTGAGTCGGGCCTCCAGTTTACTCACCTAAGAAATGTCAGGGCGAATTTGCTGTTCTCATTTTCTTTCCTTGGCAAAAAAGACCAGAAAGATGGTGTTGGTCAGTTGGTGAATTTTGGTCTTAAGAGCAGGACGAAGACTAGTGTGCGTGGTGCTAACACGGGCGCTCACTAATGCTGTCGATCGGCCCATGTGTGTTGTTCCTGACTTCACCGTTGTGTCCCTCCTACCTTAGAATCCGCTGTATTCCATTAGAGGTCCTTTCCCGTAAGTCCCAACACTAGTCATCCGCTCTCCAATGGGTCTGTTGCTGACTTTCATCAGTCCCTCTTTTCTTTCTTTCTTTTTTAACATTTATTATGCATGTATGCAGTTTGTGAAAGAGTAGATACGTGGTGCGTGTACCTGTAGCACATACAGAGGTGTCCTCTTCCATCATGCTCTGCCCATTCACCTGTGGGAGGGTCTCTCCTTGGGCCTGGGGCTCACATCTCTTCCAGGGTAGAGGCTGGCAATCCCCAGCCACGTTTCCACACCCCCCTCAGTTTGGAATTGGTGTTACAGGTGTTTGTGGGGACACCTGGCTTGAGGAATGGCCCATATGTGGATGTCAGGATCTGAACTCTGGTCCTCATGGTCCAGCTCTTAGCTGCCAAGCCATCTCTGTGACCTCACAAGTCCACTTTTCCCTAAAAAACCTTGTGTGTGGCTGCTCCACATACACCCCGTTTTCTTCCTGACACATCTGTCTTGTTAGAGCACAAGCTGTGGGTACCAGAGGGTCTTGGCGCTGCTGCTATCAACTTTGTTGAAAAAGGAACGACCACGCAGAGACTGCCCTGCAAGCTAAGTAGGTACCATTTCTCTTCCTTGCCCAGGGCCTCGTTCCTCAGAGGCACTATCCAGGCTGGTCACAACAGAGCGCCTTAGTCCCGACTGTTTGTGCAATAACATGTGTTGCTATGGTGAACGCTTCACTCTGGCAGGCATGAACTCCTTTCTGATCTGCTTCTTCATGGGCAGGGGCCCCAGAAATCACTCTGTGGCATAGCTGATGTGCCTCCCATTCCCACCCTGATAAGGGACAGAGCCAGAGGTCTGATAAGAGTGGATTAGAGTTCCCACATGACAGAAGTGCTTTCTAAGCGGAGAGTGGGCTATTAGCTGGGTTTGGTGGGAAACTTTACAGATGCTATCTCTTAACCTGCTTATCCGGGGCTCGTGTATCTGGTATCCATTGGAACCTAATGGTTCAAGAAAGGGGGGTGGGGAGAATACAGCAAAACTCCAACAGGGTTCCTGAACAGCCTTTCGTATTCATGGGCAGGCCTTTTTCTTCTGCACCTGCTCACTTGCCCTGATGTATCTCCTCTATGCCATCAAATGTCCTGTTGTGGAGGAGAACCAAGCCTAACGTGGTCACTGTTGGTTAATGTTGTTAAGTTCGCTGTGTGGTTTTAAAAAGCTTTGCAAAGATTTTTTTTTCTCCTGTATAGTGCAATTTCACCTAGCTTTCCTTGCATTTCAGTGGAGGAAATGGGGCCCGATTGTGAGTTGGGGTTGCTGAGGTCTCTGGGCCCACCGGTGTGTCTGTGGGAGCCCAGGGTCAAGAAAGGGGCTGCCACGTTGCCTCTTGATGTCATCTTTCATTTGTCTGGAGGAGTTGGCAGTGTTTCCCATCTGTGAAAGGCTTTGCTGGCCTCACCCTGTAATCGGGATGGTTTATGGAGGTTGTCATGCCCATCCCAGAGCCTGGCTTCTCGAGGAGAAATTTGGCCAGGGATCATCCACTCCACGTTGGAGTTGGAGCCAAAATAAAATCCAGCAGCGTCTGGCTCACATTTGGAGCTCAGCCCCGATGCTTCCACGAATGGGGCGTCTGTGGAATGTAGCCACAAGCTGCTTTATTTTCCTTTGTCTGAGCAGAGTCTGTTCATTACCTGGAAGTAACGTCTGTGTGGGTTGTTCTACTCTGAGGCTTTTCTGCCTGGAATATCATTGAAATATACATCATCCAGAAAAAGGCCGCAGAACATGGTTGTATGGTCAGGAGCTTTACCTACTGTGGATCGCATCGCCTGTCCTTGACCGATGTCTGTATGAGACAAGCGCTTCTGCTTGAATTAGGTTTACTGACCTTACTATCGGGTTAATACTGCGGTCATGGCTCAAGGGCATGTGAACTGTTTTCTCTTTTACAAGTTCATGACCTTAGAAGACAACCTAAGCAAAAACCATCTGCTATGTTTACAGAAGAGAAATATAAACCCATTGGGAGATTTGCTTGGGACAGTAGAGTCAGAATGGAGGCCCTGTCTGATCCATCCCTGGTGCATCTTCTACTCTCTGCCCTGACTTCTGTACTCTATCTTGAAATGCCATTCCATATTCAGGAGTCTTGAAATCTTTCTCTAGGATTTGACAGCTGCTCATTGGATGTGGGAGAGTACCTGCTGTGTGCTTCAGGTAAAGCTATTGTACCAGGCCAGGCTAGGTGGGGGAGGCCCGTGATCCTTCACTTGGGAGGTTGAGGATTGAGAGTTTAAAGCCAGCCTGAGCAACAAAGTAAGATCCTGTCTTTAAAAAGTGTTCTGGGGATACAACTGATAGATAGAGCACTTGTCTAGGCATGTGCAAAGCCCTAGGCTCACCAGTTCCACAAAGATTGAAAAAAAATTGAGCTATGAACTATTTGTGGATAGGAGCCGTACTTTAAACTTTGTGTGTGGCAGGGACCACCTTAGACTTGGTTCTCTACCCCTAGCTATTGCTCCTAGTGGAAAAGCATGTATTGAGTTTTGACCAGTTCCCTGACCATGGGCTGTCTGGATTCAGAGGGAAACATTTAAAGATATTGCTGTGCTCAGCCAGCACTCATACATGCGTTACACTTAGTCCCAAGACCCTTCCAGGTTTTCGGGTCTCAGCCAGCAGCAATTACTTCTTACTATTCTAAAGGCTGGACATATCATATGCAAGCTTAAGGCCTGGCAGATCCATGTCTGGGAGCAGCCATTTCTTGGCCCTTGTAGTGTCATTGCTGCATCCTTAACACAGTAGAGAGGAGGCAGGGAGGGACAGTGCAGCACACTCAAGGAGAGCTTTGTACCTGTGACTGGATTGCCTTCCGGAGCCCACCTCCTGATGCCATCACAGTCCGAGAGAGACTTTTCAGCCTAGGATTTTTTTTCGGGGAAGGGGAGGGTGCGGGGGTAGAATATGGGAAGTATGCAAAACTTGTGTTCATAAGAAGCGGTCTGTATGTATGCGCACAGACATGTGCAAGTGCTGTTTCTGGTTCAAAGAGAACTTTATTAATTGAAACCCTGGATGATGAGGCTAGAAAAATTTGGATATATGATGTTTCCCTCCCCTCCCCTCCCCTCCCCTCCTCTCTCCTTCCCTCCCTCCTATCTTCTCTTCTTCTCCCCTCCCCTTCCCTCTTTTCCTCTCCTCTCTTCTTTTCTTCTCCCCTCCTCTCCCCTCCTCTTCTTTCAGGCATGTGTATGCATGCGTGTGTATGCATGCGTGTGTATGCATGCGTGTGTATGCATGCGTGTGTATGCATGCGTGTGTATGCATGCATATGTGCATTCATTTCTTGCTCTATTGCTCTCCACCCTATTTTTTAAGACAAGGTCTCACTGAACCCAGAACTCACCAATGTGGATAGACTGACTGACCAGTGAGCCCCAGGGATCTGCCTGCCTCTGCCTCCCCCACACTAGGGTTACAGACACATGCCAGCAAACCTGACTTTTCTGGGATGCTGGGGATTTGGAATCAGGTCTTGTGCTTACGCAGCAAACACTTACCCACTGAGTCATCTCCCCATCATTTCTTCACTTTCCCCACCAAGGCTGGGAATGAAACTTAGGGTTTTGCGCATGCTAGCCAGTGCTCTCTCATTGTGTTACATGCCCTGCCCTTGATATTTTGAGACATGTCTTACCAGTATTTTGGCTGGTCTTCAACTCAAGGCAATCTCCTACCTCTGGCTTCCATGTACTGGATTATGGGCATAAGACACCATATTCAGTGGGCTCAGATTTCTTCGTGAAGTTTCTGCATTTTGCAAGGACAGTATTGTTTAGTGAGATCATTCCTCATCTTCATTATGAAGTCATACAACTCTCTCATGGAGAATATTTAAGTTTTCTTTACAGAGAATTTTTAAAAACAATTTTCTTTGCACAGAAAATCTAGTGCATTACTTCCACCCCTATAAAGATGTCTGTAGCTACAAGGGATGCACGAGGCTGTATCTCGTGCAGGACTATGGGTAGCTGCAGATGAAACTTGTACAGCTATGTCCTTCCTTTCTCCAGCTTATCTCTGCCCCATGCAGGAAGGACCTTGCTAGTTAGTTAGCTTGTACAGACTACCCAGCATCTAGTGCAATGCCAGGATCTTCACGAAGGTGGCGTCTGGAGCCAGCCAGATAACATGGCTTAGGTTAGAGATGCCAGGGACAACGTTGAGGGCAGTTTGGGAACTCCTAACCTGGGGGCTTGGCCCTTGGATAAGCTGACCTCTCTTTTTGCAAATCCTGGAGTTTCTGCCGGAAACATCAGGGCCCGCTCCACAATGCCTGGCTTCCGCCCGAGCATTCTTTGCAATTTAGAGCAGAAATGAACTTCTTAGACCCCCCCACACTTGTAGACTTTAGAGTATGCTTTTAGTTTGCAAGTCTGACTTGGCACTCCAGCAACTTTTGACTTTGGTGTTGCAGAGACATCGTGCTGGTGTGGATTCTGTGCCTGAAGAGTGGGGCAGATATAGGGCAGTGGGAATGAATGGGCGATGGGTGATTTGTTTGTTTGTTTGTTTCTCAGTCTTGTTTCTGGTGTGCGCATGAAGGCTAGAGTGTGCTTTCTCCGAGTGTGGGTTGTGGTCAGTGCCCCTTGGAGGCCTGCTGGGAGGAGGGATGTGTGTGGTGGGGAGGGAGAGGTGGGACTGCATGCTTCCAGTAAAGAGATGGGTGGCCCATCTGAGACCCTCCACTTCCCCTCCACTTCTCTGGATTAAGCAAGCTTCATGGGCACTGGCTGTCCTGTGGCTCAGCTGTGACTTCCTGAGCATGTGCAGTGCAGGCAGATGTCTAGCAGTCAAGCAGGAAGACAGAGGTGAGGAAATGAGGCACCCTTGGGCCACACAGACTGAGCACGCTGAGCACAGTTGGGCTCAGAGCCTCTACGTACATCTGAGTTGGAGTCAGATTCTAGCCCAGATTTGACTTTGGCATCTAAAGTGGAACCCAGGTAGGGAAGGAATAAAAGAATCATAGTGGGGGGGGAGGTTAGGGAATGAGGGGGGCTTGGCTTTGTGACACTCAAGTTCATGTTCTCTCCAGGGTCAATCTGGGAAGAGATTCCCGCCTGGTCTGATTTCCTGTCCTTCTGCTCAGCTAGCTGCAATCTGCTGAATGTGTCTCAGACGCTGGGCTGGAGAAATGCTTTTGTATGTTCAGTGAGCACTCTCCCTCTCCTCCACCCTCTCGTTTCTGCAGCTAATTTTGTTGACCACAGTGGTCAAACCTAGTGTCTGATTTGACCCGTGACCCTCCAGTAGTGCTGTCCAAAGGCTCAGCTCTCACTTCTTCCTGCCTCTTCAACTACTCAGACCCATGGCTCTGTGATTTCTTCTTCATGGTGCTGGGAATGAATCGAACACAACACAGATGGAGATTTGTAGAGATGCAGGTGTGTGTGTGTGTGTGTGTGTGTGAGAGAGAGAGAGAGAGAGAGAGAGAGAGAGAGAGAGAGAAGAGAGAGAGAGAGAGAAGGAGAGAGGGAAGGGAGGGAGAGAGAGAGAGAGAGAGAGAGAGAGAGAGAGAGAGAGAGAGAGAGAGAGGCTCTCACTCCTATAGTCCAGACTGGTCTTCAACTTTTCCTGCCCCAGCATCCTGAGTGTTGGGATCCCAGGCACCTGCTGTAAGGTCCACTAATACTTTCTTATGTTTTCTGACTCCCATTTCAAGTAAGAATTAATCACTATGTGTAGTGATTTGAATGCCATTTTTTTTTTTTTTTACTCACCTAAAACAGTTCATACTTCTGCCTGCCAAAACAGTAGCTAGTAGGCCATACTTACTTACTTATCAGTTAACTACAATTAATTATAGTGAGAAATTCAGATGGGCCAGAGAGAGAGAATTTGAGCTACTTCGATAATCAAAGACAGCTGTGCTGCACTTTCCTTTCTGGCTTTTTATTTTTCCCTTGCTTTTGTCATGGTAACAGATAATAAGAGGTGACCTGGCTGTGCGAGGAAACCAGGAGAGGCCATAGGTCATCATAGGTTATGGAGGTCAAAGTCATGCCTAGCCCTACAGCTGGAGACTTGGTGATAGTGGTTGGCAGCTGGGAGGGTATCCATTGCTAAATACTTAGAAGTCATAAGAAGTGGAGGGGAAAAACTAAGTATTTGGTATCGTTAGGTACATGAACACACAGCTACAGTAGATTTTTTAAGGTGATAAGGATAGTGTGGTATGCTGTCCCGTATGGCTTTGGAAAAGTATTCAGTATAGGTTGAATAACCATAATCCCAAAGTCCAAAATGCCCAGTTTTTTTCTTTGGCGCGTGTGCGCGCCATTATGACACTCCAAGAGGAAGTTACATATCATGAAACTTCGTTTATACTGTGTGTGTGTGTGTGTGTGTGTGTGTGTGTGTGTGTGTGTGTGTAGGTGCATTTGTGGGGGGGAGAGTTAGACACCAACATTGGGTCTTCCTCAGTTGCTCTCTGCCTTATATCTTATGAGATGCAGAGGACATCTTGCACGCGTCGCTTCTCTCCTATCACGATGGCTCTGGAGAATGAACTGAAGCTGTCAGGCTTGGCTGTGAGCGCCTTTCCTCGCTGAGTCCTGTCTGTGGCCCTCGCCATCTTAGTTTTTAAGACAAGGCCTCTCACTGAACCTGGTGTCACTCATGCAGCTGAACTGACTGATCAACCAGCCCCAGGAATCCGCCTGTCTCTGCGTCCCCAGCTGTGGGGCTAGTAAACACCATATGCCTGGTCTTTAATGTGGATGTGGGAGAATTTGAACGCAGGTCCTCAGGCTTACGCAGCAAGCACTTTACCAACGAAGTTATGTCCCCCACCCTCGGTTTTATGACTTTTTAAAAATTGCGTATTTATTTATTTTGAAATACATTTATTTGAGAGAGGGAGGAGGAGAGAGAGAGAGGAGAGAAAGAGAGATGTCATAGTCCACAGGTGAAGGTCACAGGACAACTTTCAGAAGTCAGTTTTCTCCTCATCATGGGGCTTCTGGGGATTGAGTTTAGGTCCTCAAGTTTGCAAGCCAGTGCCTTGCCCAAGGAGCTCTCTTACTGGCCCAAATGACTTCATTGACTAATTACATTTTTGAAACAGTGTTTCACCATGTAGCACTGGACGGAATGGAACTTGCTGTGTAGACCAGGCTGGCCTTGAATTTGTGGGGTCCTGCCTCTGCTTCTCAGAGACTAGGAATGGAGGTTTGCGCCACATTGCCTGATCAGAAATGTTAATTGACACAGCAAGGCTTATAGACAGGAATTGACAGGCAGGCTTATAGAGGGGGTGTGTGAAATGAAAACAAGTTTCATGGTTGGAGTTGAGTCTTAGCCCCGAGAGATCTCATTTACAAATATGCAGATATTCCATATTCTGAAAGCTTACAAAGCCCAGAACACCCTTCAACCTGTTTCCTCACTCTTCTTACAAGTCTTTAGACACCCACAATCACTTGTGTTAAAGTTTTAAGCTAGAAATGGTAATTCAGATAATTTGGCCATCTAGAGTGATTCTTGGGAGACTTCTGGGTAGCCCTCATTTTATCACACTGTAGTGAAAAGCAGAGTTGGTCTGATGTGTAGTTTATTATCATCCCAAAGAATACTTTTGGTATTCTTAACACCTGGCATGGGAAATAGCTTTTCAGTATTATCAACTACTTGATTTTTCTCTTCTTTTCCCTTCCTTCTTCCTTCCTTCTCTCCGTCGCTCTCTCGCTTCTTCCCTCCTTTCTCTCCCTTTTCTCTCCCTTTTCTTACTGTCCTCTCCTTCCTTACTTCCTGTCTTCCTCTTTCCCTTCTCTGTTTCCTTACTCTGCCCTCCCTTCCCTCTTCTTTTCTTACTCCCTCCTTCCTTCCCTCTTCCCTTCTTCCTCTCTCCCTTCTCTCTTTCCTCACTCCTTTTCTCCCTCCTTCCACCTCTTTCCCTCCTCTCTCTTTCCTTCCTCTCTTCCAGTCAGCAGACATGGCCTTCTGTGCAGGGCCCAGGAATGACAGTTATGGCCTGCCACGTCACTGCATGAAGCCTGCAGCCTTCAGGGGCAGCCTGGCCAGTGCTGCTGGCCTAAGGGAGGTGACGCCAGTGTCCAGTGAGTAAGGAAGTTTGTCATCTTGCCCCTCCTGAGGGAAGCAGAGGAGACGCGAACACAGTCCTTCTTGGTCTTCTGTGTCTAGTCCTCAGTGGGGTTGAGCATGTGGGTACCTTCCCACAGGCGATGCTTTGGGAACATGGAGGAGAGTTTTCCGGCGCAGAGTCGCAGTAAGTGGGTGCTGACTCAGGCCAGGGAATAGAGGGGATGTGGGAGGACCTGGCCGGAGAAGCAGTGTGGCCTTGGGGAAGACTTAGCAGCAACTAGGGTGTGGCTGGTGTAGAGCGCAGCTCAGCTGGTGCATGGTGCTGGATGCTCTGCAGGAGGATGGGGCTTGGGAAAGGAGGACCAAGACCGAAGTTGGAGGCAGATCACAGAAGCCTTGCAGGCTATACGTCAGAGTTGAGCCTCTATCTTGGAGGGAACCCAGAGCTTTGAGGGTTTGGGGGAGGACAGTGGTGTGATGAAGTGGTCCTGGAGATTGCAGAGCACGTGGGAGGGTGAACTGAAGATAGGAGTCTGACTTGGCAGGGGGCTGTGGCACTGACCCATGTGAAAACTTCCACCTCGCAGCTGCAAGTCTTCTGTGCCAACTTGCGGCCAGGAAGTTCGTCAGAAGATGCACCTGGGTGCTTCGTGGTTAAAGCCTTTCTTTACCTTGCTAGCAAAAGGATCCGAGCTTAGATGGCCAGATTCCACGTAAAAAATGCTGTGCAGGCAGGTGTGAAGGCCTGCCTGTAATTCCAGCTCAGGAAGGCGGAGCCTGCGAGTGAATTCCTGGAGCAAGCGACTAGCCAGACCAGCCCTAATGGCCTGCTCTAGATTTAATTAGAGGCTCGGGCTCAAAACAATGATGTGGAATAGCATTCAAGGATGATTCCTCACATCATCCTTGAGCTTCCACAGGCATGAGTGAGCATTCAGGTGCATTCATGTATATGCACCTGCACCTATACATGCACCCACCCTCGTGCAAATGCATACATGCACACACATGCAAGAACCCCCCCACATTCTTCTGAGTCTCTCACCCCCCCCCATAAACCACTGGGACCCACATACCTAACTATTCTCTGGTCCATAATATTCTTATTATTTTTATTTTCTTTTTATTCAATTGTGCATGTGTGTGCATGTGTGTACGTCTGTGTGTATGTGTGTGTGTGTGTAGGACCACAGTCGAATTTGGGAACCACATGGACCGCCTCCACCTCCTCCTTGTATTCTTTGCCCCGGGATTCACAGACTCTGTCCACTAGGACCAGAAACGCAGGCCGCCCCCGCTTCTGCCCAGCGTCTATACATGGGGTCTAGGATCCGAACTCAGGACCTTCCGCCTGCAAGGCAGAGGCTTAACCCCTGAGCTACCTTTCCAGTCCCTATTCTTATTATTTTGTGTGTGCGTGTGTAAGTGGGCACTTGAGTATGTGTGCCTAAGGTGATATCAGGACTCACTCTGGATTGCTCTAGATCCTTATTGCTTTTCTGTAGGGTTTCCCAGGCCCTGCCTTCCAGGATTGGAATTACAAACCACTGCTTGTCATTTTCTACATGGGATATGGGATCTGAACTCAGGTCCTTTTCCTTAGGAGACAACGGCTTTAAACCCTGATTCATCTCTTCAGCCAAATCTCCATAGATTTTCTGTGACACAGACAGCAGGTCACACCCATGGGATGGGCATATGCACTGAGGCTGTGAGGGGACCTGCTTATACCCCCAGGCAGCATCGATGCAGGTCCTACCCTTGAACACAAGCGTCCTCCTGTTTACTCTCTTGCTGCCTTTCCAGACCATTGCCAGTTCTCCAGACTCCTGAAGGATCTGTTCATTCACACGTACTATTATTTGTGCATGTTTAAAAGGAAGGGCTTTTCTACATTAGACTTTCCTTTCCTCCACCTTCTATGATTTTGAGCTAAATAAGCCACTGAGAGAGAGAGCACTGAGGCCTTATAAGGAAGTTGGCTTTCAGCCAAGGCAGGAGCAAAGGCAGATTCCTTAATGGGAGTGTTGGGAGGGACATGTGTGGTTGGGGACAGAGGTACATGTGTGGCCTGTGCACAGCTTTCTGTTGTCTGCTGGGATCTGTGTATGTTTGGGTCCCAGAAATACCCAAGGCTGTCTGTCCATACATACCTTTTCATTATTCACTTCTTTTTAAGTTGCTTTGGGGGCAATATTTTCTGGTGACTTCCTGGCTGGCCTTGAATTTGTAGTCCTCCAGCCTCTACCTTCCCAGATTAGTGGGATTAAAACAGATGTGTGTTGACATCAATACTTAAGATTCAAAAGTGTGTTGGAACTGTCATGTGCTGTGTGATCCCAGCCTTTTGCCAACCTCTTTCTCCCAGAAACATGCAACAATTGGCTTCTCATTCAGTTCATACACTGTAGTTGGATATCTTGGGGTGTTCTTACTGGCCAGCCAGTGATGCCCACAATTTCATTCCCCATGTCCCCTCCCCCCATGCAAGACCGTCGTGTTTGCATGTCCCCAGGAGTTCAAGAACCGACAGAAATACTCACTTGTCCTCCCTTGGTTGTCCCCACGACCTGCACCCAGGTCTTCTTTCAGCATTTCTCTCTGACACTTAGCATCCCTCGGTGCGTGGCTGTAGGGGGCTCTGACCAGCTCCTGGCTTTTCCTGTCCTCAGATCCTTCTTTGCACAGCTCCAACGGTGGTCTTCAACCAGAGCTAATCGTGGGTCACCTCTGTTCCTTCCAGAGTTCCTTGCCCTGCCTTGCCTGCCCCGACCCACATGCCAGGGCAGCCTGCTTGTGCATACTGAACCCCCACTTACCTTCTCACATTGGTTTGGATGTCTCAGCCCCCAAGTCTCCTTGCCCCTTTTTCATCCTGCAAATCCTGACCTCTCCCTTAATGTACCTGACAGATCTCAACAAGTCCCCCCCCCCCTTCCTGGTTTCTCAAATAAGCGTTAATTCCTTCAGGCCCCTTTGCTGTCTCTTGTTAAATCATCCAGCCAGATTTGGACCCAGCATCTGCTCCCTGCTTGAGGCTGGGGATAAAGATGAACAGGTGCAGAGGTGACAGGCCACGGCTGCCCCTTCCATGCAAGGTGCTGGGCAGTGCTGGAGGGGCCTTCCTCCCCTATATTACATTTGACAAGGAGAAGTTCCTCCAGACCTGGGGGTCCAAGGGGTGTGTTAGCGAGGCACATTTGATAAGGAGAGCAGAGTTCTATGTGACCACTGTTTCTGAATGATCTGTGTGTGTTTGGCTTGTTGTTAATGTTGTTACTAGGACAGGGTCACAGTGTGTACTTGAGGCTGGCCTTGAATGCACCATATCCTGCTCAGCTGTGGGATCACAGATATGTGCTGCCACACCTGACTCCTAGATGGATGTCACGTGGGTGACATGTAGTTACTGATGATGCAGGCAAAAGCCTGGATCTGGCTCCCAGCTCAGGTCACAGTGAGCCATGGATGATCCTGAAGAAGGCCATCGTGGGCAAGGGGGGCTGTGTAGCTCCTGGCACCTGCTGTGGATGCTCTTTACCCTCTCAGGAAGGAGTTTCACACTCACTGACACATAGGCGGTGTGAGTGTGCCAAGACGTCACATGCACTCAGCGTCTTGTGCATCCACTTGAGATTGCTTCTGCTTTTCTGGCCACGCTGTGTCTTCTGAGTTCTCAGATATCCAGTAGAAGTGCTGGTGAGTCCTAAGAGCTCTGGCTACTAAGTATGTGCCTGTACACAACCTACGACTCTAGCTCTCAAAGCCAAGAAGGTTGTGGTAGATACCACATGGTGATGCATTGTGACTCAGGAACCTAACATGAAAAGGGCACATCGAGAAACGTTCCTCCCCGCTGTTCTCATCATTCTCCAAAGTAACCGCTTGCATTGGTTTTTGTATTTCCTTACTGTGGGCATTTATGTCCGTGTAAGAAGCAATGGCAGTGTACTATAAATATTATGCACATATAGCGGTACATGTATCTGTGTGGATGTTGTCGTCCCCTTTCCGACATGAATTGAAACACATATTATTTGTTGTCATAGTTAAGCACAGGTGTCAACTTGACTATTGAGTGTTTGAGCTCTGGGCACATTTGTAGAGAATTAGTGGTTGAGATGAGTCCAGAGCAAACCTGAAGGAGATTGTCTAGCTGACGGGGAAGACGCAGCCCATGGTGGGTGGGATTAGGCCCTGGATAAATCATGGAGAACTGGTTGAGAGAGTTGGCATCCTTCTGTTCACTTGGCTAGACATGCTGGTCTGGCAAGTAAGGATTGTCCGTCTCTCAGCCGTTATGCAGTGATGATGGAGCCAGTGCCCTAGGCCCTGGTGTTGGTGCGTGCTCTCCCGCCAAGCTGGACTGAGAACTGTAACCAGTAATCATAAGAGAATAAATCCCTTGTTCCCTAAAGCCGTTTGATGGTCATTTATCAGCAACCGTGTAGGCAGATTGCAACATTTGTGTTGTTTTATATCTAGTGTTAACCAGATGTCTGGGAGGGCTTCCCATGTCAGTAATAGAGGATCTCCTCATTCATGTGTAAGGACGGATGGTCATCTCTTGTAATTTCTCTTCTGAGAGGAGAAAATACTCTGACCCAAGCAATTTAAGGGAGAAAAGGCTTATTATTTGGATTTGTGGTTCCAGAGGGGAGACTGGTGGAGAATACATGGTAGCAAGCCTGGTGGCTGAAGCAGGAGACAGGCTTCATGTTACAGCAGCTATCAGGAGGGATGGAGAAAGGGAGGGAGTAAAGGATAGATAGATGATAGATAGATAGATGATAGATAGATAGATGATAGATAGATAGATAGATAGATAGATAGATAGATAGATAGATAGATAGATGATAGACAGACAGACAGACAGACAGACAGACTAGGTTAAACACCTCAAGACCCGCCTCCAGTGACATGCTTCCTCCAGCAAGGCTCTGCCTCCTAAAGATTCCATAACCTTCCCTCTAGGAACAAGTGTTCACACACATGAGTCTCTAGGAGACAATCCACGATGACATCTTCCACAGCGTGAGTCTACCTGACTCCTTCCGATGAATACTTGTGTTATTGCTGGTCGCTTAAAAACAGCCAATAATACCTTTTTTATTCTTGTATTCTTTGACACTTTCATTCATAAATATTATGAATCTACGTGTTTACACTTCCTAATTCTGCCCATTTCCATCCCTCTCTCTTCTCCAGCCAGTCTCCTTGCTACTTTCACATCTTTTTAAAAAATATTTATTTATTTTGTGTGCGCACATGTGTGTGTGCGCGCGCGCGCGCGCGTGTGTGTGTGTGTGTGTGTGTGTGTGTGTGTGTGTGTGTTAGAGGGCACTGTTTTGCTCTCGGATTTCCCATACTCTGCCCACCAGGGCTGGAAGTGCAGGCTGCCACCGTTTCTGCCTGGTGTTTTTACGTAGGATCTGGGATCCAAATTCAGGACTTAATGTTTGCAAGACAGCGTCTTAATCCCTGAGCCATCTCTTCAGCCCTATTTTCACTTCTTTTTGCATGTGTGACCTACTGTGCTTCATCTGGGATGTGTCCACTGACCAGTGTCTGATTACTTACTGGGTCCTGGATGATCCATCATTGAGTACAGAAACGCCCCTTCTCCTGCTGGCATCAGCCTTCAGTTGTCTCTTGGGGGTATAATGTTTCTTGACATCTTCTCACGTCCATGGTGAAGTGTTGATAGGCCAACTATTGTGTAGGTCTGGTATAGGTAGACATCATTGCGTGAGTTCTTGAATGTAGAAGCTCTGCTATGAACGGAGGATGCTGTCTGGCAGTGCCCCCCACTCTAAGCTTTTATATTCTTATCACCTCCTGGTCACAAGATTACCCAATCCTTGGGGTGGGGGTGATTTTGACGTCCTGTTTGGGGCTGAGCACTCCACAGCCACTTACTCTCTGCACTCTGGCCGGCCGTGGCTCTCCACATTGCACACCTTCATTGCAAGAGGATGCTTCTTGGTCGACTGCCGAGGGCTTCTCTAATCTATGGGTTTAATGAAAAGTGTTTAGATATCATTCTGTCCTACGTGAGCACATTTCACACTGTGAGACACAGTGACAGTTTGTTCCTGTCCTTCAGTGGCATGCTCAAAATCAGTGACTCAGCTAGCCATGACTGTACTGCGTTCCCATGAACATACCTAGTTGTGTATTAAAAGCTTTCCCAGTACCTGCATTGAACTTGTTTGCTTTGACATTTTCATTATCCAGAATCGGTCTATAGTGGGAAGAGCATACTTAGATTTTTTTTAAAACATTATAGTGTTTGATGCATTTCAGGACTGTTTCTTATTAATTTTGTCTCATCTCTTGGACTGTTTCTCTTGCCTCTGGGCCATCACACAAAGTCTCCCCTTAGGAAGCACATTCTCTCTGTCTTCTGCACCTTTTCTGGAAAACCTTCCTTTTTTCTGGACTGGTTAGTTAATTGCTCAGCTCAGAAGTTCCCTGTTTCCTCATTGCAGATTCCCATCTCCCTGCATGCCCTCGACTGGGTCTCTTGCACTCAGCATAGCATCTGGTAATCTGGCGGCTCTTGTGGAATATTCGGTATGGAAGTAGTAAAGTAGGATTGTCATTTTATTTTAGTTCCATATTCTGTTGCTGTCCTCAATGCCTGATCCAATTTAGGGAAACACGGTTTTTATTGATTTCAGGCTTTACTTGATCACCATGCCAGGAAAAGCCAAGGGAACTGGCCAGTCTCATCCACAACAAGAACAGAGGGTCAAGGGCCAATGCTGCTGTCTAGTTTGCCAAATCCTAAACTAGTTCTTTCTCCGTTTTACCACCTGCCCCCACCCACTATAGCAGGGCCTCCCACGTCAGTCATGCAGTTAAGATGATCTCCTGCAGGCTCGCTAGAGGCCTGCCTTAGCTAAATGCTCTGCCCAGCTCTGACGTATCAAGCTAACAGCTGAAACTGCCAGCCACACAGTTGGCCTTTAAAAAACTTTGCCTGCCTCTTTACTTGAGAGAATACTAAATTTACTGTCCTGTGGTCTCTTCGCTTTTGCAGCACCACCATGGTCACATTCTAGAACATTTCTGACTTCCCCAAAGAAACTTCAGCACTCATTTCCTATTGCCCCTCCCACCCCTGTTCCAGTCCCAGCCAGCTACTGACCTGCCTCCTTCCTCTGCATGCACCCATTCTGAACATTATGTAAGTGTAATCACGTGGCCTATGGCATTTACATCTGGTTTTTATTCAGCATTATGTTTTCGAGGTTTGTACATACTCCTTTTGTAAGTCCATGACTGCTGCATGTATCATCAGGAGAGATTCTGTTTTGTATATCCATTTATCAGTTGAACAGCACGTGAATTCTTTCTGTTCTTTTTTTAAATTTATAAATAAGGCTGCTCTGTGTGGATATCATATGTTCAGCTCTCTTGGGTGTATTCTGGGAGTGGCATTGAAGGATAATTTTTAAGCAGTCAGGGAGCCAGGATTGAAACTTTTTTGACTAGCCTGTCTTTTTGAGTCCAGAGATTTGGTTAAACATTCTTGGAGTATTGGTGGTTGGAGGCATGATCATCTATCATTCACAGGAGATGTTGACAGAGTTCATAGGACAGCTTACTATGTGCATTGTGCTGATGTCGGAGATGCTGAGTACACACCTTGCTCTAATACCCATAATCCTTTGAGTTGTCTAACGGTCCATCTACACTGAACCACTTGCTGTTCAGGGACGAGGTCATCTTTATGGATTAGCATGATGTGTGTGTGTGTGTGTGTGTGTGTGTGTGTGTACAGGAGGACACTTAAGTGTGTGTACCTGTGGAGGCCCAAGGGTGACATCGGGAATCATCCTTGACTGCTGTACTACCTTCTTGCTTTGCTCTGAGACTTTTGCCTATTGTTTTGCTTCTAAATTATGCCTTTCAGGGTTGGAATTACAGGTCACCGCCATATCTGCCAGGCATTTTTATGTGTGATGTGGGGATTTGAACTCAGGTTCTTTTGCTTATGAGGCAAAGACTTTAAGACCTGAATTTTCCCCAACCCTCCAATACGTTTATTTTTTTTAAAGGGTTTGGGAGGATTGGGAGAAGGTTCAGTGGGCAAAAAGCATTTGTTTTGAAAACATGAGGGCTTGGGTTCAAATCCCCAGTGTTCATATTAGAAAAGAAAAGTCCTGCACAGCTGCTGTAATCCCAGGATTGGTAGGCGGAGATGGATGGTCCCAGGACTCCCTAGCCATACAGCCTAGTCAAAACTGACAGCTTCTGTTTTAATGAGAGGCCAGGTCTCAAGGGAATAAGGCAGAAAATGATGGAGGAAGACTTCCAAGGTTCTGCTCTGGTATGGAGGCGTGCCCACACAGGTATGCAGGTGCCCATATAGGTATGCATACCCCACCACAAGTGCATGCACCACATAACATACACCACAGGCACATATAACATATGATACACATATACAGATATACAGCAAAAATGGTTTTTCTCCCAATAGGTATGTACATTTAAGTGATTTCACTCCTCACAAGTATTTTTTTTTGGGGGAGGAAGGTACTGTAGGTTAAGAATTACAACAGGGACTTAAGAGATGACTCAGGTTAAAGTCTTTGCCTCGAAAGTAAAAGAAGTTGAGTTTGGATACCCAGATCCTACATTAAAACACTTGGTGGAAATGGTGGTGGCCTGCTCTTCCAGCCCTGGAAGCTTAGGAAAAAGCCTTAACACAAGGAGGTAGAACAATCCAGGATGATTCTCATTGTCACCATTGGGCCTCCACAGGCACAAATACTCAGATTCTATCAGAAGCACCGGGCTAAGTGTAGGATGTCTGGATGCCAGCTCATTCCTTATAAACATAGTGGTTTCAGAAGCCGTTCCTCCCAGAGGAAAGCTAGATCACTAGGGTTGTCTTCATGATAGAGCGAATAACTGGACTGGGTTTGGCCTTGAGAAGACAGATTTTTGTGTAGCAATTGGCAGCAGGGGAATTGAAGGGCCAGACACATGTCTGAGCACTTCCTCTGTGCTGACTGTGTAATAAGCCCTTTCCCTGTGTGTACCGTCCCCGTCAGTCCTCGAAGCCGTCCTGGGACGGAGATACTGTTACTTCCGTGTACATGCGAGTGAACCTGGCCGACTTCTGGTGTTTATAATTCAAAGCCGAGTTTCTGACTCCCCCTCCCCTCCGCCCTTCCTCTCTTTTAAACAGCAGCTGAGGCTGGGGAGTACCTCCACTGGCCCCACATGACACTGCGAACAGGGGAAGTAGGCTCTGAACTCAGATTTTTTCAATACCTTTGTATCAGTTTCATTTTCCCGCTGCTGAGCAAAATACAGGACTTAAGCAACTTAAGGAATGAGGGGTTTATAACTGCATATGATTCTTGGGTACACTTTGCCAGCATGGCAGGGGAGTTCATAATGACACGAGGAGCTGAGGAAATTGGCTACTGAATATCCACACAAGAGATGAAAGAGAGAGAGAGAGAAAGAGAGAAAGAGAGAGACTTTCTGCCTTGCTAGTATGACTGCATGCCAAAATACTGAACCAGCTCTCTCTCTATCTACCTGCCCAGGTAATAGCCCACCTTAATTATCTATTAATTAAATAAACTCCCACGGGTTTGCTCAGAGCTTTCCTTAACCAGTAGTTCTTCACAAATGTGCCAATGGCTTAGCCTTCTGTTGTCAAGTTTGACGCAGCTGTGCCTCACTGGCACAGCCTGTCATGTCTGTTACACAGATGTTTTCTGGCAGGTTTCTGGAGATTTGTGTGCTGTATATACACTGTGGGACTCTTTTTTTGTGTGTTTGTTTTGAGTCGTTAGTAGTTTAGGTTGGCTTCCAACTTGCTATGTAGCCGAGATTGGCCTTGAATGCCTGGTCTTCCTGCCTCCTCCTCCTCCTCCCTAGTAGTGCTGGGACTCTCTGCGGGCGACATAACTTGTTAAAGCAGCATCCGGGTCTTCTCAGACCCCAATGGTATCTGATAGCATCCCACACGTCCCACTTTCTGGAGAAGCTGCCTCCCGTCATAGCAGGAGACAGGAGCAGGAGGCACGTGGACGGCGAGCACACGTGCAGCTCTCGGTCTGGCTGGTGTGACACAGTGTTGGGTAACTTCCTGGGTATGTTTGGGGGCACATCTCTAGGCTCTCTCATGTTGGATCTTCTTGATTTAGGATGTGGCAGAGCCTAGGGGAGGAGCCCATCTCCTTGGCTTTTTGTTTCTGTGAATCATGATTAACTAATTGTGTAGCAGTTCACCTGCATGGTTACTGATAGAGTCACTATCAGTTGGCTTAAAGGAACAAGGTTTATTTTCTATTACGATTGTCCAGTTACAGTTCGTAGTCCAGCTTGGCAGGAGAACATGCACCATCACCAAAGGGCCAAGGGAACTGGCCATATCCTATACTTGCCAGACCAGCATGTCTGGCCAAGTATTCACAAGGATGCCATCTCTCAATCAGTTCCCTCCATTTTATTCATCACCCTGGGAGCTAGTTCCATCCACCATGGGCTGGGTCTACCCCATCAACTAGACAATCTCCTGCAAGTTCACTCTGGGCTTAATTTAATTACTAATTCTCAATTAATTCTACAAATGTGCTTAGAGCTCAAACTCTCAACCATCAAGTTGACACTTGTGTCTAACTATGACAGCTGTTGATAATTGAATATTGAAGTTCTCAAGGTTACCACACCTCTTTCTTTCTTCTTCTCATGTTGAATGTGTGCATATATAGTTTTCTTAAAAAAATTTTGAGGAAATGCCATCATAAAAGCCTCTTGACCATTGTAAGTGTGCATTTAATTAGAGCTAAATGTGTTGGACAGTGTGGCCTGTCTCCATAGCTCCTCTCGTTCATTGCAGAGCTTTATCTTAAGATACACTTCTGAGGTGTGGTGGGGCACTCTTGTCATCCCAGCACTCGGGGGAGAGGGAGCTAAGGCAGGCTGCCCTGGGGTATATATAATATGTATTTAGGGAGGAGGGAGAGGTGAAGGCCAGAAGATAACTTTCTGAAGTCCGTTCTCTCCGTCCGCCATGTGGGCCTCTAAGGATTGAACTTGGAGACCAGATGTGCCAGCAGGATCCTTACTGAGCTGTCTTGCCAGCCCAAGAATGCCCTGAGTCTGAGGACAGCCTGGGCTACCTAAGGAGTTCCGAGACAGCCAAGATTGCAGAGTGTCCCCTGAAAAAGATGGGGGAGAGAGAGGGAGGGAGAGAGGGAGGGAGAGAAGAAGGGAGAGAAGAAGGGAGGGAGAGAGCGAGCCCGCCTCTGTGCGGTTCAGTGAAGAAAGATGGGAAGCCGGAGGCAGGTGTGGTGGGCCTCCTTGTGGGGTCGGAGCCCGGTGCCCTGTGCCTGGAGCAGGACCACGTTTGTGTGGCGCAGAGCTGTGGACCACCTCTCCTCCGGCTCCCTGGGCCCTGCACACTGCTGGTCCTCCCATCACTCCCTGGAGCCAGTCCTTCCGCCTCGGCTCTCTGGAGCCTTGCGGGGTATCTGAGCGCTCCCACGAAGTCTGTGGATTCCGTCAGTGACAGAGAGCTGTGCTCTGTAGCCAGGCTCATGTGGCTTGGAATGGGGGCAGGGTGGGAAAAGGGTGCTGTTGCCAAGACCAGAGTTTTACCAAACCCAAATCAGCCATTTGCCCAAATACAGTCTCCTGGACCTTCACCCCTCCTGTTTAAGCTAAATATACAGTCCTTTGGTGTGGAGGCCCGGCACCCGTCAGGACTGATGGCTGCGATTCTTCTGAAGGGCCTTTTCTCTATTTTGCGTGGCAAAATTGTCCATGTGACGTGGCCCAAATCTTGAACAAGGGCTGTGTGTGAAACTGAAGTGAAGCAGTGAGGACTGGCTCCAGTGCCACTGAGCTCGGTGCTTTTCCATGAAGAGCTCTGGACAGCTGGGGACGGTGGCGGCGTTCCATGCACAGAGCTCCTCGTTAGGATGATGCGATGCGTAGTTCACGAGGCCGCATCGCATGTGTCTTAGGAATGTGGTGGCCACATGATGCGACTACGTTCTCTGATCTCTGAGAGCTTGGTCTTTTACTACCTCCTTCCCTGGACTAGACATCATTGTTTAAGTTTCTTAAGTATCTTGTTAGTAAATAACAAGAAAAACACTTGCATTCACCTCACTGAGATCTTCAAGAGATGTCTAAGCTAATGATGCATATGCCACATTGTTATAGATTGTGATAGAGTGAGGGCCTTATTTGTTGTTTGTGAAAATTAATTCATGAATTGCACCTGGACCTCGGCAGCCATGTCTGTACCTCCCTTGTCTCCTCTTTTCTTTTCAGGCGATGTCTTGCTATGTAACCCTAGCTGACTTGGTACTTGGTATTCGGCAGGACTCAGCATTCCTCTGGCTTCAGCCTCCTGAGCACTCGGCTTCTTGGCATGTGCCTGGCTGGCGTCTTCCAGGTGCTATGCAGTCTGTGCTTTTGGCGAGCCCAGTATGACAGACACATCTTTTATACCACAGCATCGCCTCTGGGCCACCGGGGCAGTCCTGGATTCTGTAAGTTGCTTGGTGGTCTGCTGATGGCTGCTTCTTGGTAGCCCCTGGGACCTTTTTCCCTTGAGTCACTGTGCCTGTCCATGGATGCCCCCCACAAGTATCTCGAGCCCTAGAATTACCCCTCACCTCCTGTCTTTTTTAGGAATCATAGGAGTTCAGTACTGCTGTCTCCCCTTCCCAATGGAAAGAAATCTAAATTAAATTACAGAGATCAACTGCTTGCAAACGCTTCATCTGAAACATGCACAACACGACCAGCATCGCATCTAGTAAATAAAGGGGGTTTGCATTTTGCACATCATTGTTGTTGACTTTCTTTGCTTTGTAATTAAGATTTTTAAAAATTTTTTTATTATTTATTCAATTGTGCATGTGTGCATATGTATATGTGTGTGTGTGTGTGTGTGTGTGTGTGTGTGTGTGTGTGTAGAACCACGGGTGAATTCGGGAACCACCATGGACCACCTCCACCTCCTCCTTGTTTACTCTGCCCCGGGATTCACAGGCTCCGCCCTACCAAGACCAGAAATGCAGCAACCCCCCCCCCCCCCCCTGCTTCCGCCAGCGTCTATATGTGGCATCTAGGATCCAAACTCAGGACCTTCCGCCTGCAAGGCAGAGATGTAACCCCTGAGCCACCTCTCCAGCCCCTGTAATTAAGATTTTTATAAACACATTTCTTCACTTTCTTCTATACCATTTAACTTTTACTGTTTTGATGACTGGATTCTGTGGCTTTTTATGGTTGAGATTAAAATGCACAGATTAAATTCTGATTTCTCCCCCCAATTCAATTGTATATCCAAATATTTTGAGATCTTAACAGTCTTAAAGGATGATGTTTCCAGAAGTCTGCCATCGAGGGTTTGCTCAGATCAACTTAAAATGGTGATGTGAATCTGTTTGCAGAGTCATCAAATGAGAGTCAAAACATGGAGTTAAGGCTTTTTTTTCTTTTTTAAAGAACAATATATTATGTCCTCTTGGTATAAACTTCATGTTTTTTATTCTCTTTTAAAAATTGTATTTATTCATAATTATTACTGTGTGCATGTACGTGTGCATTCACATGATGCACATGTCTGTGTGTGCGCGTGTGATCTAAGTGAAGAATCATACATGCCACAGCATGTGTGTGGAGGTCAGGGGACAACTTTATGAAGTCAGTCCTCTCATTCACCTTTTTGTGGGTTCTAGGGCTCAAACTCAGGTCACCTGGTTGTTCCCAGGTGTCCACTGCGTCATCTCAGAGGTCCTCAATTCTAATCTTTTGGACACAGCAGTTGAATATTTAAAGCTTGCCGATTACTGCCCGAGGGAGTTCGTGGGAGTGGGCCACTCACTTCATTTGTGCTGAGAATTATTCCCTTTGGTTTCCAGAATTAAAATCTAGGGGAGCGTGGTCAGCATGTAGTTGGTTGGGGCGGGGAGGGCAGTGATGACACCCCATTCTGGGGGGTTGAAGAACTTGATTTGCCTCCATGCATGGCTGAGTGGACAGTCCTTGGTAGGGAAGAGAGACAGAGGGCTAGTCCAGCTTCCTGGCCATCTCCAGCGGCCAGCAAGTGGACATTTGTCAAGCCTAGTGCCTGTAGAGAGCTCAAGAACATCAGTATCCCGATGCTTTTAAAGGAAGAGAGGTCAACCTAGGCGGGAGATTTGCTGTGAATCTGAGGGCAGCCTGGACTGTGTGGTGAATTCCAGGCCAGCCCGGGTTACAGAGTGAGAGTGAGACTATCTGAAAAGGAAAACGCAAGACTTTAATCATTACTTATGGAATACCTGTGATGTTAGACCTTGCGCTGGATCCGACCTTCTAATCCTGCTAATCCCCCCAACAGTCGTGCTGAGTGTATTCATTTCTGTCTGCACCTAAGGAGCGGGACGGCTGCAGGGCGGCCATTCCAGAGTCGCTGGGGGCCGAGGTAAGAGGGCAATGCAACATCTAGGCTCCCCCGGCCCAGAGTACTTCAGGAACGAGGTGGTCCTGGGGGTTTGAGTCTGGAGGGAGGGCGATGAGCCGTCCTGAGAAGGGACCTGAGAGATGACAAGGCAGAAGAACAGATGGGAGGGAGAACAGAGGACTGGTGTGCCGGGCAGGAGAGGCATTCAGAGAATCACCGACCACAGGTTTAATGTGATGAAAAGTGTTTTGGGCCCGAGAAATTTGAGAAGTACTAGGCTAAACTTGTTTGTTTGTTTTTAATGGCAGAACTGTTAGAGCTTTCAATACAGTAGCAGTGCCGATTGGATTGACTTTAAAGAGCATTTTATGGAATTATAGAGTAGCCTTTAGTGATACCCATTGTGGGAAGTAGTCGGCATCGTGGATGGAGAGAATGGACGTGTGTGGTGGGGGCTAGGGCAGAGTTAAATGTCATTCACGATGCAGTGGCACCATGAGAGGGCTGTTGTGTGTGTGTTTGTATATGTGCACATGCTTATTCGTACATGTGGATATTTGCCTGGCCATTCTAGCCAAGAGGAACCGAGAAACCTTAGAGCCTGGGTCTGGAGAAGCCTGCGGGACTCCAGAGAGTGTCCTCAGGGCTCTGGGGAGAGGAGCAGCCAGGGGCTGCAAACAGGTGTTTCTGCGGCTGGTTTCTTTTCTTGGTGATGTATATATAGCCCTTGAGGTTAAGGTAGCTGCAGGTGCCTTAGCAGCATCGCAGGTGGCCTTCCTCGCAGCTGTAACCCTCTGGTACCCACCAGGACTCACCGTTCCTCCTTGTATCTGCAGGACAGTGGGGGACTGTCCCTTCTGGATGACCCCACTTCCTGGGCCTGGCAGTGGGAGCCTGAAGTCTAAGTCTGGAAGCCAGTCTGGGTGCTTGAAACTGCTGGCTCCCAGTGCCCTTCCTTCTTGCCTAGCCTGGGTTGGGACCGACTGACCATGAAGGCCCCGAGCCTGCTTGTCAGCGTGGGGCTTGAGTTTCTGCGTTACCATGCCCAAATTGGGATCGCAGGGGGATCAAGTGTCGGTGTTGGGCGATCGCACCGAGCCTTCCTGTGCAGCCAGCTGCGACCTCTTCAAAGGGCCATGTGTAATTGGTTTGGGAGATGCTGCGGGAGGGAGCCGAGGACAAAGAAGTCAGTTCTCAAAGGGCAAAAAATAGATGAGCGAACGCTATGGGCACTGGTGCAGGACAGGGTGCCGGGCCCCCTGCAAGAGTTCCTCTCAAGAGTTCTGGTGATTTCCACGCCTCAGCTCCCTAAGTCAGCCCCTGCCGACCCCCCGCAGGGCCTGGCTGTGTAAATACCGCTTCTGTCTCCCCCCCCTCCCTCATTATACATTCCTTTAATCTGACCCATCTTCAGGTCGCCAGCTGGCAGAGACAGCAGATTCCAAACCCCAGCTGGTGCCGGAGTGTTTACACGGGCGGGAAGCTTGGCAGACAACTTGCCCCCAAGCTACTCAGCTAGAGGAGAAGGTGGAATGACAACCCTAGCGGGTGGGCGGGCACGGTGGCTTACACCTGAAACCCCATGGGGGAGGGAGGGAGTTGAGGCTGGTGAGGCAGGAGGAGGCCAGGAGTTGAGGCCAGTCTGACCTCTGTAGTGATGTTTTCTTGGCCAACCTTGGCCACAGTGTGAGACTCACCCCATCCCCGTGAAAGAAAAAACAGGAAAAAGAAAAACAATCCAAGATAAGTGGCCTGTTGCTTATAATTTCCCCTCCGTTCCTGATTCCCCTTCTTCATGCACTTCTCCCACCATTGCCACTTGGTCCCCCCCAAACAAGAGAAGAATCTCTTTGTGGAAGGAGGTGAATGGTGTGCTCTCGCCCTACTCCCAGACAATCCTTTCATAACATCTGAGCACACGAGGGTCCTTACTTCCTGACTGTGACAGATTTTTGTTATTCGAAAGACATTATTCAGCCACATACAGTTGATTTCCATTCATGATGGGCGTGGTCTTTCCAAAATAGTCATAGACGCACTGTGGCTGGAGAGTGTTCAGGAAACTAGGACTGAGATTCGTCCTGCAGCTGAGTTCAGCTCTCTGGATTCCACACTTCTTGGGCAAAGGCATTCTGTACAGAGAAACCACGCCAGGCTGTGCTGTTATCAGCACTCGACACTCAGAACTAGGGAGGCTCTTCGCCTCCTCCCCGCCGCAGGAGGAGGGATCACACGGGCATGTGTGCTAGAAGGACAGTTTTCCTGATTTAATGCCGTGTCAACCCATGGGATCCTCAAATGGTGTTTTAACCTTGCTATTTGAGGAGCATGGCTGCGCTGTCAGGGTCTTACTTGGAGACGAGGGCTGCCTGAGGAACAGATATGGAAGGTACAGTTCACTAAGGTTTGAACTGAGTCAGGAGATGGATAGCGAATGGCAAAACACTGAAGAACTTGAAAACATAAGACCCACCTAAGTGTGGAGGACTGGTAGATGGAGGAGCGACAGGACGAAGATGGGAAGGAAAGGGACTACCTGTGACTGAGGTGCAGAAGTGCCCAGCAGGAAGAGTTGTTGCGCATGCCCTCTGGGCTGCGGCACCAAGGGAAGCTTTTGATGTAGCCCCTGAAAGCCCAGCTCTGAGGCTGGAGAGATGGGGCTGGCCTGTAAAGTCCTTGCTGTGCAAGCTTTGATGAGCTGTTTGCAACCCACCCCAAGCCAACAAGCACCTGTAACTAACTCCAGTGCACCTACTGGAAATGGGAAGCAGACACCCAAGAATCTCCAGAAGCTCTTAGGCCGGCTGGCCTGACTTAAGCTTTGCAAAATAGACAAGGTGGACAGGTGAATATTGAACCCAAGGTGGCCTCTCTGACTTCCACATGTGTACTGTAGCACAAATGTGCCTACGCGCCCCTGTGAATGCATACACAGATACTCATACAGTACATAGCAGCATGCATACACACGTACCACTCACGCACACACTCATGCACACACTCATGCACACACGCATGGCCTAGCTCTGTGTCCCAGCTTTCAGGGCAGGGTTGGAGTTCTCTATCCAGGCACACTCAGACCTCTTCCTTCTGCAAGCACTGAACAAGGTAGGAAGCCTAAATGGAAGCTTATGAAACACTCTGATATCTGGCAGCAGACCTTTGGGACAGGCGTTTCCTGAATGCAATAAGCCAGATGTCAAGCCAAGTGTCACAGGGTTATGCTAAGCCACTTCCCTGATTTCTGGTGGGACCAGAATCACCCTTGCTTCTTAAAGTGGCAAGGTGTTAATGGCCCACTTCCATCTCCTGCAGCTGGTGCAGATAATACTCAAGTGCCACTTTAACCTGTTTCCTTCTCTTTCCTGCTGTGCACACACCACCTTGGGACCCGCAGGTACCACTGGCCTGTGATTGGAGACTGCTCCCATGACAGGCTTTCCCAGGGAAGCCGGGGCTCATTTGCCCACTAGAGAATTGATTAAATATCACTGGTAAAATTTGAAAACCAGGGGCAGGGTTGAAAGCTCTGGAATTTGAAGTTTTGTTAACAGTGTGGCCGCTGGGCAAGAAGCAGTCAATACTGGAATCACATGCTGGGCAGAAAAGCTTTGGAATGTGCAAGGTATTGTGACAGATGGTACCGTGCTGGTGAAGCAGGAGACAGAAGGCCATTTGGAGCCCCTGTATCTTTCTTCTCTCTCTCTCTCTCTCTGTATGTATGTACCATATGCAGCTGGAGGACAGAGGACAACCTTGGTGTCATTTCTCCCCAGATGTTGTCCTTCGTGTTTGACGAGATGGTGTCTCACTAACTTGGGGCTCGGGGATTAGGCTGTTCAGCAAATCCTAGGGATTTTCCTGTGTCTGCCTCCCAGTGCTGAAATTATAAGCGCATGTCAGTATGTATTGTCTTAATTTTGTCTGAATCAATTTATTTTTGCTTATGCATGCGTGTGTGTGTGTATTGTGTGTGTGTGTGTCTGTCTGTCTGTCTGTCTGTCTGTCTGTCTGTCTGTAGAGGTCCAAGGGTAACATCAAGAATCACCCTGGATTGCTGTTCCTTCTTATTGCTTTGCTCTGGGGATTCCTAGGCTTTCTAGGTCCAGAATTAGAGACCACTGTCATATCTGCCTTGTGTTTTTACATGGGATCTGGGGATCCAAACTCAGGTCATTTTGTTTTTAAGGCAAAGGCTTTATTTATTCCCTGAGTTACTTCCCAGCCCAGCATGTCCATTTGTTAAATGTGGGTTGGGGGGGGGGTTCAAACTCAGGTCCAGGTCCTCATGCTTATACAGTAAATACTTTACCTCCTGAGCCATCTTCCTAGCCCTCACCCACGGTAGCTTTCAGAAGAAAAGAATCTATGAATGACTTTTGACAGTAAGGACTGCATCGCTTGTCTCTTTCCCATTTTATATCAGTTTGTTCCAGACAAATGGAGTCCAAGATCTGAACTTAGACCACATAGTGGACAGCCCCCACCCCTGTAGTCACCATGACTACATCAAGCTGAACAACGCTGTTTTAACTTCTGCTTCCTTCTCCTTACCACACCGACATCCTCCTGGCTCAGCTCACCCCTCCAGGTCTTCCTGCCAAGCCCACAAACACTGTGTGGTACTTACCTAACTCCCTTGTGCCAAAGACACCGAGACTATGAAGAGGAAGGGACATCATCTGCCCTGGAGCCAAAGAGTTCCCTTCATCTAATCCAGGCCTTACTAAGTGTTTTCCTTTTTAAAAGTATTTTATTATCTATCTATGGGGATGCATTCACACATGCCATGGCACACAGGTAGAAGTCAGAGGGCTGCTTCAGAAGTCAGTTCTCTTCTTCCATCTGGGTTTCGGGGAACTGAACTTGGGTCTCCAGGTTTACAAGCAGGCACCTTACCCACTGAGCCATCTTCTTGGCCCACTGGCCTTTACCGATCTCAAGATTGACTCTTCATGCATCAAAATCTCACCTTGAGCATTTGTTTGTGGGCACAATGTACAAATAGCACTTGATGTAACAAGGAGGAAAAGTCCAGACATCTTAGTCCCAAAGGTCTTGGCCTCCAGTCCCACTCGTGGGTTTATTAGCTGTTGTGCCTCTGGGCAGGTTTCTTCTGCTTCCTGAGCCTCTCTTTTTGTGCATTGATTACAGGGACGATTTCTGTGATTGTTCACATCAGCCTGCACAGAACAGGACGCCCGTGGCAGGGGATTCCATAAAGTCCGAGGTGTTCCACGTAGCATCTGGCATTTCACAAGTCTCACACATCAGAGTCATGGTTGGTTGTTCCTTGTGGCGTTGGGAGCATTGCTTGAGGCGTTAGGTCAAATGCCTGAGCCTTGCCTCTCACTTGAGGTGCACGTACACAGTGACATGGCTTGACCTTCTGTCCAGCAAGGGAGCAGGATTGATAGCATACTTCTTGATTTGGGCCTCAGATGGAGCGTGGAGGGAAGGAAGTGATTATGACAAGTCTCCCAGCATCCTTACCAAGGACATGAGCTAAATAATTCTATAATTCTATGACTAAAAGATTGATTGAATGTGTGTGTGTGTGTGTGTGTGTGTGTGTGTGTGTGTGTGTGTGTTCGCACTGTAGTCTAGACTGTCCTGGAACTGAGTATGTAGCCTACGCTAGCCTCAGACTTCCCAGTGCCTCAGCCTCGTGAGTGCTGACACTGGATTCCTTTTTAAAGTTAATCTTTTTCTTAGATTTCATTTTTCTGGAGTCTAGAAACATTTCTAGAATTCTGTAGAGATATACTTGTGGGTATTGAAAGTATCTTAGCAGGCAACTTTTTGTGAACAACAACACACACACACACACACACACATACACACACACACACACACACACACACCCCTATAATGCTTTCTTCCTTGTAGCCGATTGCAAAAGCGATGTGACCCTTGCGAGAGCCCGGAGGAAACCTAGGTGCCCCTGTGGGTATCCTGGTTCCCAGTCAACCCTTATCTGCCGGTGAGCAGGTTTTCAGTCCAAATCCACCCGTCAGGGCAAGAGGCAGTGAAAACCGATGGGGTGCTAGAGGCCCCCACTGTCCTGTGGCCCTCAGCCACTCTCAAGATCCTCTGCCGGGGGAGATCATGAAGCCATGGCTGCTGAGAGTGACAGTTCAAAACAGAACATCAAGGGATAGCAAGACAGCTCAGCGTTTAAGGTGCCTGCTTGCAACCTGGCGATCTGATTTCGATCCCCAGAAGCCCACCGGGTGGAAAGAGAGAACTGACTTCTGAAAGTTGTCCTCTGCCTACCACCCATGTGCTGTAGCATATATGTATGTTCTCTCTCTCTCTCTCTTGCTCGCTCATTTATTCTCTCACTCTGTCTTCATTCCTTATGTCTCTCAGTTACTGTGTAACTCCTCCCTTTTAATTGCATCATCCCCAAGAAGGTTTATGAAACATCGCTTCAGAGGCTAGTGGTTGCGAGGCGAGGAGGCAAGTGTCAGCACTGCAGAAGGCACCTACCTGGGCCTTGGGATCTGGGGGCGGGGAGAGGACGTCCCAGGGCAGTGCTGTCCTTGGCCTGCCCTCGCCTGTAATCCAGAGGATCCTTTCCCTGAAGTCTCCTGCTTTTCTGCCTGCCCACCCCTTTGGTTTGCACGGACTCCTCCTTCCTGAACACAACCTCAGACTTCCCCCTACTGCGCCAGCCAGCTCCCTGTCTCTCCGCTCTCCCTGGTAGACAGCGGCCACGGCCTCCTACTTTGTGCTCCCCTCCAGGCACAACTTCTCCTCCCCCTCCCTCCAACTTTGATCCTGTAAGATGCCAGTGACCTAGCTTCTCAGTGCACACTTCTCGCATCTGTCCCTCCAGCCACATGTTTGCGGTGCTGAACGTGTGCTGAGTACCCTTCCTGACTGTTGGGTGTGGACGGGCTGCGTAGAGAGGCCCACCCTCGTGCAACCCCACGGAAGCCCAAGGTTCACAGTGTATACTGGAGCACTGGTGCGCCCCCCCCCCAACCCTGGCCTTTGGATTCTGGACATTGCTGGTGTCCTTCTGGCCTTTCCAACCGTGTCTTCTGTGTCCGTCATCCACAGCACCCAGGGGATGACTGTCCGTCATGCAGAGCGTGCCTTATTTGAGTGACACCTTCCTGTGTCTGTCGGTGCTGAGTGCACTGCTGAGTGCTGGGCCTTCCTCAGGCCCTGTCCCTCGAGGCTCCTCCCACTGCTGCCTTGTGTCTGTTGCAGTCTCCTCCCGTGGAGGCCTCTCGGCTGGCCTCTGGGCTCTGCCTTTTCCCCACTGGAGTGTGTGCGTCCCCGTGGAGGACCAAGGGTGACACTGGGAACCCTCCTGGGTTGCTCTGCCTCCTTCTTGCTTTGCTCTGGAGTTTCTCGGGCTCCACCTTTCAGGGCTAGAGCTAGAGGCTGCTGTCATTCCATCCAGCATTTTTACATAGAATCCGGGGATCTGAATTCAGGTCCTTTTTTTTCTTGTCATCTCCCCAGCCCTGATGAGCCCCCTGTTCTTACACTTACTATAGAGGCCTCCATTTGTAGGACCTGGTTGCTGCCAGCCTTCTACCCTTGTGAGAACCACTCATTTGCTCTTAGAACTCCTGGTTCCTTGTTCCTGTGTAATTCTTCTTGTCTCCCTTTTTATACATATGCATATACGTGTACATATACTTCCCTGATGAAGTTTTCCATGAGGGACCGATATCCTTAGATCCTCTGTGTCAATCAAGGATTCAAACCTGGTCCCTAGGTGTCTCTCAAAGTGGTGGTGCCACGTCTCTGACTATAATGACTGTAACAAGATACACGAGATAATTAACCTCTAAACTAGGCTAATGTGGGCTTACATTTTAGGAGTTTTTAGCCCATGATTGGGATCCCCGCCTTTCCTTTGGGCTGTTGGAAGGCAGAGCATCATGAAGGAAGCATATATCAGAGCAAACTAACAAACTAGGTACCCCATCAAGAGCCAAGGAGCAAGATGAAGAGGAAGGGGCAAGGGTCTGACAGTTTCTCCCCCTTCCACTGCACCACCCTGGGGACCTAGTCTGGGATGAGAGACCTTTGGGAGGGCATTCAAATGATACCCAAACTACACAGCTTATGACTTTTGCATACTGATTTGTCTAACCGGGTATAGTTTGGATGGTGCCTGTCTTGTTTTCAATGCTTCTCTCTCTCTCTGGTTGTTGGGGGAATAAAAACTTTGGAAGATATGGTGGGGCACCCATGGTATGCTGGGAGTCAGGCAAGGGGCCTGGCAATAGGAAGCCATGGACAGCTATTGATCAGAACCTGTGATGTTTTAGGAAGTTGGGCCTGAAATCTTTTTCAGTCCTGGTCAGGAGGAGATGACAGAAACAGCCTGGTGGTAATTCTTTAACCTGCCCTCTTGATCCTGCCTTGCTTCCAGCCTTGGGCTGTGTGGCGTTGACTATGTGCAAAAAGAAAAGGCCGCTCACACTTTCCTTTTCCTCTGCTCCGCCTACAAGTTCCTGGCTGGGGAGGCTCTTCACCTCCCTGGCCCTTGTGTCTGTGATCTTTGTCCTTAGGTTCTCACTGTGTCATTCCCTTGCTGAGAGATTAAGCTGTGCTTTTTAGTAATTGTTCAAGATCGCTGATGACTACACAGGTCCTGTCTCTTCTTTTTTTTTTTTTAATTTATTCAATTGTGTGTGTGTGTGTGTGTGTGTGTGTGTGTGTGTGTGTGTGTGTGTGTAGAAGCAAGGGTGAATTCGGGAATCATCGTGGACTGCTTCCACCTCCTCTTTTGCTCTGCCCGGGGATTCGCAGGCCCCGCCTACCAGTACCAGAAATGCAAGCCGCCCCACTTCTGCCCAGCATTTGTAAGTGGGATCTGGGATTCGAACTCAGGACCCTCATTTGCAAGGCAGAGGCGTAACCCCTGAGCCATCTCTCCAGCCCAGGTCCTGTCTCTTTTGGAACCCCCCTGAAATAGGGTTCCTATATGGGCCCCTTTAGGGGTGGGCTTCACCTGGTCTTCTGACCCTTGCTGGAGGCTAAATTCATCAGCACAAAGAGTTTGTACAATTTAGCCTTGAGTACTTAAGTGTCTGTTACCTCCAGGGAAGCTCATATGAGATCCATCTTCCCTCTTGAATGTTTGGTTTTCTTGCTACCTGAGGTCGGCGTCCACTGGGATACTGAGGGCTATGGGAACCGGCCCAGCCTGTCTGAGAATGAGCGTGACGTGCTGGTGTTGTTATTGTTGTGTCACTCCTGATGGTGATTTGTGATACAGGGGATAGAACTCAGGGCTTCATGCGTGTTAGGCCAGTGTCCCAATGAGCTGGTTCCCCAACCCTTTTTAGGTGCTATACAAAACATCTCTTTTCAAGTTAGCACAGTGAAATTTCATAGTCATGTGAAGAACTGAATCTGCGTTGAGAGGGTGAAATAGTGGTATTTTATTTTGTTACTGTTTGGGGTGGGGTTGATACAGGGTCTCGCTTTATAGGCCTGTGTAAGATACTGGTATCAACTTGGCAACCGAAGGTTCTGAACTGAAGGCACAGTTGTGAGAAATTAGTAGTTGAGTTAGGACCCAGCAAGCCTGCAGGAGGTTGTCTAGGTAATTGGAAAGGCCCAGCCCATGGTGGGTGGGGCTGGTTGCTGGGTAGTTAAGTAAGATGGAGCGAATTGGTTAAGGAAGTTGGCATCCTTCTGTATACTTGGTCAGACCTGCTGGTCCGACAAATGAGGATTGTCTTCCTCCGCAATTCTGTGAATTTGGTGTGGTCGGTCCCCCTGGCCCTTGGTGTGGGGGAGGGCTCTCCTGCCACACTGGACAAGGAACTGTGAAGGGACAATTCTAAGCCAAATAAAACCCCTTGTTCTCTTAAACTATTTGTTGCGAATTTATTGATAACATGCAGAGTAACTGACAGTCTATAACTCAAGGTAACCTCAAATTCCTGGTGACCCTCCAGCCTCAACCTACCAAATACTGGGATTATAAATGTGAACCACAACATCTGGCTGAAATCTGGCATTTATCCAATGTTGACATTTGCCCAGACTTCGTGAGTCTACTTTATGAGTGCAGGCTGTAGCTTGTATCCGAGTGCAGGTTATTTGCTTCTGAGATCTCGTCTTGGTTAGAATTGTATTTCCTGCTCATCTGTAGCTTACTTACTAGGAATGCTTGCCATACGGTGGTCTTTTCTGTTCTCTACTTGGGAGTTATGATCACCCCAAGGCATGTCTGAGTGCTGGATGTTTCTCATAAACCTTGGTGGTATCAAGTCACCCCAATCAAATCATCACCATTAAACTCTGCCTATCTGGGGCAGTTCAGCTTCACGGTGGCTGATAAACTCACCGTCAAACAGCTTAAGGGAACAAGGGGTTTATTTTCTCTTACAATAGTCTGGTTACAGTTCTTAGTCCAGCTTGACGGGAGAGCTCACACCAACACCAGGGCCGAGGGAATTGGCCACACCATCACCACATAACGGCTGAGAGAGGGACAATCCCTACTTGCCAGACCAGCATGTCTGGCCAAGTGTATACAAGGATGCCTCTTTCTCAAACAGTTCCCTCTCATTTCATTTACCTTCCTGGGGAATAGTCCCACCCACCATGGGCAGGCCCATCCACTAAACAATTTCCTGCAGGTTTGCTCTGAACTTAACTACTAATTCTCTACAAGTGTGCCCAGAGCTCAAACCCTCCACTGTCAAGGTGACACATGACTTAACTATGACGCTATCAGATGGCCTCATGCCAGTGGGCCTTCGTGGTCTTTTCAGGCTGTTGCAGTTACCCTGAATATTGCTGATAAATTCACCACCAACACTTTAGGGAACAAGGAGGTTTCTATTCTGGATTTGAGTTATGGTCACAGTACTTAGTCCAGCTTGTCAGGAGAGCTCATACCAACACCAGGACCTGAGGGAACTGGCACATCATGTCCACGGTGATTGCTGAAAGAAGGGCAAGCCTCACTCTCCAGACAGCAAGACTGCTGAGGAACGCCAGCTTACTCTCACTGAACCAGCTTCTTCCATCTTGTCCATCTCTTATCCACCTGCCCAGAGAATGGCCCCAGCCACTCTGGACTGAGTCTGCCCACGTCAATCAGGCTCCTCCTGCAGGCTTGCTCAGGGCTTACCTTAACTACCAACTCTTCACAAATGTGCCCAGACACCTGTGTATCTAACTAGCACAGAACTTAGGCGAAAAATGCTTGTACCAGCCCAGTTCTGATGCCTGTTCCACCATAGCGGGACACATGGTCATCCAGAGGTGATGAGAGATGACAGTGACTTGACCAAGGCTCTCAAGCAAGCTGCCAGCTGACCACAGCATCTCCTCGTTCCATGTATCCGTGTTTACTTCTTATTTCTACTGACACCCTTTGATGGAAGAGCGCAGAGACCACACATCTTGAGTTTTGAAAAACATTGCCATATTTAAACACAGTGGAGCTGAACACACTCTTCCCAAGCCCTTAACAAACATGTAGCGGAATGTGAAGGTGCTTGCGAGAATGACCTCGGGCCTGCTGACAGGCTGGTGTATGTGTTTCCGTCCCCCAGACGGCTTCCCTTGTTGGGCCTGTGAACTCAAGGCTGGTTTTCCTAGCAAGCTCTGACCATGCGCGCTGGGCTCTTCCCAGAGAAGGCTGGGAGGTCTGGGCAGGAATAGCGGAATAGCTGCAGAGGGTCGAGGGTCGAAGGTGATTACTGTAAATCACCGACCCCCCCCCATCTTCCCTGAGAGCAATGCAAATGCACCTGGGCCCTCCCTGCCCCCCATGGGTCTGGGGAACCCTTGAAATATCCTTGTACTTCCCAAGGACCAGGAAATGCCAGAAGTTCCTTAGGAATGACTCTGCCTGGCATCTGCTCTTAATACTTGCTGACAGTCAGAGGCTGAGTGGCTGTCGCAGGCCGGTCTGTATGCTACACTCACCACCCCTTCCCCTCCCCCCGTGTGTCCCACTCTGTGGAACTGAGCCGCTTACTCACCTTTGAGACCACACTGTGGACCACTAATGAGGGGATTCATTTTCTTTTTTTTTTTTTAATTATTTTTTTATTATTTATTCAATTGTTCGTGTGTGTGTGTGTGTGTGTGTGTGTGTGTGTGTGTGTGTGTGTATAGAACCATGGGAGAATTCAGGAACCACCATGGACCGCCTGCTCCACTCTACCAGGACCAGAAACACAAGCCGTCACGCTTCTGCCCAGCGTCTATACGTGGGGTCTAGGATCCGAACTCAGGACCTTCTGCCTGCAAGGCAGAGGCTTAACCCCTGAGCCACTTCTCCAGCCCCGAGGGGATTCATTTTCTGTAGTCAGGTCTCAAAGTGGTACCTGGTCTGGACTCAAAAATCACTCGTAGCTTTTCTATTTTGCATCTTACCAGGTAGCTTTGGGACAAAAGTGATTTTGTCCTGACCATTTGGCATGTTTTGCTTTTATTTGTGAAGCCAGTACTCTAAGCTCTTGGTGATAGAAATCAGCTCTAACAACACTGATGTTTAAAAAGGTTTTAAAAATATTTTAGTTATTTATGAGAGGGGGGATATACACACATGCATGCATGCCATGGTGCATGGATGGAGGGTCCTAGTCAGAGGACAGGATTCATATCTTTCCTGGGGCTTCTGGGAATCCAACTCAGGTTGCCAGATTTGCAACCCCCCTGAACTATCTCACTGGCTCAGAACACTGATGTTCTTAAAAATTATTACTTTTAAAAAATTTATTTATTCAATTGTGCGTGTGTGAGTGTGTGTATGTATGTGTGTGTGTACGCATGTGTGTATATTATATGTGTGTGTATGTATGTGTGTGTGTACGCATGTGTGTATGTTATATGTGTGTGCGCGTGTATGAATGTATGTGTGTGTCTGTGTGTGTGTACAACCACGGATGAATTCGGGAACCACCATGGATGCCTCCACCCTCTCCTTGTTTATTCTGCCTCCGGGATTCACAGGCTCCGCCTTACCAGGGCCAGAAACACAGGCCGCCCCTGCTTCTGCCCTGCATCTATACGTGGGGTCTAGGATCCGAACTCAGGTCCTTCCGCCTGCAAGGCAGAGGCTTAACCCCTGAGCCACCTCTCCAGCCTCCCAAATTTTTACTTTTTATATTAAGGTTTTTTGATATTTTATTTTTTAGTGTGTGCGCATGCATGCATGTGTGCATGCGTGTGCGTGTATCAAAATGCACTGTGTGTCCCTGTGGAGAACCAAGGGTGACTTCAGGAATCATCCTGGATTGCTTCTACCTCCTTCTTCCTTCGCTATGGGATTTCCCAGGCTCCGCCCACCAGGCCAGAAGTGCAGGCCACTGCCCTTTCTGCCTGGCATTTTTATGTGGGACCTGGGATCCAAACTCAGGACCTTCTGCTTGCAAGACAGAGTCTTAACCCCTGAGCCATCTCTCCAGCCCTTAAAAATTATTTTACGTGAAGCGATTCTTTGATTATGTTTAGTCTTTAGCTCCTACAAGGAGTGCTTTTATCAGCATGTCGTGTTATAAGAAAAGAATATTAGAATTGGGACTGGCAAGATAATTCGGCAGGTAAAATGCCAACTTACAAACCTGGAGACCGAAGTTCTATATCTGGAAGTGAAAGTTGTCCTTTGACCTCCACCCGTTTCTCTCTCAATCTTTCTCCCTCTGTCTAAAACAAATAAACAAGCAAGCAAACAAAAACTTCCACCCAGAGCTCTTTCTTGGGGAAGAAAATTGTGTGTGCCTGCATGTGTGGATGTGCATGCATACTTTCAGAGAAAACCATTTGCTTCATGTGAATACATGCATTTTATGTAAAGTACATCAAGCTCAATCTGTGCAAGCATGTATTGTTTAAATAAACAATCTTTTTAAGGTTTTAAGTTATAGATAGGAAGTGGGAAGGTATATCCTTACACCACCTCCTGGTTTTTACTGTTTGAAATTGGGGATGTACAGAATTGTAAGTTCAGGTTTCGTGTGTGCCTCTTTAAAATGACATTGATTTATCTACCGTGTTGCATGTGCATGCATGGCACCTGCATGGGTCACAGAGTATGTCTATGTGAAGGTCATCGCACAACTTGCTTCTCTCCTTACACTGTGTGGTCTCCAAGGATTGAACGTAGGTTGTCAGGCGGTCTTCACAAGACCTGGGTGACCACACACTCCTGTCAACTCAGCACTCCAGAGGCCAAGCCAGGAGGATAGTACATTCAAGTCGGTAAGGTCAGCCTGGGCTACACAGCAAGATCCTGAAACCAAGCGAGTAAGCAAGTAGGCGCCTCTGTGTTCCTTTCTGATTTCTTTCTGTCTTTGTCTGTCTTTGCACAGTTTCTTTCAACTTTTAGCCTGACAAAAATAATAACACGAGTGGTCTCAGTTGTATCATACCCATCCCAGCGACAACACACTTTCCCGTACACCTCCACTGTCAGTTTTCAGTCTGAGGCTGAGACTCAGTTGTGGGCGTCTGCTCAGCGTAGCCGTCACAGGCCCTGGAGAACTTGTCGGTGTGTCTGTTTGGCTTTCTCCACTCTTCGTTCAAGGCAGTTTTCCAGGCGAGGAAGCCAGGATCACCAGATGTTGCTCCGAGGCACACAGAGAGGCACTGTCAGAACTGCGCCCTCCGTGTCTCAGGCACTGGGCCCTTCCAAAGGGGGGTTTTTTCAGAAAGCCAGAGTCAAAAGCATCCTTGTCCCCGCGGTCTGTCTTCTGCTGGGCGGTGGAGAGCTGCTGACCCGTGGGTTCCCTGTCCTCCCATGGCTACGTGCAGGGAGGTGATGGTGGACTGGCCAGGCCGGGGAAGCCAGACGCTCAGGGAACTCATCTGGGAAGAGAAGACTCTTTCATTTAAAAAAAAAATTCCTCTCCAGTTGGGCGTAGCTTTCCAGTGTTTTCCTGTCTGACCGAAATTTTCCTATTCACCACCTTAGCCGAAAGATGCAAAATCAATTTCTGGAGCGCCTGTGTGGATCTTTCGGCTTCCTGAGAGCTAGTCTGGACAGGGGGAGGAGCGAGGCTTCCCAGGCACGGAGAAGCCAGACCAGAGACAGTTCTCTGGCTGAGCTTGGTGTTTCCAATCATCCTGTTCCCCTGCGCCCAGCTGTGGCACTCATCCCACTCAGTCTGTTCCTAAGGTGGGGTCTGTGGTATAGGGGGACGTAAGCAGTGAGAACACTTCTGTGACAGCAAGGGCCTGCATCCCAGACTTCCCTAACCTACACGCACAGCCTCTTTCATGTGCTGATGTGCAGACATGTCTGTCTGGGGAAAGCTCTTGTGGATTTACGGCCTGCTGGGCCGGGAGCCTTACAGCTACTTCATCAAAGTTCTCTTTCTTTGTATGTGTGGCTGTGGGTATGTGGAGAAGTAGGCACTTGAATGGATGTGGTTGTGGAGGCCAAGAATGACTTTGGAAATCATCTGGTTTGCTCTGCCTCCTTATTGCTTTGCTCTGGGGTTTCCCAGACTCTGCCTTTCAGGCCCAAAATTGCAGGCATTTCTATGTGCGGTTTAGTGATCCGAATACAGGTCCTTTTGCTTGTGAGTCAAGGCTTTAGCCCTGAGCCAGTTCTCCAACCTCTTTGTCACAGTGCCTCATTTCTGATTTTGGTGACTCACCATCAATTTGCAATGAAAGGAGAAAGGACCAGGCATTCAGAAGCCCAGGTGTGCCAAGGGCCTGGGGTTGCCATGGCAGCAGCACATTATCTCAAGGTCTGTCTGTTCATGCCTGTGAGTCAGGGATGATACCCAGACCTCTTCTGCAGAGACGGAGAAGCATTGCTATATTTTACACTTTTGAGAATTGAAACTCGCCATCACACTGTGCTTATCTGTGTTATGGGGACATTGTAAGGCCCTGCCTTCAAGGGTCTTTGAAAGAATTACACATGCTCATTGGAAACCCCTTAGAACCAGGTCCAGCACTGAGGAAGCACGAGATTCATTAGCTCGATGAGGAAGCTGGGATCCACAGAGGTGACATGCCTGCTTGAGGTCCACTGGCCCACAGCCGCCAGGAACTGGAATCCGAATCTAATGTGCTTCAGTGTAAGCAGCCATTGCATCTCTGTATTTCCCAGGCTGTTACAAGTTAAAATTGTAATGAAGTGGGTTGTGTGTGTCTGTGTGTCTGTGTGTGTCAGAGAGAGAGAGAGAGAGAGAGAGAGAGAGAGAGAGAGAGAGAGAGAGTCCCTCCTGTGTAATTTGGTGCTTCCCCTTCGCATTAGTATATCAGCACTATTGTCACTTTCAAACACACTGCATGTTATGAAACTCATTGTTGTTTCCTATAAACAGCATTAGAGGGATGAGAAATAATTGGAATGACATTTTTAATAGACGCCTGTTCCGCAGTCTCTGGACTCTTTGCATCTGCCCAGAACTGCCTGGAGGAGCCTGGGAATTGTCTTGTCCTTCTCCCCAGGTCAGGAGAGAGCAATGGAATGAAGATGTGGGTGCCAGGGGCTTGTGAAAGGGCTGGGTGGCTTTCAAGAGGGACAAGGAGGTTTGCTCTTTATGGCTGGCATTGCTAAGGCCTTTCCCCTCCCATCTCTTCTTTCCTCCTTCCCTTGCTCCCTTCTTTTCTCCCTTCCATCTTCCTCTCCCTGTACTCATCCTTTCTCCTCCCTTAATGGATGTGGTGAATTTTGGAGCTGATCATATTTTCCTCCTTTAGATGACCGTGAAAAAAAAACCTGGAACCCAGTTTCTGGCTGGCTCTGGATGCCGAGTGGGTCTTCTTGGAGACCAGCTTCATTTCTCGTTCCTTCCCATCTGGACGTGGGTTTTGTCTGGTTGGTGTAGGTTTTGGTCTGCTTCCATATTTTGTTATCATCCTATGTAATGCACTAGATTGGATGCTACTAAAGTTGTTTCTGAAGCAAGTATGCAAAGAGCCAAGTTGATGGTTGCCCTTTCGGCTTGTGCCCACAAGGTCTTGGAGAACCACTGTGTCTTTCTCATGTGTGTTAACGTAAGCAGGCAAGGTTTGGAATTGGTCTCTGCTGACATGCAGGAAGGGATGGAAAAATACTGGAATCTAGTATTTTTGTCTTAATTCAGGATTCCACATTCTGTCCTCTTAGACTTATGTTCAGAAAACATGTGTTAAGCATTCATCTGTGATTACCACATAGTACAGCTGCTTGCAGAATGAGTTCATCACATGGGAATGTGTGAGACACCTACTTACTACATGTGAGACCTTGGGATAGAACCAGTGAGAGAAAACAGTACTGAAATGTAAATGTGGCCAGGAGACAGGTTCCGGTAGACCAGATGGCCAAGCATCATGCTGCCCTCCTGCGTGAGCTCTGTCCACAAACATTTGTGAGTGAGTCCGTTGTGTTCTGGACACCATTGAAGCTATGCGCTTCTGAAGAGCATGAAGCTCTCACTCTCTTAGAGTTTATATTCCCATGATGGAAGAGGTGGTTCAAAGGGGAAGATAGATTCTCTAGAACTGAACACACAAAATAGGAGAATTTTATGATGCGTAAAATTCAACCTTAATAAGATTGCTTCAGTGAGGTTGTTCCCAGTGAAACTGATGTTCACATTTGGCCTAATCCAGCCTCAGTATTGGTTGATTTCATTTCTGGCAATTTGCTTAGTTGCTAAAATTGATTTGTAACCCCCAAATTAACCCTTGGTTGTGGTGGTCGCTCATGGATGTATGCACTTCCCCAGCTCAGTTGAAACAAGGCCAGTGTCTACTGTCTTGTTCCTTGTATGTTCCTTGAACACTTGTATGGTAAACAAGTGTTCTTTCTGCACTGTTTCATGTCTTAGTCTTTGAATTCATGTGATGCCCGTTGGGATGTCACATCTCATGTCCCAAGAAGTGCTCTCTGGTTCTCTGAAACATAGAATGAATGTGATGTACCTTAGATTTGCATCATCTGGGCCTGAGTTCGGGTAGCAGATCCCATGTAAAAATGCCAGGGGAATATGGCAGCAGTCTACAGTTCTGGTCCTGAACAAAGCATTAAAGAGGAAGAGTAATCTAGTGTGATTCCTGATGTCACCTCTGGGCCTCCAAGGGACACACAGTGTCCTCTTGTATACATGCTCTGTTGACCTTGAGCTCGATGGTAATGAACTGCAGTGTGTACTAAGCAAGTTGTCTTTTAAGAGGGCACAAAAACCAAAGTTACATATTGATTGGTTCCTGAAACATGGCCAGTAGCTCATAGGAACTTGACCCTGTGCTTCACCTAGGTACAGGTTTTAGCATTCATTAATTCAGCATTGGCAGTGATTCCATAAAACTCTGCGAGCTCCTCGTCCTACCCAGGAGATCCTGTCAGGAGAGGGTCTGCAACCAGCTGGGCCTTGTCCTGGAGGAGAGTGTCACCCAGAGAAGCTCCCTTCATGCCCCACGCCCCACATACAGCTGGAAAGAGGCTCAGGAAAACCCTACACTTTTAGAAAGGGGAGAGTTGTGGGCTGGGGAGATGGCTCAGAGGTTAAAAGCTTTGTCTTGCGAACAAAAGGACCTGAGTGCAGATCCCTAGATTCCATGTAAAAATGTCAGGCAGTTATGGTGGCTACCTGTAATTCCATCTCTGGAAGGCAGAGCATGAGTAAGCCCAGAGCAAAACCAATAAGGAGGCAGAAAAACCCAGAATCATTCCTCATGTCACCCTTGGGCCTCCACAGGCACACATACTCGAGTGCACCCTGTGTACACACACACACACACACACACACACACACACACACACACACACACACACACGTGTGCATGCAAAGAAAGAAAAAAGAGGAGAATAGATGTCAGGAAGCTAGGATTTTGCAGGAGCCCCTCCTCTGCCTTCCATCTTAAACTAGAGAACTCTCAGGATGAAAGTGAGGGGGCGATTCCAAAGTCTGAGGACCCGAGTCACCACTTTTCAGGGGTGAGACTGGAGGAGACTTACCCCAGGGGAAGACCTGTGGCAGGGGAAGACCTGTGGCAGGGGAGTGTTTGTTAGCTATTTTCTTCCTGTGTTTCTCCCTCCCCCCACTTCTCGCTCTTTCTCCATTCCATCTCCTCTGAGCCTCCTTCACAGGGACTTGAGTCTATGAAGACTAAGTTCAATGTGAATGGTGTTGTGGGGAGCAGCAGTTAGACTGGTCTAGGTGAGGGTAACAACCACTGTAGGCCATGTGCAGAGAGAGGCATCGAGGGCCTGTGCGGAGAGCTGTCAAGGCTGGAGGTCAGTGGGACTTTACTGTGGAATTGGACCCACAGTCTTCAGCAGTTGGGTAGGTCACGAGGAAGAGTCTGTGGGTGACAGAGGGCAGCCCCAGTGACTTCGGCACCGGGCAGCTCCCACTGGAGTAGGGTCCAGGAAAGCTGAACCAGCATTTCGTTTTTCATCATAATCTGCGAGCAGTGTGCAAGCTCCCACCACATTGCGGTTGGTTAACAGAAAAGCGAGAGGGCAGGATTGCTGCCTTCCAGGGGGGCATAACCTGCGGGGAGCCATGAGTCGCTTACGAAAAGGGGAGCAGACCAGGGTGCCATGCAGACTGCTTCCCACAAAGGGAGACAGCCTCTGGAAGGTCTTGTGGAGAGGTTGGAGTTGAGGGGGTTCATGAAGGGTGAGGTGATACAAAACGAGAGGGAAGACCTCCCCCCAGAGAAACAGTAAGCCGAACGGTGCTACAAAAGCCAAGCAGGTGGATATAAGGGTGTGGGGATGAGAAGGACACCCACATGTTCGACAAGGTCTTCAGGACCTGAGTCGTCCTGTGTTTGGACCCAGGACTGGGCAAGACCTGTGTCTTTGTATAGCTCTGTGTTTCTTTTCTAGAGCTACTTTCTACACCTAGTCTCCTTTGGGTCCTCCCTGTGAGCTTGATTGGACGCCATTAAAAGCATTGGCAGAAACACATGAAATCACCCCACATACGTTGATGCCCACAATATGTAAATGGCATCCACTGCAGAGTGGTGCGCTGCGCCCTGCTCCCCAGGAGACCTTCACTCTGAAAGAGAAGGTTGACTCTGTAGTAGGCTAAGGGCAGTCACCTGGCTATGCTGTGCCCTAAGGTGATTCCTGAGTGTAGTCTAAGCCCCCATATTTAACTCTTGGCCCTGCTGCAAACCATCTCAGTACTGATCCGACTATTTTAATAACCAGGTGGTGACTATAGTACTTGTCACCACACAGCTAAACATTTTATGACAAGTTTCAAAACAAAAAAACCAAAATAGCATTGAGAGGTATGAGAGCTTGACCCTGCACCCCAGTAGGAGAGATGTGAAATTAGCAGCTGGAGTTCCCAGTTTCTAAAGGTTGAGTTCAAAATTTCAGGACTGCTACCCAGTGTGCAGGCAACCAAAATGCAGGGGAAGCCCAGATAGGGAACCCTTGAAAGCTGTAAACTTTTCCACAGAACTGGATACACAGAACTAAATCGCCACAAATGGATGAATGAAAGAGGGAAATGGGATGGATGGGAGAGAGAAGGGTGGAGAGAGAGAGGAAGGGATGAAGGTATGCATGGATGGATGGATGGTAATGGAGAAGTGGAGGAATAGAGAGGGATGGATGACGATGAAGGGAGGGAGGGATGAAGGGATAGGTGGATGGATGGATGGTTGGAAGGAACAATGGAGGGATGGAGGATGGAACAGAGAGAGAGGAAGGGAGAAGTAGCAAAGAGATTTGTATCTCCCACTGTGAGCCCTTAACATGCCAGCACTGATTGATTTATTCCACCTGCACTGAACATAAGTCTAGCTATGATTTGGGGCCCAGGGCTGCTATTTATCTATCTATCTATCTATCTATCTATCTATCTATCTATCTATCTATCTATCTATCTATCTATCTAGAGAGAAATGTCCTTAAGAAAAAAAAATGAGATATAAAGTAGTGCCAATTCCATGTTAGGTACAAAACATTTATCCAAGACATCTGGAGTCCAAGATGTGACAGGGATGCCCCTGGGCTGGGCGCGGCCTCCACTTGTTTCTTCTGATGTGGGCAAAAGAAAGTAAAGGGGATTTTTTTTCCCTTTGTTTTCCAGGTTACAGCCAAGACTGCCTTCCTATTTATTTTACCTCAGTATAACGTCAGCATGCCTACAGCAGGTAAGAAAAGATTTGGTCTTTATATCTCCTGGTCCTGTTCACCCTGAAAGACTTGGGAACTTCCCCTGTTTATATATGACCTTCAGATTCCCCCTACCCCCAGCCTCTGACCAGCTGCCAGCTGTTTGTGACTACTGGGGTCGCAGTGATGCCGCCTCACCTGGTTGAATAAAATTCCATTGTGTAGGGATGGGGAGATGACTCAGGGGGTTGTAGCCTTAGCCTCCTAAGAAAAAGGATTTGAGTTGGGATCCCAGGTCCTATGTAAAAAGCCGGATGGAAATGGTGATGGAAGACAGAGCCTGGGAAAACCCAGAGCAAAGTAGTAAGGAGGTAGAGTAATCCAGGATGACTCCCAATGTCACAGGCACATGTGCACACGCACACACATACACACACACACACACACACACACTCCACTGCATATATGGACCATATTTTTCTTTGTCAACTCATCTATTGATGGACATATATATTTAGGCTGGTCCCACTTAGCTGTTGTGAATAGTGTATAAGTAGTATGTTGACTTAGAGTCTTCAGGTATATGCTTTTGCAATAATCATATGGATGTATTATTACTCACACATTCTACACATCCTTGCCAGTATTTGTTATTGTTTGTTTTCTTGTTGACAGCTACTTTGATTTGGGTGAGATGGAATCTCAAAGTAATTCTCATTTGAATTTGCCTGATGGCTAATGATAACACTTTTTATTGGCCATATGTTCTTCTGTCTTTGAGAACATTCTGTTTAACTGTCTGATGCATGTTTGGCAAAGTTATTCTCCATTCTGTCTCCTGCCTCTTTACCCTGTGATTCTTTCTATTGCTCACCAGAAGTTTCTTGATCATTTGCAATCCCATTTGTCAATTCCTGGGATTATTTCCTGTGTTGGTGTACATCTATCTTGAAGTATTTTCCCTATGTTTTCTTCTAGCAGTCTCAAAATTTCAAGCCTCAAATTAAGGTCTTTGATTGTTTTTTAATGGAATATTTGCACAAGAGATGTGAATATAGTATCGTTCTACATGTGATCATAAACACTGTTAAGGAGACTTTGTCAAAAGTTAAATGACTATAGCTATGTACACTTCTGATCAAATAGGAAATTTATGTACATGTGTTTTTCTGCCAATACCATAATGGTTTTGGTCATTATATCTTTGTAGTATAATTTGAGGTCAGCTATGTTTTTTTTCAACATTATTCTTTCTTCTTAGGAATGTTTTGATTATTTGGGGTGTTTTGTGCTTCCACAAAATTGTTTTCTCCAGTTTCAAGACAGATGTCATTGAAATTTTGATTGGAGTCAGATTGAGCATGTAGATAATTTTCAGTAATATGATCATTTTCATACTAATTCTGCCCACCTGTGAATGCTCATTACATCTTCTATTGTCTTTAATTTTTTTTCTTCAGTGTTTTAAAGTTATCATTGATGTTTTCCTTAAGTTTTTGCAGTGTAAATTTTTTCCTGCTTTCTTTTTTGACAAGTTCATTATCAGTATATAAAAAAGCTACTGATTTTTATATGTTGATTCTGTACCTGGTACTTTGCAGAAAGTGTCTTATTCATCCTAAAACTTTTCTGGTCTTATCATCTGCACACAAGAAAGCTTCTATTTCTTCCTTTCTTGTTTGTATCCTTCTTTATTTTTACTTTCGCCTTACTGTTCTAGCTACAACTCTGAGCATTATATTGAAGGTGAATAAGTGCAGAAAGAGGTTGGATAGATGGCTCAGTGGGAAAGAGCGCTTGCTGCACGAGCACAAGGACCTCAGTTCAAATCTCCAGCATCCTTATAAAAAGCCAAGCATGACTGCAAATGCCTGTCACCCCAGAACTGGTGGATACAAGAGGCTCTTTTGACTCACTGGCCACCAATCTAGTTTCAGTATCACCAAGATACTGTGGAATAAAGCAGAGAGTGATAGAGCAGGGAAATCAGTGTCCTTCTTTGACTTCCATGAGTCCACGGGGACATGTTCATGCACACATGCATGCACATATATCACATGTCACATGCATACTACACACACACCACATACATATATAATACATACATACATAAATATATGAACAAAATATTTTTTAAAAAGGTGTGTAAAGGGTAAGTACACTTGTCTATTCCTGATGTCAGAGGACATTCTTTCTGTTTCTGACCCTTTAATATAATGATCACTAGAAGTGCATGGTGTATAGCTTTCATTATGTGTGTCTGTTCTTGTATTCCTAGTTTCTTTGGTACTTTTATCATGAAAATATATTATAGGTTATCTTTGCAAATCTGAGATGACCATATGATTTCTGTCCTTCACTCTGTTTATTACACTTCTGATTTGCTCTTGTTGAACATCCTTTCATTGCAAGAATTTCATGACATCTGTGTTCATTGGGGAAATTGTTCTATACTATTCCTTATTTGTTGTATCCATATATGGCTTTAGTAGTAAGACAATCCTGGCTTTATAGAATGAGATATATAGTATTCTTTACCTTTTGACTTTATAGAACAGTTTCTGAAAAATATTTGTGTTGGTTCTTCCTTAAAGGTTTCCTTAAGGTTTGGTAGAATTTAGCAGGAAACTGTGTGTGTCCCTGGGCTTTTCTTTATGGGGAGACTTAATTTTTGCCTTAAATTTCATTGCTCTTTATAGATCTATTTAAGTTCCTTTTACCCTCTTGATTTAATTTTAGTAGGTCAAGTGTTTATAGGAATTTATCCATATCTCCTAACTTCTCCAATTTGTTTTGAAATTCTTTTCAAACTATTCCATAATCTTTTGATTTCATTGGAATAGATTGTAATACTACATTTTACTTTACTAATTTTATTAATTTATATCTTCTATCTTTCTTTTGGTTAGTTTGACCAAGTGTTTGTCAATCTTATTTTTTTGTTGGTTTATTTGTCTTGTTTTAAAGAACCCCAGCATTTTGTTAGGATTGATTCCTTATATTGTTTTTTAGTCTCATTACCATCTACTCTTATATGTTTTGCTGTCTACTACTCTTGGATTTGGCTTATTTTTATTATTCTGAGACCTTGAGGTACATCACTAGATTATTTATTTGAGTCTCTGATATTTAATAAAAGCATTCAAGGCTATCCACTTTTCTCTTATGCTGTCTTAGCCGTATTATACTTTTACTTTTATCTGACTCTGGGAATTTTTATTTCTTCTCCAGTGTCTGCAGCAATTCACTGCATATTGTTTAACATTTGTGTAGTTTGTGTGTTTCTTTTGCTGTTGATTTTCTAGTATGATCTGGTAAATACAAGGAATCGTTTTGATTCTTTTGCGTTTTGAGAGGGGAGATTTGAGATAGGGTCTGGAGATGTCGCCCTGGCTCACCAGGACTCTCCGGAGCTTGTGCTTCTCTGCTTCTGCTTCCTAGTTCAGGAGTTGCAGATGTGTGCCACCACAGGCTGGGCTTGAAGTTGTTTCTCTTGGATATTGCTACAGTAGTGCAAAAGAACCTAGTTCAGATGACCATGCCTGTGTCAAAGCTTGGTCATGGTCGGAGGGCCCTTCTCAGTGAGATTAGCCATTGTGTGGTGCCCTGAGCAGTCAGGGTGAGAAGCATGGGCTGTGTGCCTCAGGCTAGGCCTGTCTCAGGACTGGTAGGCCTGATCTTGGGCTTGTGCCGTGGTCACGCCTTCATTAGTGAAGTGTTCCTTCTAGACGAGCATCTCTGCCTCTTCTAGGCTGGCCCTAGGTGTAAAAGCCATGTAAGGAATGGGATGGGTAACAAATAAGTAAATAGTTGTTATCGTCATAGGGTAGTAAAAGAAAGTCTCAGAGGTGTATGGTCAGGAGAAATGAAAACATGGCCACATAGGCTTTCGTTAGAAAGGTAGAAGAAAACAATCCTCATATGGGGGAATCAAATAAAGAGCAAATACCTGGTGCGCACTGCTGACTAAATCCAATTCAGACCAGGGTGTCTAGAGCCAGCCAGGGTTGGCATCGAGTACAGCGTCAAGCTATTAAATTCTACTTCTGGAAACCTCCTCCGAGTCTATATGAGGCCTGGGTGAAGGTCCATTAGTCTGCTTGATCGAGGGGGTTCCAGTTACTGTAGAAAGGGAAGATAAAGTATTATTCAGTTGTCTATCGGTACTTTGAATCTTGCCATTTAGGGTTATTTGAAATATGACAAGTGAAACTCAAGAGAGACAATGAAATCAGAATAACCTGTTTATTGTGTTTTGTACCCCTTAATCACCAAACTACCATGGTGGTGTTTAGTTTGTCAGAACTTCAGGAAAACAGACTTCTCAATAACAGGTCTATTAGGATTATGATTTGGAAAGCACCCCACCCCACCCCATCTCTTTTGGGCTGACAGTGCTTAGAAATATAGCTCCCCCCCCAAAAAAAAAAACCTGTTTAAAAACTCTGACTACTAAGATTTCTTCTTTACAAGTGTGTATCTTTTTCCAGCCAGTGTTCAAGGTTGAATTTTGATGGGGCTGGGGAGATGACTGAAGCCATTGTCTCAAAAGCAAAAAGACCTGAGTTTAGATCCTTAGATCCTATGTAAAAATGCCAGGCGGATGTGGCCGTGGCCTATAATTGCAGCCTTGGAAGATGGAGTCTGAGAGACCCCAGAGCAAAGAAATAAGGGCATAGAACAATCCCGAATGATTCCAGTATCACTCATTGAACCTTCACAGGTGCACACACTCTAGTGTCTTCTTGTGCACATGGCTGCACGTGCATGTATGTACACACACACACAGAGACACATGTACACACGAGAGTGTACATGTAGAAAAAAATGACTTTTAGTAGAGTGACTGTTTCCATACAAAGTGCCCTGTCACTTCCTCTTTGTTTTTATTTTGAGACACAAAGTTTCATTTTGGAGGTTGGTCTCCTACTCAAGAGAGTCCTCCTGTCTCAGCCCCTCAGGTGCTAGAAATGCAGGCACATGCCACCTATAGCCATGGGAAATCATTCGTTGTTTATCTGCAGGTCAGATTTAACTGGCTGACCTGGATTTTATCTGATAATCACGCGTGCACAACTAAGGCCAAAACATAATGTTCTAATTTTAACCTAGACACTTTGAATTTTCTGATTAAGTACCATAAAGTGTCTAACATCGTAGTCAGAATATATAAGCTGTAAGAGGTCGGAAAGATACTAGAACTTGGGTCTTTGCATAGGCAGGCCCTAGGCCTGTAGAGCCGCCCTTCTGCAGAACGTGTGAAACCCAGTCTTTGCTGACAGGTTTGGGCTGCGCGTCTGCTACTGCAGTATTAGCTTGTACAAACTTACTTCTGGACATGCTCCTCCTTTGCATGTTAGGAAGTGATGGCTACTGTTTCAATTCCAAAATCCTCTTAAGTGCTTGTAATACAGATGTGATATTGACCAGCACCCTTAGCATGACCAGGGAACTCACTGGGAATGCAGACCCTTCCCCTTCTGTGCCAGAACCTACCTGCAGCAAGATCTCCAAGTGTCTGTTAGAATTCGAGATGATCCTGTGTCCAGTAAAATTTGAGAAGTCAATTTTAAGTTATGTAGCTGAAACTCTCCCATTATTCCAGAGATAATAAGCAAAGGCGACTCTCTCAATCCGCTAGCCTATGCATCTTTCCATCTCTTCCCAGTTTGGGTTTTCTGTTGCTGTTTGATGTGATGAGGGTGAGAGAGGTAAGAGAGTATGAGTGAAAGGATTTAGTTTATAACTGGAGCTGGAGCTCCAGGATACTGGGGCTGCTGAGATGGCTTAGTAGGTACAAACCTTGCTGTGCGGCCAGATCCCACATGTGGAAGGAGAGAGGTAGAACGACTTATCTTCTTGCACTATGTGCTGTCACACACACACACGCACCCCAAAAAACCTTTTTATAATTATGTGTGAAAAGTGTGTGTGGGTGTGTGTATTGCATGTGTGTGGGTGTACATGTATGTGAAGATGTGTGTACAAGAGGGCACTTGGATATGTGTGCCTGTGGAAACCAAAGGTAACATCTGAAATTTTTTTTAAACTTAGGTATTTATTTATTTTTGTGTGTATATGTGTGTGTGTGTGTGTGTGTGTGTATCAGACACCACCGTATATCCATGTGAAGGACTAAGAGCAACTTTGAGAATCATCCTGCATTGATTGCCTCTACCTCCTTTTTGCTTTGCTCTGGAATTTCTCAGTTTCTGCCCACCAGGGACAGAACTGCAGGCTGCTGCAATTTCTGCCTGCCATTTTTATGTGGAATCTAGGATCCAAATTCAGGACTTCTGCTTGTGAGGCAGTCTTAACCCCTGAGCTCTCTCTCTAGCCCCTGGATATCACTTAGGATTGCTTTCCACCTTATTGCTTTGCTCTGGGGTTTTCTAGGCTCTACCTTGCAGGGCTGGAATTCATCTGACATTTTTATGTGGGATCGTGTTTTAGAAGCAAAAGCTTTAACTCCTGAGCCATCTCCTGAGCCCAGTGTAAAAAGCTTTAAGGTGAAGCTGTAGACGCATTTGTGTGTTGTGATAAGACGTCCTGGTCATGGTGAATTTCCGAAGCCTGGCCACTGCCGTAGCTAAAGCAGAAAGGCTGGCAAGGAGGCATCTCTTCAGAGAAGGACTTGTTACACACATGCCAGGGACTGTCCCTGGCTCTGTTTGTATGATCGTTACCTTCTGCTAGTTGTATTTTGCAGCAGGTAGAGGCGAAGACCCCAGGAACCCACACACCATTGCCTGGCCCTGGTTCTCATAGCCCCTTCGAGAGGAGACTCACTGCCTATCAAACAGCCCAAGGCCTTTGTCCCAGCTCCGAGAGGCTCTTGTTTCTTTTCTAGGTATGAGTGCTGTCTCCCGCTCATGTCGCACACTTGAAAGATAGGCATCGCATAGCAGACTGAGTCCCTTTTTGTAAAATGAGCCCAGGGAACAAGAAAAGGACAGACACGTGGATAGTCGCAACTATGGAGATGGAAGCTGATCCTGATTCCAGCCGGGAATTGTGGCCCTTAAGCAGAGGGAGACTAAAGCCAGGCTCAGCCTGCCCTAACCTGTTCAGTGTACAGAACCAGAACCAGAAGCTGCCATTCGCAAGCATGGCCAGCAAAGCAGAGAATGCTGGATACCCACCCACCCTCTGCGCACTACTAGGTTCCAGGAAGCTCCCAGAAGGCTGGGCGTGCATGTCAGCATCCTGCCAGAGAGAAAGGGTCCTGGCGTTGCTCTGGTCTGGTGTTAAACTGCTACTAAGAAGGTCTGGAAGAAAGGAAGGAGGGAAGGAGGGAGGGAGGGAGGGAAGGAAGGAAGGAAGAAAGGAAGGAACGAACAAATGAAGGAAGGAGGGAAGGAAAGAAGGAAGGAAGGAGGGAAGGAGAGAGGGAGGGAGGGAAGGAAGGAAGGAAGGAGGGAAGGAAGGAAGGAAGGAAGGAAGGACGGAAGGAAGGAAGGAGGGAAGGAAAGAAGGAAGGAGGGAGGGAGAGAAGGAAGGAAGGAAGGAAGGAAAGAAGAAGGGAAGAAAGGAAGGAGGGAGGGAAGGAGGGAGGGAGGGAGGGAGGAGCCTGGGTCTCCCCTAGGCTTTCAGGTCAAGTCGAGACTTGATTTTATTTCTAGTAAGTGAGATTTAGGAAGCATAACCATCGTGTGGACGGATGGACAGATTGGAAGCATCAGCTAGATAATTTTCACAGACTCTACACATCTGGAAACGCCCCTTCTGCCTGGACTTTACTGGATGCAAGCCACCATTTACAGCCGGGGAGCATCTATCTTAGCCAGTGAGGGACTTCTGGGGGCTCAAGTAAGCAGCACATGGAGCTAATGGGCTTTTGTCATCAAGTCAAAGGTGGCGGAACAGTGGCCCCTTGCTACTTCTGGCCCAACCCCCCCTCCCCCCCCCCCCCCCCGCTCCCCCGGCTTTTCAGCCATCTTCCCTATTCTCTTGAGCAGCTCTTTTCCTATGCTATCTAGCTAGAATATTCTCTAATTGATCTTTTTTTGCCTAAAAGATTTTCATTAAAATCATGATTTTTATTATAATTAATAGCTACACTGTAGCAGTTCGCCTGCATGGTTGCTGATAAATCATCATCAAACAGCTTAAGGGAACAAGGGTTTATTCTCTTACCATAGACTGGTTACAGCTCCTCATCCAACTTTACAGGAGAGCTCATACCAACACTAGAGCCCAGGGAACTGGCCACACCATCTCTACATAACTGCTGAGAGAGGAATGATTCTTACTTTCCAAACCAGCATGTCTGGCCAAGTGTACACAAGGATGCCAACTTTCTCAATCAGCTCTCTGTATTTTATTCCAGGGCCTAGTCCCACCCACTATGGGCTGGGCCTTCCCCATCAGCTAGACAATCTCCTGCAGGTTCACTCTGGGCTTAACTCAATCACTAATTCTCCACAAATGTGCCCAGAGCTCAAACCCCCAATTGTCCAGTTGACACCTGTGCCTATCTATGACACACACTTTATCAAATTTCTAAAGAAAAGCTCCACTGTAAGTCTTGAGTTTGGGTTGTTGTCATGCAGGGTCCCTGAGAAGGTGTTTACCTCTTGACTCTGAGTGAGGTTTTTCTGCAGGCATGCCTCCCCTGACTGTAACCTGTGATGGCTAAGAATCCACCAACTGTAATACAGTGAAGCTGTGCCTGGAATCTAGGAATTTGATGTATTTCCTTGGGTATGTGCAGTGGGGAAGCAGGTTACAACCTCGTAAAATGGGAAGGTGCTTCTAGAAGACAATTCGGAGACCATGGGATCCTCTTCCTAATTCTCTCTAGCTCGTCTCTTTGCTGCTTCTTTGTGGTGTGTGTGTGTGTGTGTGTGTGTGTGTGTATGTGTGTGTTGGTGGTGGTGATGGTAGTGTTGGTGTATTGGTGTGGTTGTGGTGGGCTGTGTGTGTTTCTGTGCTATGTGCATGTGTCTGTGGTGTGTATGGGAATGTATGGAGTATGTTTATTTGTGTAGTGGTTTGGTGTGGTGATATGTGAGTTTGGTTTGGTGGTGGAGGTGGTAGTGTGGGGATTATGTGTAGTTATAGTATGGTGGTGGTGGTGTGTATGTGTGTGGTATGTATGTGTGTGTGGTATGTGTGGTATATGTGTATCATGTGGTGATGGAGGTGGTAGTGTTGTAATCCACCCAGGTGAAATCAGACAGTACATTACTTAGAATCACTCTGAGCAAGCATTAATTGGTCAGTCCTGTGACCCTATTCATGTCAAGACCATCACTGATCCCAATAAAGGGAACTGCTGATTTTGTATAGATACTGGGGACTAACGGGCAGGCAGAGGCAAACAAAAGCAATAAGGAAAAAGGCGGCAGTTCTTTCTCTTTCACAGTCCACAAACAGCACAGAGGTGAGGGGTTATCACACAAGTCAGATGAGAGGTGACTATTGATCTCACATGAATTACAGCTCACAGCTGCATCCTAATCTATCCCCCTACATCTCGGCTGGTTTGTTCCGGATTCAACCTATGTGTTTTATCTCTTAAGACACACTGAATCCACAGCTGTAGGGTTGTCTTCAAAGCAGAATTTCTTAACAAGCGCTGAACTGCATTTTCTAGCTAGTTGAATGTTTCTAAAGTAACAGTTTCTAAATAACTGAAAATACATTAATTTCTGACTACATGGTTATTAGTGTGCGTGTATGTGTGTGTGATTGTGAGATGTGTGTATGTCTGCGTGTGTGTCGGTGTGAGATGCGGTGTGTGAGTGTGAGCATGTACTTTGTCACCACACACATGTGGAGGTCAGAGGGCAGCCTTGACTGGGAGTCTTGGCTTTCTCCCCTGCGGCAGGATCCTGTTTTCCTATCATGTATGCCAGGCCGGCTGGCCCACGAGTTTCCTGGGACTGGCCAGGCTCTGCTTCTACATGCACAACCATGCCCACCCTTACTTGAATTCTGAGGATCCAAACTCAGGGTCTCACACTTATGTGTGGCAAGTGCTTTATCCACTGAGCCATCTCCCCTACCTGCTACAAGAACTTTTTACATTATTCGGAATATCCTTCGTCTTTCCTTAATGTGCAATGGAAAAAAAAGAGATTTCTAAGCACGTAGTGTGAGGTTAAAATGGCAACTTGGGAAATTACCAGTTGGGTCGCTTACTCTGTGGCCTGTGCAGAGCAAAAAAACTGACCTGATAACAAAATATCCCAAATTGGATGGCAGAGGGTCTTCCTGCCACCGTCCCGGACGTCTGAAGTCTGAAGCCAGCCAGCGTGTCAGCAGTTGTCAGTTTTCAACCTGTCAGGATAGAGCACTTCCAGACCTCTCTTGTGGCAGGTGGGAGGCTGCCCACTGAGCGTCTTTTTGCACCATTCTTCCTTTCTGCCTGTGTGTTCCATTTCCTAGGTGTAAAGACCTCATTTTAAGATTCAGTAAAATCTCACAGGAGGTATTTTTCAACCCATAATACTGTGTGTGTGTGTGTGTGTGCGCATATATGTGGGAGCTACCATGGTAGAGATGCCTCTAGCTTTGTCTACTATCTTTCAGATTGAGAGGCTGGGGACAGAGTGACCAGGGACAGAATGGCCAGGAACAGAGTGACCGATCTGCTAGGCAAATCTTTTCTTTAAAATCCCTTCCTTCAAGATTACGTGCCCCTGCCTGGCCTAGGCCCCTCTCTTCCTTGCCCTCTTGGGGAGCAGGGTGAGACCTCAGGGTCCGAAGAATGCACGCTTTGGGATTTAAAAGGTGGTCAGGAAACAGAGACCCTGGTGGGAAGGTGGAGGATTTGGCCCTGGTGCCTGTAGTCAAGGCCCCACCTGGACGAGGCGCAAAGTCTTGGGGGTACACTTCCTGCTTGTCGGGGTGTCAGCCGTCGTGTGGATGAGTAGGGACAGCACAGGGAGGCATAAGTGATGTCACTCACAGTGAGGTGCCACCCAGCGCCGGCCCACACTCAGCTGCAGGTGTCGTCTGTACGTTCACCCTCAAAGAAGGCCAGTGGCTGTTCTGCTCCTCACTGTGGTCTGTAGGAAGCAGTCATCACAGACTCACCTGTCTGTGCAGCGCTTCCCGGTTGTGTAAGTCAGTCGTCAACTTTATTACAGCTTTGGGATTGGGAGGCGGTCCAGTTGTTAAGGCAAAAGGATTTCAGATCACATGTAAAGTGTCTGGTGGATGTAGCAACCCACCTATAACTCCAACTCCGGAAGGCAGGGGCTGGCGTCCCTGGAGTACGCTGTCCAGCCACACTAGCTCGGGGGGGGGGGGGGGGGCTATGCGTGTGACTAGACACTCTGTCTTAATAAGGCTGGAAGAGCGGTGCAGTTACTCTGCATGCTGCCGGTCACGACAAAGCAGCTCATGGGAACAAGGGATTTTATTCTGGCTTCTGATTATCTGGTTACAGTTCATAGTTCAGCTTGGTGGAGAGTTCATATCAGCACCAGGAGCCGGGGAACTGGCCACACCATAATCACAGGATTGCTGAGAGGGCAAAACTCGCTTGCCAGACCAGTATTTCAGAATCTTCCAACTCTCTGATCAAGCAAAAGAAATATGGCGGTGGCCTCATGTTTGAGGAATTCTTTGGTCTAACCAGCTTAGTTCAAGAACTGAAATCATCAGTCTCAGGCGGGCTGAAAAATGCTAAACTTTTCTAAGCCAGCTTCCCCTAGGGTAGACAAATCTGTCCAGAGCTGGAGCCGTCAGTTGTTAAGTTGACACTTGTAGTTAACTATCACAAACAGTGTTCGAGAATGATTCATGACACAATCTTGAACCTCCACACATATGCACACATGTATTCATGTGTACCAACACCTGTATACGCGCACACACACACACACACACACACACACACACACACACACACACACACATCCTGTCATACACATGAAAATAGAAAAAGGAGTAGTTGGTTTTTTAAAAAGCATTTTATTTATCTGAGAGAGAAGGAGAGAGAGGGAGGGAGAAAGGTGTTCACATGTGAGTTACCTGCACATACCCACATGCCGGGGGGGTGCATGGAGGATAAAGAGTCGTAGGATATCAGTGTTGGGCAGGAATCAAGGGTCAGCTGTGCTGCAGGTTACAAACAGGAGGCCCGTGGTTAGAATTGACTGGTAGATGTGTTTTCTTTGACTTTTTTTAGGATCGGCCCGTACCATGTTTTTGAGTTATTTGAATTAGTCACCACCATTTCAGATCAGATGACCACTCTCTTAGGAATCAGCCCACACTGGCCCGCGCCTCTCCAGTGGCCCCCATAGCCAGGAGGCACAAGCCCGAGAGTCATCCCCACTGCTCCCTCTCCTGTGTCCCCAAAGCCCGGGCCGCCTGGCACTCACTATTGATCTGTTTCACCTGGTGTGTGCTTCAAAGGAAGCGGCTCTTCCTCCAGTGTGTTTCTCCACGCAGGGATGTGAAAGATGGACCGGATGATAATGCCGACCAAAAAAAACTGTCGAAGACCTATTTCTTTGAGGAAGTGAAGCTGTGGCCTGCTTCCCCCAGGAGAATGTGACCCTCCAGGCATTGGATCACCCGATTCATCATCCATGTGACTCTGAGAGCCTGGAGACACTTGGAACCATCTAGAAACTTAGGCTAGGTCACTAACCCTTTATGAAGAGCCTGCATAGCACAGTGATGATTAGCACAAGCCAGGAGTCTGGCTCTTTCATAAAATGAGTGAACAACTGGATCTTTCTCTTTTAATAAGATGATCTGTTACCTGTTTGTTTAAGCAAAGTTCAGTTTCTATCGATCTCTACAAAGGGAGAATCAAACCAGTTGGCTTTCTTCCTCTGGTCAAAACCGGGAAGGAGCAAGCACAGGCAAGCTGTGACCATGGTGTGTGAGTGCAGGGGTGACGCTGCCCCCTGTCCAGCAGGACCGTGAGAGGGAACATATTGCCGGGGTGAAGCTGAGACCAGGCTGGGTGGTTGCCAGCCTCTCCAGAGCACGTGCTTAGAGACTGGGTGGGGACACGGGGGACCCAAGAGGTGGCCATGCACCTAGAGTCTGAATGCATCTGTTTCCCGGTTCTTACCCATCTTTTGACATGGTTCTGAGATTCAGAAGACACTGTGTTCACTCAAGACTTCACATGGACAGCGGGCGTTCCAGAAGGACTGTGAGGTCCTTCTGGCAACCACTCAGCCCAACTCTACTGGTTCTTTTGGTTCTATCACTCAAATCTCTCTACTCTGTCTGTCCCCGCTGCTTCACCCTACCTTAGTGCACCTCCTCAAACCCCCAATCTCCAAGAACACTCACAAGCACTGCCTCACTCTCTTTTTTTAAAATTTCTTTTTACTTTTTTGCATTTGTAAGTGCGTGTATATTGTGTATGTGTGTGTGTACACATATACAAGAAGGCTCTTAAATGTATGTGCAAGCGGAGACAAGTGGGTGACATCAGGAATCATCCTCGGTTGCTTTACCTCTTTGTTGCTTTGCTCTGGGGTTCCCTAAGTTCCACCTTCCAGGCCTGGAATTGCAGGCTGCCATCGTATTACTGGCATTTTTCTGTGGGAACTGGGAATCAGAACTCGGGTCCTTTTGTTGTGAAGCAAAAGTTATAACCCTTGAGCCATCTCCCCAGCCCCTCCCTCTGCTTTGGGGTTACCTTTGCTGCTTTAGGGCTACAAGGTGACTCCTCATAAAGCCTTCAGGGGCTCTCGCTGCCCTGTGCACAGTTCACAGAGCTCACCAGGGTCTCCCTGAGTGCGCTGTGTGAATGCTGACTCCAATTGAGCACTTCCGTCCAGACACTGCCTTTCGGTTATGTTTTAATTGTGGCAAAATTCACACAAAAAATATCGTTTTAAATCAGTTTTAAATGAAGTACTGTATTAGTCACAAAGCACCGGCAAAAGCAAATTAAGGGAGAAAGGTTTATTGTGACTCCCACAGTTGAGGAGAAAGCCCATGATGGAGGGGAAGTCCTGCTGACAGGAGCTCCAGCAGCTGGTCACATCGTGTCTGCAGTCAGGAAGCAGAGAGCTGGATGACCAGCGTGCTTTCTTCTTTCCAGGCTGTGTGCATCTCCGGGAGTCCTTCCTATTTCATTGTCCCTCACAGATAGGATCAAAGTCAACCTAAGGCAGATAAACCCTCACAGGCTTGTCTACTGGCTGAGTCAGGATCCTATCAAGTTTTAAAACAGAATTAATTATCAAATGTGCGTTCACATTTTTGGTGCAACTAGTGGCCACAGAACCTGAAGTTGTAGTCATTAACCATGCCCCATTTCTTGGTCCTCTTGCTCTGAGTAATCGCCATTCTGTCTCTAGGAATGTGACTACTATGGGGAATTTGAATTTGTGGAATGATACACATTAGTGGTGTCTTGACTGACATTTTCATTTACCCTTCATCCAAATGTATGCCAGAATGCCCTTCCATGCCCCAAGGTGTACACACCGCACTTTTGTCTGTGGACACTTGAGTTGCTTCTTTCATTTTGGAGGGCATGTTTATGTTGTGTGTGATGAGTGTGTGTGTGTGTGTGTGTGTGTGTGTGTGTGTGAGAGAGAGAGACAGAGAGAGAGAGAGTTGTGTGTGTGTGCTTGCGCTCAGGCTTGTGTTGGTTTATGTCCATATATATGCACAGGTGTCTTTGTCGATTGCTCTGCACTTTCATTATTGAACAAAGACTTTTCAGTTGAACCCAGAAATTGTCAATCATTTATGCTGGCAATTCCCTGTCTTTGCCTCCCAAGTATTGGTTTTACAGGTGGATGCCATACCTATTAACTTTTATGTGGGTTCTGGGGATCTGAAATCTCATCCTCATGCTTGTGGGGCAAGCCATCTCCTCAACCCCCATATAGCATTTTGCTGTTATGAATACCATTGCTCACATGGTAGAGGCAATATGTTCTTCAAATCCTGATTTGTTTGTGTATAGGGTTGGGTTGCATGGTTGTGTGTGCACTTGTGTGGGAGAAGGCAGAGATCAACCTTGGGTATCATTTATTCAAGAAACATCTTCCTTATTCGTGTGTGTGTGTGTGTGTGTGTGTGTGTGTGTGTGTGTGTACAGGGCATTTGAATATGTGTGCCTGTGGAGGCTCAAAGGTGACACTGGGAATCATCCTGGATTGCTCTTCAACCTTATTGCTTTGCTGTGGGGTTTCCCAAATGCCACTTTCAGAGGCTAGAATTACAGGTCACCACCATATCTGCCTTAGCACTTTTCTATGGTATCTGGGGATCTGAACTCAGGTCCTTTTGCTTTTGAGGCAAAGGCTTTAACCCCTTTAACCCCACCCTATCCACTTTTTTTTTTCTTTTTTTATTACATTTTTTTTTTGTCTAGATATACAAGCTCAACAGATAAGGCCCTTTCCTCTCCCTTCTCCCTCCCTTCCTCCCTGTTATCTCCACCATTCCACCCCCCCCCCCACTTCCCACACTCTCCTTCCCTCTAACTCACCCCTTTTCCTTCCGTCCTTCTCTCTTGGTGATTCCTGTCTTCTCCCTCCCATCCTCCAGAACATCTGTTTATGTGGGTGCTGAATTTCCCTGAGGGTTCAGGACTTAGGGGTAGAGCTTGGGGCCCCTTCTTGGGCTGTCTACTAGTATGGGAACTCTATTATGACCGTTTAATTCCTTGCCTCTAAGGATCCTATTGCTTGAAGCCTTCTCCCCTGTGAGCTGTGCTGGACTTTTGGGGGAGAGGGGCAGATTCCACCTTATTTTTGGAGACACGATCTCTCTAAGGTGTGAAGCTGGCTTGCCTCTAACTCCCCAGTGTTGGAATCATAAGTGTGTAGTACCATATGCAGCTTTTTATGATGGTTCTGAAAACTACTATAAAGTTGTCTATAGTGGGTTCACTTTGATACATTTCCTCCAGTGAAGCACACCGTTCCAGTTTCTCTATGTCCTCACCAATGCATGTTATTTTATTTCATTTATAAAAATTGTAGCCATCCTAGTGGGAAGGTGGTTCTGACGTGATTTCGCTAATGAACAGTGATGTCGGGCACGCTTCCTGGTGGTTTGGGAAAAGAAAAATCTGCTTAAGCCCTTTGCCTGTTTTTGAATTTGAGTAATAGTTCCTTGGCCAGTGCTTTTTAAGGATTAGGTGTAATGTGCTAGGCTCTCAGAGAGTAGAGACTATCCCACTCTCACTGTCCATGTTTCTTGTATCCAGCCTGGGGCCCTCCCTGCCTGTGGGTGGTAGCTGCCTAGGGTGATGCATGCAGCTCTCAGTGATGAAGCAACATAGGGTGAATGGACTTGTTCATGACTTTCGTTCTGTGTGTGCATGTGTGTGTTTGTGTGTGCTGGCCTGGAAGCCACTGTATAGACCTGGTGTATCTCAGCCTTACAGTGATCTTACAGATGCCTCTGCCTCCTGGGATCGGAAGGCATACGCTATCACACCTACCTTATGTCTCTAATTTTAGACTGAACTTATTTGATTGAGGGTAAATTCGTTTGCCTAACAATGGTCTTGTTGATGAAACTTTGCATGTGTTTAGTTCTTCCACGGTTACAGAATATGCTGCCATCTATTTGTTCTCTGCCCCTCCCTCATGGAGGAAGTCCAGGAAAACAGAACCAGGTCCTGCAGATGGTAGTAGAGATGGGAAGCTGATTGTCACACATGTGTGCACACAAGCAAGCACGCGCATAGAGCACACATGAGCATGCACATACATGCACAGAAGAACATACACAAGCACACGTGCACATGAGCAGTCACATACACACAGGTATGAACACGCACATAAGTTCACATGCACATGACTATGTGAACACGAACACACCCAAATGTACACAAGTGTACACACACCCATTACAAGTGCACACACAGGCAGCTGCACACGAGTGGCCATGAGCTTGCACACTCCCTCGTCTCCCTCCTTCTGCTTTCCTCTGTGGCTGGCTCCTTGCGTGCAGGGCAGCACCTTCGCACACTCGTCATCTTCTGACTGTCCTCCTCCTCCTCTGCCATCTCTGTCCTGCCTGAACCCAGGCCCCATGGCCCCAACCTCAGCTGCAGGGCCATTTTGCCAAACTCCTTACCTCCAGGCCTGCTGTTACTCACCGCTGCTCAGTGCGTTTTTCCAAAGTACAGATTTCATGATTTTCTGTTGAATTTGACTCCTTGGATGTCACTGGGCTGCCTTGGGAATGAAGGCCACGCTCTTTCTGCTGCACGCAAGCTGTCTAGGGCAGTCTCGGCACTCACCGGAGCTCTTTCCAGAATCCTGGAAGATACAGCTCCTGAGGCTGGGATGGCACCACTGGGTAGTGTCCCTGGCCAGTGATACCAGGCCCTGCAACCTGGCTGTAGCCCAGCCTGGCCTGCTGTGGCTGCTTTCTGAGTCTCTGCAGCAAACCTTTCTACTGTGTGACTTGTTGAGCCTGTCAATCAATCCCTTGCTGGACTTGGCCCCACAGGGCTGTTTATCTCCAAGTTCAGTCAGTGCCTGTCCCAGAGTAGGTGCTTATGGAGAGGAGGAGGGAGCCGGGAGAGAAAAGTGTCTGATTTCAAGTCCACAATTCTGTCCATGACACTACCCATGGCTGCTGCAGTTAGCAGCAACTCCCAATTCAGCTTTGCCTCTGTCTCTGTCTCTGTCTCCGTCTCTGTCTCCGTCTCCGTCTCTGTCTCTGTCTCTCTCTCTCTCTCTCTCTCTCTCTCTCTCTCTCTCTCTCTCTCGCTCTCTCTCTCTCTCACCACCCTGAAACTCACTGACCCTGGCCTACCTTCTGGTAAATGCATCCCAGCAGAGATGACTCATCCCTGTGTGACTCAGGGTGAAGGAGCACAGCTGGAGAGGCAGCCAGCGTGTTGGCCAGCCAGGGGAGTGTAGGCCAGGGCTAGGCTCCCAGCCGTGCGCCAGCTCTCAGCTAGCTTGGTGGCCTCGAGACTGAGGCAGGAGGATTGCTGCAGTCCTATGGTCTCTATTCCAAGACCCTGACGTCAAAACAAAATCAAACAAAGATTTCTGTTACAGTGTAGGGTTGCAGTGCTAACTTCTCTAAACCTTTGGTAGATGAGTTTTGTCTTAATTTAATACATTTATATGCTAACCTCGCCTTTGTTAGATGTCTGCTAGAAGCTATAGGCACTGTGATGAGCATCTGGCATAGAAGTTATCTCTGAATTCTCACACTAGCTGAACGACACAAGAGCAAGCAAGCATATAGAGCGCTGCCGTGGGCCCAGCACTCACCCTTCAAAGCCCTTGTGTCAGTTCCTTTCCCTCGTTGTGACAAATTATCTAATAAAAGTAGGTTAAGGAAGTGTTGATTTCAGCTCACAGTCGAGGACACAGTCCATCATGGTAGGGAGTTCATGGCGAGAGGAGCACGAGGCAGCTGGTCCTACAGCATCTGCAGTCGGGAAGCAGAGGGACGTGAATACTGGTGCTCACCTCACTTTTACTTATGCAGTCGAGGACTCCAGGTGACATCCCCCATTTAGGTTGGAAATATCCTCGTAGATATACCCAGAGGTGTGTTTCCATGGTGATCCTAAATCCAGTGAGCTGTCAGATTAACCATCACAGCACTTAATGTCAGTTCACTGGTTCCTTTCAATAACCCTGTGAAGCAGGTTGCTAGACACAGAAGGAACTTACGGAGGAGCCTTTCGGAAGTGAGGGACAGAGCTAAGGAACACGCTCAGGCAGCCCAGCTTCTGGGTCCCCATGCTGAGCCATCATCGTTGTGTTGAGCTGACCAAGTGTGAACACTGTCACTGTTCTACAGACCTCTGCAGAACAGAGGAATCAGTCACCTGTCTACAGCCACAGAGCCGGTCATAAATGGAGACCTCTTCGTTCATAACCCCTGGCACCTCACGCCTGTGACTCCGGAGTCACTCCATGACTGGGATATGAAGTTCCCATCTTTTTCCCTTTGGGGTCTCAGGGTATGTCCTCATCCTGGGGATGCTGACGGACCCTTCTTACTCTACAGATAGCGAGACAGTGCACTACCACTATGGCCTGAAGGACCTGGTCACCATCTTGTTCTACGTCTTCATCACCGTCATCTTGCACGCTGTGGTTCAGGAGTACATCTTAGACGTAAGTGGCGAGTCTGGGTTCTCAGAGCAGAAGCCCGGGGTATCCATGAAGGCGTGGCTCTCATTCCTCCTGCCGCTAATTCATCCCCTGCCTCATACTAGAGGTTGGACTAATGCATCACACTTTGTCTCTATCCCCTCTCTAAGCCTCCAATATCCTTTAAAAAATATTTCATTAATTTATTTATTTGAGAAGGAACCAGGGAGAGGGAGAGAGAGAGAGAGAGAGAGAGAGAGAGAGAGAGAGAGAGAGAGAGAGAGAGAGAGAAGTCGGAGGACAACCTTCAGAAATCAGTTCTCTCCTCCATGTGGGTTTTCAGGGATTGAACTCAGGTCCCTAGGTTTGCAGGCACCTTATCTGCTGAGCTGTCTCAGCTGGGCCTCTCCCAACCTTCTTTGGCCAGTGCATGGGGCAGCAGTGCTTCGTGGAGACAAAGCTGAGATAGAACAAGCCCCTGTCTTCCCGTAGCAGGACTGGAGAGTGCTTCTTGACATGAAATCCTTAATCTTGCTGCTTTCTCAGAACACTAGCCCGAAGCTAAGCACCACATGCATACAGGAGGCTTGTGCTATGTAGCTTGGATTGTAGTGGGTTCAAATGTTTAACAGTGTTTAGTTCTTCCACGGGGAGGAAGTGGGTTTGAAATCTGCCCAGCATGAATATGTTCATATGCAGAATTTTTTTTTCTCCTTTAGAAAATCAGTAAACGGCTTCATCTCTCCAAGGTCAAGCACAACAAGTTCAATGAGTCTGGACAGCTGGTGGTCTTTCATCTCAGCTCCGTGGCATGGTGCTCCTATGTGGTGGTGACGGTGAGTAGTCCTTGCGACTGGCGAAGGGCGAGAGCCGAGCCACCAGGCAGCTCTCTTTGTTACTGGTGAAATGACTGTGAGGGGCTGGCCGGGAAGGGAAGGGGCAACTTGCTCCTGGCTCTTTTCGCACCTCTTGCTGTTGTAGCAAGAGACTGGGCGAGACAGTTCAGATGCCACTTCATTGCTGGGAATGGTCTTGTCCCAAAGTAATGTGCGGTGGTAATTCTTACTTGATATTGTAGTTTTGAGACCGTGTATCTGCACCCATAGTGATGTGCTTCTGAAGTAGCCAGGATGTCTGAGATGTGGAGGTCAGGCTCCGACTCTGTGTTAAACTGTTTTGTATCAATGTGACAAAATAACCCAATGTAAACAACTTTGAAGGAGGACATGTTGCAGTTACTTTTTGCTGGTGTGAGACAGTACTTATGCATAAGTACACACACACACACACACACACACACACACACACACACACACACACACGAAGACCCTGACTATCATGCTAGAAAGTGTTTTCGGTGGTGTTTTGTTAGTGCCCTGCCTCACCTGGAGTACCTCTCCTCTGTAACCGGATCTCGTGAAACACCTGGACCCAATACCTGGAAAATTCAGTCACCTTCTGGCCTCCAAGTTTCTTCCTTGCCTTCCCCATTCCTGTACCTCCCACGAAGAGCTCTGTTTCCAGAGCTGAAAGTGGAATTCATATTCTCCGAGCAGGAGTGAGCACGTCCTTCCTGAATGTTGCTTTTTATTCCTATTATCATTTCATCTCAGAGCACTTTTCCCTAGCAACGTGCTAGGTATGTTACATGAGGGGGCACACGATTTCTAGCCTCTCAGAAACCAGTCTCCTGTGTTCCACTCCCAGGAGACACACTTAACAGGGCGTGAACAGGGTCCCTGCCTCTACCGTGGGCAGTCTCTTCCAGCTCCCTGACGCTGTCCCCGTTGGCATCTGGAAACACCCACTGTTTGAGGCAAAAGGTCTCAGAGTATCAAAGACATGGAACCTGGGCTCTCATGGGAAGTTTTGCCTGGTGACTGAGTCACTTCTACCCTTCTAGCCTCATCCCCAGACATTCCATCCCAGCTGTGACACATGGAGACCAGATTTGGAGGTCAGGACCAAGCGACTTAACACCAGATGGTCTCAGCTGCTGTCTTTGTTTCCCTCAGGAAATTAGGGGGTGGAGCAGGGCATGCAGGGATTTTCTCAGAGAAGCTCCTGAGTCTTTATTTTTCCGTCTCTTTCTCTTCCTTTGTGTGTGTGTGTGTGTGTGTGTGTGTGTGTGTGTGTGTTTGTGTTGCATGTGCGTGTGTGTGCACATGTGTACACATGGAGCTGTAAGGTTGATATTGGAAATTATCTTCCATTTCTCTTCCATGCCTTATTGTTTTTGAGACAGGGTTTCTCAGGAAACCAGAGCTCACCCACGGTGAGAGTCTGGCTAGCCAGCTTGCTCTGGGAATTCTCAGTCTCTGCCTTCCTAGGTCAAAATTATAGGCAGCCTGCCACGCCCATTCGGTGTTTTACATATGATCTCCAGTGCCAACTCTAGTTCTCTGGCTTATGTGGCAAATGTGTGAACCACTGAGCCAGCTCCCCAGACCCTGAATCTTTTCTTTTGATAACATGAGTTTTCCATTCAACACGTTCAGCAGAAAAGGAAAATAGGGGACCACGGAGCACTCCGGCGACCCCAGTTCCTGGTGATACCTCTGATTCCGTGTCCGCACCTCCTGCATGGGAGGAAGGAGACTGAAGTGTGAGAGAGGGAAGTTTGGTAAAAGTAGATGCAGCTCATTTTTTCCTTAGTAGGTCTTTCTAGCTTATCCTTCAAAACACTTTGAAATCCTACCTGTCTCTCTAATCTCCACTGTTCTTCTAATCCCTGGGTTACCCACTGGAGCGGGATTCTGCTGATACCTACTGGCAGAGTATACAGATACACCAGTGGGCAGAGGCCAGGATGCTTCTGTCTTTCAGCACAGAGGGAGGACACCCCTGTTCTTATCTTCAAGACTGTGGAACCTGGGCCCCCATCATTTCTTGCTTCCGCCACTGACGTCCCCCTTCCTGCTCTGGGCCTCTCACCCAGCCCATAGTTACCAGCTAGGTGGGCCTGTTTAAAACATAAGCCAAACCGGCTTTATCTTGCATTCCCCTGTATAACATGAGTTCCTCTCCCAGATGTAGCAAAATTTCTTCCTGGTTTGAGTGACCTGAGCTCTGTGACCTCAAGGGTCATATCTGAGTCAACTCAGCCCCGCTGTGCTGGCCAAGGCTCCTCCAGCTTTGCTGACCATTCCTGCCTCCGGGACTTCACACTGGTGTTTCCTTTGTTCCAGCACTTCATCTTGTGGATCAGCTCCTTCCTACCGTCCATTTTCTACCTAAATGTCACTTCCACGGAGCCCCCTCGCATTTGCATTTCCTGAACTGTGCCCATTACTTGTGTTTTCCTAGCTCACGTGTACATTCTGGGTTTCTGCCCTGAGCTGCATTTAGACAGTGCAAAGCTCATGCTAAGTATTCAGAATTAGCCTTTCCTGCATTCAGAACTCCTTGAGGTAGCGAATGAACAAGTTTCCTAGACATAAGTGGTTAATGTCTTCAAAAGTAATGTGGGAAAGTTCAAAAAAGTGCCCAAATTCTTTCTTCTAGAAACACCCGGAAGGTGTTTGATCCGGGTGTTTTCTTGGCACGTGTATAGGCAGAGTGCAGGGGAGTGTGGTTGGACCAGCGGGTGCTTTTCTAAGAGTGTCAAGCTCTCATTTTTTTAATACACCTTTGCTATAATATTCATTGTCTGGAGGGATATAAAGGAAGGAGGAGGAGAGGGGGAGGGATAGCAAAACACTGTCGGAAGATGAGGGGGTCCAGCATTTGGCCCGCCTCATCTGACTTCCTCACGGCGTCTGACCCAAATCCTCTAGTCGGTGAGAGCCTTGCAGCGGGAACCTGGAATCAGCATGTAGGGTGGTTGCATGCCTGGTTGTTCTTGACAGGCCAGGACTACTGAGAACTTCTCGCTCTAGGAAGCAGCTGCCTGAGTTGGGTCTTGATTCAGTTGCGTTTTGTGCCGCTTGTTGTTCGAGCTCCAGAAAGGGATGCTGTTGGGGCGTGAAGAAGGGCTAGCCATGCTGCGGAAGCCACCTGCCTTGGCGTGGGATGGAAGGGGTTATAGACGCTCACCCTGTTGCCTCGACCCCGGAACTCAGGTGCCTCTGCATGCCTGAACTCGGAGGCGGCCAGCCCCAGCCCTCCCTCCCCCTGGCTCAGACAGCTGCCCAGACAGGGCTGGAAAAGGCCATTCTCAGAGCTGTGAGTCATTTCTCCTCTGGCTCCCAGCTCCACCTCCCTCTGCCCTCCTCCACTCCCAGTGGACTGGACATTTGCAAGCAGGCAGCTTTTCTTGTTTCTCTGAGTTTTCTTGGTCATCCTCTTGAAAGTCCTGACCTCTGTCTCCTAAGCGAAGAGGTTGCCGTTCACAATCTTCAGCGCATCCAGGGCTGTGGGCTCTTGCCACCCTGCTGCACTTGGCCAGGCTTTTTGAAAGAAATATGCCTCCTCTCCTCGGTCCCAGAAGTACCACTTTTCCTGTTAACTGCATAGCTGCTTCCTCTGGGGAGGGGCCTCGTCGCCCCGCCTGTTCGTGGAATAAGGCAGTGTGCCCAGGACCAGCTGTTCACTGTGCCTCCCTCTGGTCAGAGGTCTGACCTCAGATGTTTGAATGGGAGACAGGAGAGGCGGGGCAGATAACAGTGGCCTGGGTGTGCAAAAGTTCACTGCTGTCTCCCTACAATTCAGAGCCTCTCACCTCCATTCCTGTGTGTGAATGAGGAAGAGGGAGGTAGGGATGAGAAAAGTGTAAAATCGAGACCAGTGGATTATTGTGCTCGAGAAGGTCCAGGGCTGGGGCATCAGGACTGGACAGTGCTGGAAGAGCATGCTGTAAGTCTGAGGCAGTCTAATGGCTTGAGGGCAAGGAGATGAGCCCTCCCTTGGAAAGCAAACTACAGCTTAGCAGACTGCAGCTTAAAGTGGCTTTTGACTTTCTTATTCTCCTGAGCCCTGAAAAAGTCCTACCCTGAGGATGGAGAGGTGACTCAAGGGTAAAGTCTTTGCCTCACAATCCGAAGGACCTGAGTTTAGGGCCTCAGATCCCACACAAAAATACCTGTCGAGTGGATGTGGCACTTGCCTGCACTTCCTGCTATGGAGAGCAAAGCAATAAGGAGGTAGCGCAATCCAGGGTGATTCCCAGTGTCACTTTTGGGACTCCACAGGCACACACACTCAGTGCCCTCTGGAACACACACACACACACACACACACACACACACACACACACACACACACACACGGGATGTGTGCAAAAACAAAACAAACCCTAAGGTGAGTAGCATGGCCTTCTGCTGAAGCCACTGGTAACTGGTTTCCTAAAAGAACCTGCCAGAAGTTCTGGCGTCAAGTTAGTGGGGGGCCCAGCTAATAGCTGGGCTACTGCTGAGAAAACCTCATTGCAGAACTTTCCTATTTGTTCCTTCTTTTCCACAAGATGTCACACTTGTCTACCTTTTGCTGAATAAGACCCACCCTTTTTTTTTTTTCAACTTCAGAAGAGAGTAATTGTTAAGCAGTCATTCATTCACTCATTCATTCAGCCACCAACACATTCTTATTACTCTTGCAGGAGGCAAGTCACTTCCTGTTGTGTTTTGTGATCTTGGTGGGTTGTGGATTCATCCTGTCTGTCTGTGGGAATGCTGTGCATAGTTGACTAAAGTATATGCCCGGGGGATCACTGGCTCACAACATCGTTAAAAACTAACCGATTAGCCACAGTGGTTGTTGACCACACAAGTGACCTGTTTTACAACTGCAGACCCTTGTGAGAGTGAACCTGATGTTGCACACTTTAAGAGTAAATGTCTGTGCTTTCATCCTGGATCCCTTTGAGCATGCGCCTTCCCTATTTGTTAGCAGATGCTTTTTAGTCTAGACTAGACCTGTGATTTGGATTCATCCTCCATTCTTGGGATCATAAACCATGTCCTTGAGACCAGCACCTTCCAGGCTGCCATAGAGCCATTGTTCTGGTTTTTAGCTCCAATCCCTTTGGGGAGTTGCGGGGGGAGGTCCTAGTTCTATCATGATCTCAATTTCGGATTTAAAATAGTATTTGTTAGAACTGTAGAGACAGTGGATAAAGTGCTTGTCCCACAAGCAAGAGGACAAGAGTTTGGATCCCCAGAACCAAGATAAGAGCTGGGCAGTTGTGGTGGTCACCTGCAGTGCCAGGGCTCAGGAGGCAAAGACAGCAGATTCCCAGGGTAAGCTGGCCAGCTAACCTGGTGAGCTCTGGGTTCAGTTGAGAGGCCCTGCCTTAACAATAAAAGTAAAGTGTAATCTAAGAAGACATCCAATGTCATTCAGCTTCAGGCCTCCAAATACACACACACACACACACACACACACACACACACATATGTATGCAAAAAACATACCAAAGTTTTTTGTTAGGTTCTATCTAGCATTTCTTGTTTCGTGATTGAAGGTTTTCAGGTATTCTTCCCAACTGATCAACAAGGTCAGAGATACAAAGGCAGGCAAGAAAATGCCCCAGTGGGAAAAAATGTCCAGAATGATAGGGACACCCAGCAATGGCAAGAGTGACCAATAAAATCCCAGGTGCATAGAGGGTCTGCAAGGTCCTGCCATTGTTTTATTCATGGCTGGATCACTCACTGCGGTGACAAAAGGCCTGACAAGAAGCAATGGAAGGAAAGAAGGAAGGAAAAGGGCTTGTTTTAGCTTTCAGTTTAAGGGTACGGTCGGTCCCTCGAGATAAAGTCACAGTAGCAGGAGCTTGAGCAGCTGGTCCCTTTGCATCTGCAGCCAGGAAGCAGAGAAATGAGGGCTGATGCTCACATCTCTTCCTCCTTTGTATTCAGTCCCTGTTCCAGCCCGTGAAGTGGTCCCCTGTCCTCCCACATCATTTAACCCAATCCAGAAACTCCCTCTTAGACATGCTCTCAGGTTTGTCTCCTAGGCAATCGTAGATTCTGTGACAATTGACCATCAGTATTAACTGTCACAACAGTGATGTGAAAAGCTAAATTTCATCTCTCTAGTGAGTGGTGATGCTGGCGCATTCATCATGGAAGCATTTCCTGGGTGTGTATATGCGAGACGCCACACTGGGCACAGTCACGTAAACATGTTTATCTCCCTTGATCACTTGGTACAGTTAGTATTTTTACCCTCATTTTACAGACTAGCTGGTGCAAGTTTAGGAAAACTAAAGAGCAGTTGACTAAATGTCAGAACCACCTTCAAACACGGCGTCAGACCCTGGAGATCCTTTCCGTTCCCTGCTTTTGTGAAACATTCACAACTGAACTAGTGCCTGGCTCCGTCCACACACAGAGGCCCTTTGTTTTCTGGTTATTAGTCATTCCTCTTGTTAGCTGGTGGAGAGTGGGTGCATCTTTGACCCCTGGACTAGTCCTGGTGTCACACATCTGCATCTCTGAATGCTCTTTTCTCGCCCTCCATAGGAAGGATACTTAACAAACCCTAGAAGCCTCTGGGAAGACTACCCGCATGTATACCTCTCGTGAGTATTGGTGGGACCAGCCAGCGTGAGAATTGGGTTGTATCCTGAGCCTGTGGAGCATGGGGGGTTGTGGGCCATGGGCTTGTCTAGGAGACTCTCTGGATGAGGGGTCGTCCGTACTAGCACCACCCGCAGAGCTTCCCAGTCTGCATTAAGGTCTTTACTTTGTGCCTTCTTGGTGACCCCCTTAGGTTCATAGGATATCTTTCCCCAACCCTGCTGGGTGTGATACTCTGGTAAGGGCAGCCCTCCTGCCTCTGATGCTGTCTAGAGCTGGACCCATCTCCCCTGGGGGGGCCACTTGTGACCCCTAAGGCCTTTCAGAACAACCTTATGGCCATATTCACTGTGGCTTCTCTCTGTGGACGTGCTGTGGCCCTCATATTCATATAGAGGGTGTATGGTCATAGCATGTGGCACCTCCTTCCTAGGGCTGTTTGTTACCACAGCCTTAGGCCGGGCCTTTCTTTGTGTGTTTGGCAAGCCCTGTGGGGGATTTCTTCCTCATGCCAACTTTTCCGCACCGCCTTGTCTTGTCTCCAGCTTCCAGGTGAAGTTTTTCTACCTGTGCCAGCTGGCCTATTGGCTGCACGCCCTTCCTGAGCTTTACTTCCAGAAGGTACGGAAGGTGAGTACTCACTTCCGCTGGGGTCAGAGGCACTCCAGTCTCCACTCCCCCCAGGAGAGACCCTTCCATTGCTGTGGAAGTGTGGCATGTTGGCCGGCCCGAAGGGGTGGGGTATGAGTGGAATATGGAATCAGCCCCTGTAGCAGCACTACCCCCTCCCCCTGCCAGAGCAGTATAGGACTCCTGCCCTTCTGCCCCATGGAGAGATGCTTGCTACTTCTAATCCTCATTATAGTGTTTCCTCTAATCGTCCCCAGTCTCAGTGTTCTCTTGATCTCAACGCAAAGCTGCTGTCTGGCGGGCTGTCACCCCTTTGGATGTCCAGCAGCCCAGCATGTGTGGCTCTGCTGTGTTGAAGCTGTCCAGACCTGAAGGGGATAGGAGGAACCTGGTCCTTCCTTGTCTCCTTGCACCTCTCACACTGGCTATCTGACCCTCTCTTTCTAGGAGGAAATTCCCCGGCAGCTGCAGTATATTTGCCTGTACCTGGTCCACATAGCCGGAGCATACCTCTTAAAGTGAGTGAAACCCTGAGCCCACATTCCTCTTCCCTTTCATGCCTGTCTTGACCATCTACATGATTACTCAGTTAACAGGTATTTAATAGATGCCACCTGTTTGCAGAGTACTGTGTTTAGACTCCAGGGAATACAAAAGGGTAGTAGTGGAGTCACTTATCTTCAGTGATTCATACTCCAGATGGGAAAGAGTAGTCAGTGTGAATAAGATATTGGACATGCAAAGCCAGAAGGATGGTCACCCCAGCTTCAGGAGGAACCAGGGAATACTTACAAGGATATGGCTCTGTGGCTGAATAGCCTCCTGGGATCCAGATGTAGCTAGAGCTCATAGCCCAGGGGTTCTCCTCATTTTGACTTATAATGAAATGGAGAGCAGTTTCTCTTGTGGTTGTTTTAGAGGTGGAAAGGGTTACTTTAGTCTTCGGCCTCTAGTGTCTCTTTTATGAAACGTATTGTACTGTAAACAAACTGTGCCGTTAATAACTTGGACTTTGCCTGAGCTTTTCCTATGTGGAATGGAATACCCACCCCTTGTCTAGGCTGGCTTGCGACAACTTTGCTGTAGTAGCTGAAGGACTGGAGTTCCTTCTTTCTCTGTCTCTCTCTCTCTCTTTCTCTCTTTCTTTTTCTCTTTCTTTCTCTCTCTTTCTTCTCTTTCTCCCTTTCTGTCTTTCTCTCCCTTTTCCCTCCCTTCCTCCCTCCCTCCCTTCCTCCCTCCCTCCCTTCCTCCCTCCCTCCCTCCCTCCCTCCCTCCCTCCCTCCCTCCCTCCCTCCCTCCCTCCTCCTCCTTCCTTCCTTCCTTCCTTCCTTCCTTCCTTCCTTCCTTCCTTCCTTCCTTCCTTCCTTCCTTCCTTTCTTTCACTGTCTCCCGCCTTCTCTCTCTCTTCTTGTTTTGCATGTGAATGTTGTGTGTACGTGCACATGTATGTGTGGGCATGTGTACAAGAGGACACTTGAGTACGTGTGTGGATCTGGAGACCCAAGGGTAGCATCAGTACCGTTCTGGATTGCTCTGTCTCCTTACTGTTCTGAGGTTTCCAAGCTCTGCCTTCCAAGGATGGAATTGCAGGCTGCTGCCATATCTGCCTTGCATTTTTACATGGAATCTGTGATCTAAATTCAGGTTATTTTGCTTGTGAGACAAAGACTTTAAGGCTTTGAAAACTCTTGGACAATTCTACGGTAAACTTCTTAGGGCTTTGGCAATTGGTTATTGTACTTAGTACTACCCTTGAGCCATCTCCTCATTGGGGCCCTGTTTCCAAGGTGCTCACAGTGAGATTCTTGTGGGAGTGACTGACTTGGATTAATTGTGTCTAGGGAGGCAGCAGCTTTCTCTGGAGGCCTCAGGTCTTGACAGTTCCAGCTAGGTGTGCGTGAGCAAACTGTGCTCTGGTGTTGAGTGCTCATAGGGTCACATGCACTAATGGGTCTAGGGCAGCCTGTTTGCTTCATCTCCCCAGCAGTGTGTGCTAATGAGTGAGTAGCAGCAGTACCTCCGCCAGAGGAGTCAGATAGCAGGAACCCTTCATATCTGTACCACCAAAGCTTTTAGCAAGCTTAAACCAGATCATTCCTATGTGATTGCTACAGGCAGAGTGGGAGGAAAAATGTCCGATGCCGTGACAGCCAGAGTCAGGGCCATGTTGTGAGGAAGGCAAGGGTACCCACCCCAGATAAAACAGGTCAAAGGCTAGGGAGCCTGTTCAGGAAAACTTCTGAACGTTGCAGCACTTAAACTAAATCGTAAAGAACAAAGCCAGGTCACCCCCCAAGCATAGTCAAGGAATTGGGGCTAAGCCCACGTTTCCTTGGGCCAGGGGCTTCTGCTCCACGGCCCGTGCAGGAGGGTCAGGCTCGTCTTTCTCCCTAGCCTGAGCCGCTTGGGCCTGATCTTGCTGCTGCTGCAGTACTCGACGGAGTTTCTCTTCCACATGGCTCGGCTCTTCTACTTTGCTGATGAGAACAACGAGAAGCTGTAAGTGGGGCTGTGGGGGGCCACCCTCGTCCGGAGGGCTGGGAGCATGTGAAGACTCCTGCTCGGAGTGGGAGCCGCCCATTCGTTCAGAGGCAACACCCTGAGTTTGTTCGCCCCCTTCTCAGGAGCATCTTGTTCTGGATGTCTCTGAAATACCTTCTGGAGGCACCCAAGCTCGGGGTCGCCTCTAGAAAAGTGATCGTAAGTTCCCTCTGGTGAAGATTAACATGCCTCCCCCCCTTCCTCCTCCCCCCCCCCCCCCGGGCAGGTTTAATGCGTGGGCTGCAGTGTTTGGAGTCACGCGTCTGTTCATCCTCACTCTTGCTGTGCTGGCCATTGGCTTTGGACTGGCTCGTGTAGAAAACCAGGCGTTTGACCCCGAGAGAGGGAACTTCAACACCTTGCCTTGCAGGTGAGTTGGCCGCAGGCGAGGTGATGGATACAGCCAGGTACCTCCTGAGCTGAGCACAACTTCCACAGAAGGTCAAGGGGCTGGAGACTCCCAACCATCCCACGCCATTGGTGTTTCGGAGTCCATCTCTGGACGTTGGGCCTTAGGGGAGAGGATAAGCCAGCTTTCTGCTCCCAAGCCAGTGTTCTTCACTTTCTGGCTCTGATAACTGCTGTCAGGATCTCAGTCCAGATACAAGGACGATCCCCTGCTCCTGTGCAGGTTTTCATGGTGCAAAGGCTGTTTCTTGGCCTAGCTCCTAGTCGGTCACGGCAGCCTGGTGTGGATTTTGGAGTTGCGTCCTCATGGCTTGGTCAGCAGCCTTCCCTATCAGCAAGGAAGGCGGCCAGGAAGACGTGTCTGATCTAGGATCGTTCCACTCTACGTGACATGCTGGGAAGAAGCAGTCACAACTCAGCACACTAATATCGGAGGTGCTCACGTGAGCCTTTCTCTCTGTGCGCTGGCCATGCAAGAAGCACAGCTGTGGCTCCATAGCCCTGGGCTGGTGCGAGTGTTGGAGGTGGGCACGCACTTGTCACCACTCCCTCCTGTGGCTCTAGATTCAGCGCGTCACGTGACCCTTCCTGGTGCCCGTGGCTGCATGAGACATGCGCAGGCGGTGCGGGGACCCGGCCTGCTCTTCCCCGACACCTTCCTGTCCACCTGTCCACAGGCTCGGCGTGCTGCTGCTGCTGTGCGCTGCCCAGGCCTGGCTCATGTGGCGCTTCATCCACTCGCAGCTACGACACTGGCGGGAATACTGGACTGAGCAGAATGCCAAGCGGAGGGTCCCAGCTGCCCCCCGGCTCCCTTCCAAACTCATCAAGAGGGAATCTGGTGAGTGACAGAGGTCAGGTGGGCAAGGGGTGTCTGGGACGGTGAGAGGATCCGGTACTTTGTTCTTGAGTGTCCCGCAGACCCTTCTCCTTCTGGACGCTTCTCTCTGGGCCTGTGGCTCCTTGACTGGCACGTGGCTGGACGTGTACCAAGGACCAAGTATGAACAGGCTGGTCCTCAAAGAACCCAGAACGCTGGCCAGTGTGCAATAGAGCAGCTCTGGGCGGAGACCTCTGTGGCTTCTAGCACCCAGCCACCTTCTGTCACAACTGTGTCGCTCATGGACAGTAGCCGTGTCCTCACCTGCCCTTGTCCTCCACGTCCTGGCCCTCCTGGCCTCCTCCTTGTCTCCAGGAGTGACTCACGGCGACACAGAGCTAGGGAGGAACAACGGGCACGGCCGTCTGCTCTGGCTCCCATGCGCGCTCCAGTTGTCGCCTAAACCCACGGGTCCTTGGACTTTGCACTCCTGGCGGGAACCAGGGCCTGTCTGCACCGGGACCTGTTTCTGACTTCCCTGCCTTTCTCCAGGCAGCCGCCTGCCTGGCAATGCCTAGTGTGTGCTGGATCCAAACACGTGCAGCTGGGTGTGGGGGGAACCCTGTGGGGGAGGAGGTGGAGACTTGCTGTGAGACTATATAGTACCTCGAACTTATGGAGGGGTTTTTCACAATAAAAGATAGCACAGTTCTGGGTGGGTAGAGAGTAAGGCTTGTCTTTTTTCATGCACTGAGCTACTTGGGCTTCTGGGCCGGCAGAACAGCTGAGGTCTTGATTTCTCAAGTTTCTCTGTCCTTAGACACTTGGGAACCAAAATGGCCTTTGTCTCTTAAGTGAAGGGACCTAAGTTCGGATCCCCAGAGCCCGTGTTAAAATATTAGGTGGGTGTGGCAGCCTGTCTATAATTCTAGCCCTGGAAAATGGAGCCTGAAAAATCCCTAGAGCAAACTAACTAGCCAGACTAGCCCTTCTGATTTCTCTGGGTTTAATTAGAGAACTAGGCTCGCAATAAGGTGGACGCATGATCAAGAATGATTTCTGATATCACTCATGGGCCTCCGTAGGCACACACTGAAGTGCACACCCATCCACATGCAGACACTGACACACGCATGCACCGCGTGCGCGCGTGCGCGCACACACACACGAAGGAAACAGTCTTCAAAGAGAAAGGATAGCGTGGTTCTCCCTGAGGAGCACAGGCCTTGGCCCTGCAGCTTCTCAGTCCCCCTTTCCTCTATGCCACTGTTTCTGGGAGTTGCTACTCTACAGGGCTGTGAGGGTTCTAGGACACTTGAGGAGTTTATGATTCAAGCCAGCATTTCCCAGGGTGTTCCATCCTTGGTTTCTGTGCAGCCTCAGAAAACCTCCCCACCCCAAAAAGACAGAGTGTCCACTTGTGTGAGACACTGGAAACGCTCCCCAGGGGTCCTCGCTGAGTAACATCCGTTTGCTGCGGGAAGCTGCAATCCTGTGCCCTACTGGCTGGCCCATGTGCAGTGGGCGTGTGTGGACCCTGTCTTCCCACCTCAGTCCCAGTCACGCGCCCACGTGTCTCCATCTCTGTCCTCCAGGTTACCATGAAAATGGAGTGTTGAGAGCAGAGAATGGAACCTCCCCACGGACTAAGAAACTCAAGTCACCCTAACACCAAAGTGCTACGAACAGGAGTCCTCTTGGTAGGGGCCCCTCAGGGAGGCAAGGAGCCCCCCGGCCCCCAGCACAGCTTCTCCATCTTCCTCAGCATGCTGCAGATCCAACAGCAGAAACTTGACCTCTGAGGGGGGAGATAGATTCTCTCTGTCTTCTTGGCTTTCTTCTTCTATTTCTTCTACAAACTATACTCAATAAAACCAAAAAACTTTCCTTTCTCCCTCAAGCCACCTCACGGCCTCACCTCTGTCCTGTGTTGGGTTTTCCTACACACCTGGATTCTCATAGCTGTCTTTCTTATCTCTCTGTCTTCCTCCACGCTGCTGCTTTCTTCCTTACTTCTTAATCTCTCCTGAACGTGCAATCTCTCTGTGTCTAATTCTTCCCATGAGAGGGAATGAGGATTGCAGGCCTGTCCATCGGTCCCAGGACCTGTCAATCTAGAAGCCTCGTGCTGAGGCGCTTCGGCTGGAGCCAACAACAGGCCTTCGGTGGTCCCTGTGCAGACGGGCAAGAGGAAAGGCCTGCCCTCTTGGACCACAATCTTCTTGGTGCTGACTGACTGACAAATGTAGGATTTTGGTTCCACATGTCCCCTCCTGAGGTCCAGCCGCCACTGCAGGCATTGAGCTTTGGGGCGCGGTGACTTAATGCCAGAGGACAGTGTTAATTAACTGTTGAGTCCCAGGACTCCCAAGAGCTTCCAGTGCTGCCTTCAGATTAGATGCCAGCCTCCACTTCCCCTGGGAAGCGCTTAAGGAGGACTAGTCTTCCCCTTTCTAGAGCAAGAGCAAAGCAAGCCGAACAGCGGCCCTCGAAAGGAGAATGACTGAAGAGTCCATCCAGACCTTGCTCCAACAGTGCCTGTAGCTTCTTCAGCCATCCACCAGCATTCAAAACCAAACCAAACAGCAGTTCCGAACTCGCCTGAGCTAGTGTTCTCACGTTCAGAGGCCACCTGTCCAGCCAGGGGCCGAACTCGGCTATTTTGACTTCATCTCTCTCAGCTGCAGAAACACAAATTCTCCAGGGCTGCAACCCAGGTGGGTCCCCTGGGTTCTAGGGAGGGTTACCTGGCTACCACTTGCCCTGGCCTTCTTATTCGGTGCGTCCCCTCTGAAATTGTTATTGTCATTGGCTGATATTTGTTGTGCAGAGTTACAGCCCCAAACCTGAGGATTTAGGCTCCTTCTTCCGGTTGCATGAGCAGACAGCCCCGTCCACAGAAATCTTGTTCTCTCCCTGCTAACCCCCCCAGCCTGTTCCCTTCAGTATTCTTTCATCTCCCACCTGAAGACAAGGTGGCCGGGTCCTTTCGGTACTCTGTGAGGACTTCCAGGAAGATAGACTCTGAGCTCAAGAGTGTCAATCAACATTCCTGGAAGACCAGTCTTTTTCTAACAGAGTAGAGGCCAGACTTTGACTTTTTACTCATAAGCACGGAGATGGAGTGTTTTCATCAAAGCAGGGAGATGAGTGTTTTCATCAAACCAGGTCTCCAAACCATTTGCATCTTTAGGTGAAATCTAACTTAACTAGTACCTGAAGAATTTGTTTGCGAGCACCTTCGTAGGACTTTTCGTTCTTTTTTCAGGGTAAATGCACAGAATAGAGGTGGACACAACCCCTGCCTTGGCTTCTTTTGGAGGCTTTAGGAAACAAGACAGTAATCTTGGAAGTATATACCCCCTTCCCTCTCTCCCTTCCCGGTCCCTCTCTGGGCAGCACAGCAGAGCCACCAGGGACCCACTAGCACAACTGTCCTGGTGGTGGCTTTCATTGAGCTTGTGCTTCCGTTACCACCTACCAGGAAATACACAGATTCAGCTGCTGTTCTGAAGCTCACCCCCTCCCACTTGTCTGGTTGGTCCGGGCCTTCCCTGGGCTGGGTCACTCGGTGGTCTCCCCAGCTCTCTGCAGAAGCTGTCTGCTCAGGTGAGCTGTCTGCTCTCACCATCCCTGAGTTCTTGCGATGCATGGGATGCGTAAAGCTCTTGGGGAGGAAGAGGTGGGCGGAGCAGCTGAGGTCTTGCATTCTCCTGTTTCTCTCTCCCAGGACACTTGTGTGCCCAGGGTGACCGGGTCTCCTGGTCCTTAAGCACCTCAAACGCTCCCCATGTTGTTTTTGTCAGACCTAATGATGAGGACTGACATGAGCCCCACTTTCTAAAGAACAGGAGCTTGGTCAGTGATGGGAGTTGGTACATTGCCACTCACCTTTAAATGATAAAGCCTGAGACTAAGAATGAGATGACACCTAACCAGCCTGGGCATCAGGGTATTTGGGGGCTCTGTCTCTTTCTCTCTGTCACACACACACACACACACACACACACACACACACACACACACACACACACAGAGGCATCCCTGGTATCTGTGTTGTAGGTTGTAGCAAAGTCAAGTCTTTGGTAGTTAACACAAGCCATATTGCCAGAAGTATAATAACTCTGACTCATGTCATCCCATGAGCGTGTTGGGCTAGGCTGCCTTGGGCACCATGGCTGTTTGCTTCATTGAAGTCTCTACAGTCCCCGAAGTTGCAAACCACCCCCCTTCTGAGCTTAAGAGGCTGGCTCAGTAGCATCTGCCAAGAGCGGAGGATGCAAATCTACCTCACATCCCCATCATGGGGACCACCAGGAGGCCGCAATGGTAGAGTGGTGGGCGGAAGAGCCCCTGCTGCCCAGCGGCCCTCCTGGGGAGGCTTGGTGATGGGGAAATTACTTTTACCATCCAGATTCTGAAAGCGACACTATGACTAAGTTCCACGTGTTTGTTTGCAGGCCAGGATGGTTGGAGGGGTAAAAGAGGAGCAGACTAAGGCAGGAAGGAAGCCGCTCTCTGCCGCTGTGGTCAGTCCTAGCCCTGTGTGTGCCTGATTGTAGGAGCATCATCTGATCTGTTCCAGGGGAGAACTTCCCAACACTTAAACTAGACACCTGTGCTCCAGCCACCATCACGGTGCTTCTGTTGAATCCCTTGGGGGCCTCTGAAAAGTGTGCAGTGTAAAGTTGGATTCCGCAGATGCTGCAACAAGCCTGTGGTCCATTTGCGTTGAGGAAGATCTTCCTTTGCCTTACTTCTTCTGCAGGCTTCAGCCCTCCCAGTTGGTTTGATCAAGGCTTCGGGGAGCTTGGGCATGACTGACTTCCTTCCCTCTGTGTCCCAAGTAGACAGATGTCCCTTCTTGACTTGCAGTGGTCCGTCCTGCACGACTGTGGGGTGGTCTTCCCTCTCTCTCAGCCAGACACAGCCTTTTTCTTTAGGATTATTCAATCAGATTTGGCAGAGCTTTTGATCGGTGGGCTCCTTCTCCAGCCGTGGCTGGTTTTGGGTGCGCGCCATTACTCTGTTACTGCATTGTGCGGTCTCAGGAAGGTCCCTGGGTAAGCGCAGTCAAGAAGCAATGTGTCAGACTTGCACCCTCAGCAGTCCTGGGAAACATTTTCGTCTTTGTCCTAGGCAGATCCTTCATTCTGTTTGTGTAATAAGTGCCTTATGTTGCCGTGTGGCCTTCGCTGGTCCCGTTTGGCCAGTCCCTGGCTACCAGGCTATAGGGCTGCTTGGCATCTGTAGCTGAAGACACCATCCTGCACAGCTACACTGAAAAGGGACATGGGCAGTTTTGCCTCATTTGTTCCTAGACACCACCAGCCCCCTCTGGCATGCAGCACTGGGGTCTCCTGTATTTTTTGCTTATCTCTGGTTCCCTGTTTTCTCCTGGTTTGGCTGGGTGGCTATAGAGCTTGTGGGGTGGTCCAGCCCTAGGAACCTATACCTCCTACTCGAGAAGGGAAGCTGGGGGGACGGGTGTCGCCGTCTTATACCTCTCTCTGGTCCCATGATCAGTCCCTGCTTTTCAAGTCTCTCCAGCATCACCTTGGATTAGCCAGCACCCTTCTCCACAGCCCCCCCGTTTCTTCCTTCCATTCAGCGCAAGTTTCTTTGAGGAAAGTGTTTACGCGTACTCCCTGGTTCCCAGTGTTAACCCGTAGGTACCTATTGGACCCAGTGGCAGCCAGGCTTCTGGGCCTGACTTAAGGCTACCTTCAGTTCATAGCGTCAACCTCCTCCTGCCTACCTGCCTGCCTGTTCCCTCCCTTCCGGGCTGTGCAATAACCCTCCCAGCCAGCAGTCTTTTCCATGGGCCATCTGTCCCTTACAGCACCCTGTAGTAGTGGGAGAGAGGGGGCCCGTGGGAATGGCAGTCACCATCCTTTAGAGAAGAAATGTCAGCCCCTTCTTTTCCCTTTGCTGCCATTGTTATAACACCGGGTGGGTATTTGTGGCCCTGTTATAGAATGTATAGTATCATCTGAAGTGTATGTGTGTGCACATGAAGTCTTGCAAAGCATCCTGGGGCTGGGAGGTTATGTCTGGGAGCAAGACCTGTTGAGATCGATGGTGTGGACGTCACTCTGCCTGGGGCATCCCGGTTTTTTTGGTCCTGTGGAGACAATGAGGATGTTTCTAAAATCAGCCATAACGGGGAACTCTGTCCCCTTAGGTCCCTCAACTAGGGTGATGAGACTGTACCCCTCACTCTTCAGTCTCTACTTCATAAAAACCTGAAGGACAAGCCGAGGCTGCTGGTGCCCTGAGCAACTCGTAGAGCAAAGATGGACAAACTTTCATCAGCCCGTTCATGTTACTATGGACCAAACTTCAACAAAGAACTCAAGGATCATTTGTACCTGCCGTATTTATACTTTCATATAAAAGGGTTGGGGGGAGGGGTGTCTTTGTACTTTTGGTGAAGTTTTTTTTTTTTTTTTTTTAATCCTTTTTCCACAGTTTCAGTCTGGTTTTAGAAACAAACTACAATTTTGTATGTTTTTTTTTTAAATGTGCATCTTGAAACAGATGATCAAATATTTTCTGATACCTGAATAAAAGACATAGACTGATTCGTCTTACTGGTTTCAGGTAGAATTCATTGATAAGCCTTTTTAAATGGTCAATGATTTGTGTGTGTGTGTGTGCTACCATTTGCTTTCACAGGAAAAAATGGAGTTGCATCAATTTTAGCTTTTGTGCACAGTCATTTCTTATGCTTTTTCGTGTATCTGTATCAGTGAAGGTATATGTATTCATAGGTATGCATGTATTATGTACACGTAGGTGTATGTGTGTAAATGCACATGAATGTGTGTGCAGATGCATGTGAGGTTTGAGGTTGATAAGGGGATCATATCAACCCTACTTCTACCCTACTCTTTTAGGACGGGTCTCAATCCACCAAGCTCACCATCAAGGCTCATCTTTGTGGCTGGCTCACTCTGGGAATCCTGTTTCTCCAAAGCTGGAATCTCAGTCAGGCCAGCACACCCACCTGGATTTAAATGAGTCTGAACACCTGAACTCCTGCACTCTTGCCTGTGCAGTGAGCACTTTAAACTGATAATCTCCCCAGCCCATTTCTTACATTTTTTTTGAGATGTACTTAACTATGTGTCATGATCCAGGGAACTAGAATAAGCATGGAGAGTCAGCTTTACCAAGTGTTGAGGAGTAGTGTGAGCCATTTTGATTTCATCTACAGTCGTAACCTTAACACAGGTTTTGTGAGCAGAACACTCTAGAAGGAAGCTCCATGCTTTCCCTGCCCCGCTTTGAAATCACTCATCTTAGAGGAGACGTAGATCAGTATCTGTAGAAGCCACCAAGTATATTGGTATCAAGCAGAAGACTTTCCAGTTTTAGTAAAAAATAAGATTGATGGTCTGGCTGTGGGGTTTGCTGATGACATGTAAACGGCTTGATCTGTGCGCAGCAGCTGTCTGCCTTGTTCTCCAGAACCATTCTTGGGGAGAGTTGGGGAGAAGAGTGTCATTACAGGTGGCAGTTAGCTAAGCAACAGGGTGTGAGAATTGCCTGGAGGCCTATTTACTTGAAGGAAGAGTGAGTGGGTATAATGGGTTGGAGTCCTGCTCTGTGTGAGCAGCTGGGTGACCCCCCCCCCCAAAAAAAAATTAGCCTTCTCAGTCAGTTTGCTCACATGTGCCCTGGGGAGGGGGTGTACTTTTGTTTCTCAGGAAGTACAAATGTGACTATGAGTGTCAAGTTCCTGATATCAATGAAATAATCAGTGTGTTGATTTTTGGCTTCTTGTTATTTCTGAGGCAGAGCCTTGCTATGTAGCCATAGTTAGCTTAGTACTGACTTTCGAGCCCAGAACACTCTCAAAGTCATGGTAATCCTCCTGCCTTGGACTCCCAAGAACTGGGATTGCAGGCATACACCACTACTCCCAGCTTTGGGTAGATTTTGATTTTTAAATTGAAATTGATTGCTTTTGAGACAGGGTCTTGCTACAAGGCCCTAACTGGCTTTGCACTTTGAACGATCCTGCTGCCACTGCCCCAAGGGTGCTGGATCCAGGCATGGCTGGCTCTTCATGGATCTTCTTTATAAACAGGTGCTCGTATGCAAGCAGACTATTCAGAAATCACTCCGTGGAATATTTAGAGAAATCCTACTTTGAAACGTCTTCTCTACCTGGAAAGGTATTTAGAGACAGCCATCGTCTCTTCTGTTTGTCAACTGTACATCCGGGAGGATGGACCTTAATTGCTGATCCTATGTTCAAGGCCCCCTAGTGGTATGTTTAAGGAACATGCCCCGGATTGAGTCATGGCTCCCAGCCAGCCTGTCTCGCCCACAAGGTAGTTTTTCTTGCCCTAAAGCCACAAGCCATTCTTATCTGTTTTGGACACATTCCTCCTCGTTATATCTGATAGCTGCAGTTATTAGTGCCCAGTCACCGCAAGCCTGGAGTGGCAGTGCTAATTCTGATTCTGCTCCCTGGCGGATCATTTGAGGTTTGGTCAGACTGTTTCAATGTTTCTCTCCACTGAGGACTAACTCCTCCTCCTCCATCCCCCGAGCTAGGATTCCAGGTGCATGGCAGGCGTGACATTATCCTACAAGAACCACTGGCATCTCGTGGCTACCCTACCATTTCGGATGTCTGGAGGAGGGGGAGACGAACGAATAGTTCCTGTTGCAGTTACTCTTCTCCGTTGCTATGTGAGACAACACTCATAAATCAGCGTTGACTTAACGGTTCCAAAGGGGAGATAAAGTCCATTAGGGAAGGAAAGATCTGGCAGGCAACAGAAGCTGGAGGTGCCCAGGTCAGTGCAGACAGCCCCAGGAGGCTTCGAGAGCTAGCAGCGGACTGCAGGAGTGGGCTACCAAGTGGAAGCAGGGTGGGGCCGCCCCACCCCAAGGCTCGCCCCTGTGACATGCCTTCTTCCAGCAAAGCTCCGCTTCCTAAAGGTGCCAAGACCTTCTCAAATATTAACATTGAAACACGTGAACCTGTGGGGGACAACTCACACTCAATGACAGCTACTATGTTGTCCAGTGAACTGTATGACACAAAATGACCATGGTCTTTCATGAGGTAGCTTTCAAGCCTCCTGATGGAGTAATTAGATCTTCACTGCTCTGTGCTGGGTGAATTTGGGAGATGAAAGGTGAGACATGGCATGCAGGTTTATGGCACATAAGAGTGCCAGCCTCGCTAAGCCCGCTGACTGAGCCCTAGGACAATCAAGTGAGCAACAGAACAACACCCATCTGTATTGTCTAGTGGAAAGATAGAGGAATGGTCGCAAGTGTGATTAGAAGAGCAAAAAGCCCCTCCCCCACAATTGGGACATTTCCGTATGCTGCTGACTGTGTGCATTGCTGAGAAGAAACCTATGGCTGTTACCAACTTTCTTCCACAAGAGGCAGGGATGGTAGAGAAAGTATGGGTGGGTGTGAATCTCCAGGGGGTTGTTAGAATGCTGTCGAGTCTGCCACAATGTTAAAGGGGTTGCTTTAACAGACTCAGCTTGCCGTTTGGCTCCTGGGGTTTAAATAGCATAATATTTGGGGTGCCTGATTCTCACCTAAAACAAGTCTAAAGAACCAAAAGATGCTGTGTAAGAGCACCAGACCACAGCGGGCACCCTGGAAGGCCATGCCACATCAACCTGAGAGGATGGCAGGGACCTGGGGAGCATGGAGGCCCAAGGGCACACGCCACGAGTCAGCCCCAGCCCTCAGTTATGACATTACTATTCACAGAGCCGTTGTACCCCCTTTTCTCTGGTTCTCCCCTTTAACCTTTGCTACACATCACAGAATAAGAAACAGCACAAAGGCTGAATATGCACAAAGGGTACAAATCAGAAGAGCTACACTGGCTGACCCACGTGCTCTGCTAAAGGCTTCCACACCTGCGGCAGGACTGCCTGGGAGGTCAGGATAAAGCAAGCTGAGACCGAAACACACTTACAGATGCTTAGAGGTACTTAGAGACGAAGGATCAGTGGGTGTTGAGGAAATGACATGGGGTTTCTTCTTGAGAGACCTGGAGCTGAGACAGTCATTTGTACATTGACGGTCTGTTGGGCAAGCTGGGTAGAGATGGCTTAGCTCCTTGGGAAAACTTCCGAGTCACTCTGAGAAGACTTAGCAACCTGGTCCATCCTCTCCACAGCCACAAATTTCGGTGGAGGAATGTGGTGTGGCCAATTTCCACTGAGTAGGCCTGGCTGTAGACGTCAGCTCACTGGAGAACCAGTGAGTGCTGCGCTTATACTCCTTCCTCCCATCTCTGGGCGGGGCTCTCTAAAAGAAGTGCCCTGGGAATTTCACAGCAGCATACAGTGAATACGCCATTGTAGCAGGATTGTAATGAACACAGGATTTTTATGTACCACATCACGTATATTGCACTCTTTTCTGTTAGATTTCAATTATTTTAATTTTGGGTGATACGAAGAATGGAACCCAGGACTTTGCACATATTAGGTTCTACTGCTGAGCCAGACTTCGACCTTCCCCATCCCCAACCCCATTTTTGAAAATGTAGTTCTGATAATGGGCATAAAACCACACTTAGAAAAACATATGTTTCATGCAGTTCATTCGTGGAGGGGACCTTGGTTAGCAGCAGTGATACTGTGCATTTTATTTTCAACATTCCAAATGTTTCTAGAAAATTATTTCATTCCTGCTGTTCATCATTTTACATCTGAATTATGGTTTTCTAGAGAAATGTGTGTATGTGCGTGTGTGATTGTGTATGTGTAATGGTAGGTATAGGTATAATGTGGTGTGTATGTGTGGCATATGTATGTACAGAATACATGTGTGTGCATGTGCAAAATGTGTGTCGGTCTGTATATGTATGGTGGGTATAGTATAGTATACATGTGTGGGGGTAGGTATAGTGTGTTACGGGTGAGGTATGTCTTGTGCATGTACGTGGTGGGTGGGGGGTGGTGGGGGGTGGTATGGTGGTGCGTGTGAACATGCACAGGAAGTACGGGAGTGGTATGGTGGGAGCATGCCATGCATGCATATGCGAGGGCTGACACAGTGTGTACATTTTATGGCATGAGTGCACATACACACCTGCACAGCAGTCTCCAGGTTAGGAAACAGGAGAGCTGAGGGGCGGCTGTCTTTCGACTACAGGTTCAGCACCCAGCCAGTCTCTGGTGAGCTTGAGTTGACGATGTGGGAAGGCTTTAGCTTCACTGCAGTCAAGAGCAGCTTTGTTCTGTTCAGGCCTACTCACGTTCAGGAGGGGATCTATTTTCCCTGTCAGTAGTTAATCTCATCCCAAACATTCTCACAGAGTGCTCAACATAATGCTTGATGAAACTGGATACCCCAAAGTCTCATCAAGTTGGCCCACAAGATTAACCATCACAATACTCCTACTACAAATAAACAACCAGTCTTTGATTCAATAAAAACCAGTTTAATTTAGAGTTTAGAAGAGAATCAGGAGGAAAACAAGGAAGGAAGGAAGGAAGGATGGAGGGAAGGAGGGACGGAGGGACGGAGGGAATAAAGGAGAGAGGGGGGAGGGAGGGAAGGAGGGAGAAAGGGAGGGAAAAAGGGAAGAAGGAAGGAAGGAAAGAAGGAAGGAAGGAAGGAAGGAAGGAAGGAAGGAAGGAAGGAAGGAAGGAAGGAAGGAAGGAAGGAAGGAAGGAAGGAAGGGAAAAAAAGGAGATATAACTTCAGGAGCACTGTAATGCCTCCTCCACGGTAAGTATGAAGTGTATTTCTAGGTAAATTTCCAATACCAAAAATCTGTTTCATTCTGTCCACTCGATCAATTTGCAAAAGCACGAACGAACTTGAGGTAGTTAATCCTGCCTTCTCCATGTGTACACATCTTGATTAGCTGCACAGGGAACAAGAAGGACAGGTGAGGTGACCAAGTGCGGCCTCCCTCAGTTTACCTACCTGCACAGGGAGCACCGCCTCTACCAGCCAAAACAAATGTCAGTGTTCCTACCCACTGAAGTGATGCTGTGACCCTGGAAGATCACACACTAGTCCCCACAGGATACTTCATGAAGCCACAACAAGATGGAGCCTGCCTAAGATTTTGGGACCAATATTCACATTTATGAGGCTATTTTTTTCCTCAAAATACTTTTTTTAAGGCAGTCTCTGTAGGCCAGGCCCTCCTATCTCAGTTTTGAGAATACAAGTTCATGCCGTCAAGCAGCTTCAAGACACCGTGTAATGTTTACACATAAGCACATAAGTTTGTCCACTGAGATCCACAACCCTTATGCAGCAGATGCTCTTGTTCCAGCCCACGGAGGAATTAGTTCTAGCACTGCTTGTACCATCCTGAAAGTCTACAGTGACTGGCAACAGTGTTTGTGTTGTGCTTGAAAGACAAGCAAAGTGACTCCACCCACCCCTTCCTGTCCTACTCCTGACAACCACTGGGTCTCCCTGCCCTGTCAGTTTCCAAGTCACACAGTATGAATTACCTAAAGATCAACTAGGCATGCTAGGGGTTACAGCCTTTACCTCCCAGGCAAAAAGACCTGAGTTGAGATCCTCAGACCACACATAAAAGTGTAGGGCAAATATAGTGGTGGCCTACAATTCTGACCCTAGAAGGCATAGCCTGAGAAACTTCAGGGCAAAGCCATAAGGAGGTAGAACAATGCGGGCTGATTCCCAGTGTCATCCTTGGGGCTCCACAGGCGCACACGCTCAAGTAAACTCTGGTACACACAAACAACTATACTCATGAAAAAGAAAACAGACATGCTGTCCCACAAGGGTTTCAAGAGTTAAAAAAGCATTTGGCTCACAAGAACAAATATCTGCCCTCCCAACTCCTTGCTAATGTTTCTGTCTACTAAAATGAAAAAAAAAAATCCTCATCTCTAATCTAGTCATTTTAACCCTTAAACAAAGCCCTTTCCTAAACATTCACTCTTGCTCACAGATCTTCAAGAAGGTCAACTGAACCTCGGTGCCCTTAATCCATGAAAATGCCTTGATGATAGTAAGCCAGAGTCCTTGGCCAGGGGCCTCCAAGGGGTCTGTGCTGAAGAGATTTATAACAAACATGACCAGCATTCCTTCTCCAGCTCAGTCATGCTTTCTCTGCATCTCTTCAGACGTGGCCGCCTGGGGCAATGTGCACTCTGCTTCCATGTTAGTCCTACCGATGGGCCAATCAACTTGCCTTGGTGTCTCCTTGTGGCAGCTGCCTCTACAGGATCACTTCTGTCACTCTGCAATGTTGGCCTATCAAATGCTCTGTGCTGTCACAACCAACTTGCAACCCATACTAACCTCCTTAATCAACGAGTCATCAACCGGCACGTTAAGAGTGTCACAGATCTTAAAAAATGCCTCTCGGTCCAAAAATCCTGAAGCCTCCTGGTCATGAGCTTCAAATGCTTCACGAATGTTGTTTTTGCACAAGTGATCTTTCAGTTGTGTCTGAATCTTCTCTATTAGTGTCTCCCACTCTGACATGCCCAGATCCTCTGTAGCTTGCACGCTGTAGAGAAAGGAAGAAATTGACTGGCTGTAGCGTTTCTTCTTGATCAATCTGACATTAGTGACCTAAGTGCTCCCTGGTGAAATCTGAGAAACTATTCATGCTAAACAGTTTTGACACTGAGCTGGCAGTAACTAAACATTTGCTCATGAAGGCTGGCTGATGACTGACTACTGCACAAGAAAGGACAGTCCCTATATATCATCTATTAAATCACTGGCCCACCAAAGCCAAATCTTATACGCCAACACCCCAAGTTTGTGGGAATCACATGATTATCCCTTACTACTGTGGCAGATTAATATTGTTGCATCCAAAAATAAGTGCCCAAGTATTTGAAAAATCTGCACAACTACGCAGACAGGACTCTTTCTTGGTTGCAACACACCCTCCCTCTTCAATTCCCAGTGAATTTTATGAAGTCCCATGTATGGAAGTTAATGTACTTCTCTGCACAGCTATAAGAAGTTTAAGTGCAATGTCTGCTGAAGAGAGATTAGTAACACAGTGCATTAGGCAGAGAGTGGTCCACTCAAAGTAGAAACTCAACTTGTATTTCCTCTAAGACAAAGCTAGGTACAGAATTAAAGCGCTTTAGATCCAGGAAAGACTCCCTCATATTCATAAATCCTTCTGAAACACAATGTGTCCAAATAAGCCCCTTAAGTGTGCTCATCTGTTCCAGCGGCAAGAAAACAGACATAAAGATCTAGTGACTGATCGAAGACCTTGCGTCAGAGGCAAGATCAGAACTTGCACCTCGTGCCATTCCAGCACCTTCTTTCAAGTACAGCCAGGAGCTGGGGATGTACCTCAGTCATTAGAGTGCTTGCCTAACATGCACAAAGCTCTGAATTCAGTCCCCAGCACTGTATAAAGCAGGCATGATGTGGTGGAACATCACATCTTGTGGTAATTCCAATATTCCTGCTAACTAGGATACATGAGACTTTGTCCCAGATTTAAAAAAAGCACTTCAAGTACACTTAAGTGCCACTTACTGAACGCTTCTCTTTCCATGGCCTCTAAAATTCATCATAAAATTCAGAAAATTCGCTATAAAAAATGTCTCTTTTATCTGAGTCCTTCTTTTAACCTGCTATGCCACTGATGGGAAAGGATATAAAACATTGCAAACTTTCAGGAGAAATTGAAAATAAGGAACAAAAGTCTAGTTAGGAAATACACACAAATGGTCTTGAGAAAGAATCATGGATTGCATGCAAAGAAGAATCATTAGAGTATCCTGATACAGCCGAAATACTCCCAAAGAAAGAATTAGCTGCACAATTGGACTTTAATCAAGCTATGCAATAATGACATTGCTACTTACAATGCTGCTGAAAAACACATATTTAGTGAGCAAATCGAGGTGCTCAAATACATTTGAAATGCTAGCCTTTGTGTCACAAATATGAAAGAATAGAATATACAATTGTATTTTCCATTTTGTGGGCAGAAACTCCAGGAAGCTACCTTTAAGAAATGAAAGATATATACTCACCTATGTGAACAAGGAGTAAGAAGTAAGCAAATAGAAAATGTGAATGCAATTTTTACTCAAGAAACCAAACTAGGGCTGGAGAGATGGCCCAGAGGTTAAGACTCTGTCTTGCAAGATATAAATCCACACTTACACACTGAATTATGAATGACAGACAGCGTGCTAACTATGGAACTAGACAATTAGAGGAACCTCAGTCTTCCATATGTTCTCAAGAAAGAGGGCCATAGATTTGGAGAACTTCAAATGTGATCTGAATATCCTGGGGAAAAAATAGTAACTCTCCCTTCCCTAAAGAATTCAGATATCCATTCTCTTTCAAACAGCCATCATATCAGCCGCCCTTGAGCCAGAAGGTGCTATTCATGTCAGGACTGACTGACGTCACGGCACTTCCTGACTGCTGGAGCATTCTACCTCACTGCTTTCCCTAGCAGAGTTGCAAGGTCAACGAGGTATTGTTCCCATTGCTCCACATGGGAAGGTAAATGGCTTGCCAATGGCTAAGTCCAACAAGAACAAAGAGGCTTAGAAAGCCCACATGCTAGGTAAGACTGTAGTCCCAAGTCCTCCAATGTTCTCCTTTTACTTCTCACAAAAATGAATATGAGTTTTATCAGTAACCTATGAGGAATATCATGGTTTCCAGAACATTCTACAAGTGCCTAAACTGAGTGGAGCTGATGTATTTTCTAAGAATCAGTCTGAAATGTGAGGCATGCCTGGGATCTCAGCGTTTAGGAGGCTGAGGTAGGAGGACCTAAAGCCCCAGATCAACCCCGGGCTACACCCCAACCTTGTCTTTCCCTTCTCTCCCACCAAACAGCCCAACTAAGAAGCAGTCTATAATGCTGTTTCCTTTTTTACAATATGTCTTTCTGGTGACAAGAAGCTGATACTACCTCTGGTCCACAGCGTTAAATAGCTATTTCAACAGCCGTGACTCCACGTGAATCTCCTGGCTTGACCTGGACTGCTGAGCTGTGACTCCGCCCCACTGAAGGCAGCGGCCCACCCAGAGAGCTTTCGATGAAGGATAAGAGTTGTGCTAACTGAAGCCTTTTTGTGCTTTTTTTCCTGGAGAAGAAGAAAAGATGCTATTAAAGAGCCTGGGCTCCGGAATCTCATGGCCTGGTTCAAAATCTCAGCTTTGCTCCTTAAAGTCTGCATGATTTCGATTAAATTACCTGGCTATTGTGTGGCTCAGCTTCTTATCTGAAATAAGGGATTACTTTAAGGGAAGACACTTCTCAGAGGTGGTTGTGAAAACTGAGTTTTTATGTGTAAAGCACTCAATGCCTGACACAGCACACACGACAAAAATTTCTAGACATGGAGTCCTTATGTAGCACAGACCAGCCACAGCCTCTATATGTAGCTGATAATGACTTTGAATTCTGACTGTCATGAGTTATACAGTACTGAGGATCAAACTCAGGGATCTGGGCTGCTGGGGAAGTACTCCCCCAACAAAGCTGTACCCTGAGCCAACAAATACTGGCTTTTTCTGGTGTTTTGGTTTATTTTGTTTTGTTTTTGCTGTTGTTGGTTTAAGATGGTATGACAGTTCATTTTGGTTGCCAGTTTGACAGAACCTGAGATTAACAAAAGATCAGCATCACTTCACCTAGAACCTCAAGGCAATTAGACAATGCTAGAAGTAACAGGTATGTGATACATCTCCATAGGGATTGATTACAGAGGTCTTAAAGGCCCCTAAACAGTACGGGCTTTTGCCATTGCTCTTGGTTGCCTTCTAGAAGGTGACAGTAAGACCCTATTACTAAAGATGCAACACATGTGGATCACAGGACATGGACACAAAAACACCAGCTGGAACTGGTCTGGAAGCTTCCTCCTTGCTGGAGAGCTTATAGGACCGAAGAGTACTATGGGGGAGGGGGGAGAAGCAACCAAAGATCTCATTAATCTTGGAAATCTTCAAGTTGCAATAACAATCACCATGACAACAGGTAACTATCCGTATAATAGTGGCATGAATAGCAGGGAGGCAATGGCAGCATTCTGATCACATTTAAGGTCCATTTGTCACAAAGGAACACATTCCTGTTAATATAAACTAGGAAAAAAATCCTATGACAAGGAAGGACATAGATCCCAGGGGAAGAGCAGGCTATGAAGGTTTAACTACATCAAACTGCCTTTTATACAATTGATATATACTCATAAAGAACAGTACTCAGCACTAATCTAAATCTAAAAGCCTTCCCCTGCAACAGAAGGTGTTTATTACTGAAAAGCACAACTCGCCAAAATGCAGAAAATAAGTGACTGTGGACTGTTTGGCTCTAAATAGGACATCTAAATCATGCTCACCACCCCCACACACACACCCAAGGCTCAGGGAACATCATGGAAGAGGGGGCAGTAAGATTGTAAATGCCTGAAGTGGGACAGTGGTGAACCAGACATCCTTTCCTGGGCACGACAAGGTTGTGGTATACATGATTTCATGACAGCTATGTATATTTTCACAAGATCGCATGAGAACTATCCTATCAACATCTTACCATGAAAGCAGAAAGACCTCAAGAACCTCCCTGAGAGACTGATGAGGACTAATGCTGACAGGGAAAAAAAAGAAGTTGCTTCCCTCAGTGATATACTCACTGATCTGTTATACTTGTTGGAGCATGGAATCATGCCAGGATATGTCATCGAAGATGAGCTAAACAAAACACAGCAGGCTGCACAAGTGAAAAGATTTCAAAATAGGAGGAAATTTGACAGGGTAGATGAAGGATTATAAGGAAAAAGGAGGGAAGATGGGATTTGGGACTAAGGGATGAACATATCATAAGTTCACTATATTTATGTATATAACATTTTAAAAAGTGAGTACATACAAAATAAATAAGAGATCACCTAAAGAGACTTCATGGATTAAGATACTTGAAATGCAATGGCCCACCCTAAAAGTAGCAGCAGGCAAGAGTAAAGAAAGTATAAGAGAGAGGAGCTCACCCTCTCTTGCCCAGTGCCACCATTCTTACTGCCATCGGAACCAGCTTCTTCAACCCTCCAACTGTTGAGCCTCATCAAGACCCTGGACAAGGCCTGTTGGAACTTCCTGAGCCTGGCTAAAGTTTCATGATCTGTTTAAGCTGCCTCACCAGCATAATTCAGCACAGCCTTGTGGCTGATGCAATATAGCAACAGCAACTGGCCCATAGTAACGCCCCACTAGCCCATAATAATCTCATGAGACTACAAATCTCGCGAGACTACGCCTTCTACAGTTGGTGCCGTTAAACTGCCTAGCTGAGAGGGCCAATCAGCAAAGACTCACGCTAGGATTTATGGGATGTCGGGTGGGGTATATAAGGGCCTGACTGTTGGAATAAAGAAGGCTTCCTGCTTCAACAGAGCGCCCGGCCTGGTGTGTCTTTCCCCAGTGATGAGGGGGGTCCGGGCCGGTGACACTCATCATGCTGCTCAGCCCCAGGTTGTGTCTGGCTGGACCAGCACTCCCTTCCACACTAGCTGCTGAGAGCCTGGCAGACTGGTGCCCTGCGTGAGGCAATGTGAGGAATTCCCCTCAGATGTTTGCTGACAGGCTAATCGGTCTACGGGTGAGTGTACCCCCATAAGTTGTGGGGCAGTCTTTCCTTAAACCTGACCCCGCGCTAGACTCACTCAGAGTTTTACTTAAGAGTTGGAGTCTCGCCCTTACTGATGCTCAAGCTTTTCAAGCTTGGGGCTGCTTACTTAAGATTGCTCCATGGCTACCTGAGAGCAACCTCTTTGATTGGGAAACATGGGATCGAGTTGAGGGGCTTATGCGGTGAGCTCAGGTAGATCCCACCTCTGGGAGCTCTCCCCACCATCTCCATCCTTAAAGGGTGTTTTCCCCCAAAACCGCCAAAGGAAGGCCGGATCCAGCCCAAAGAGACCATTAAAAACGAAACCGCTGGCCCCTCTCTGGACCCTTGTGGCAGTGCTTCATGGCCTCATGGGGACTCTTCTGGCCATGATTGGTTCAGCATTCCTCCAACAAATCCTTTTTGGCCTCCCTCGCTCCCCCGCCATATCCTCCAGGGGGTGGGTTGACGGAGATGTTTCCTGTTAACATTAATCCTGGTGGGAACTGCTTTGCTGCCTGGTACCCCTGGGAAGCTCATGATTTAAAAGAACTAAAAAAGGCCATTGTAGAAGATGGCCCTAATTACCCCTGGGCAGAGACTATTCTCCAAGGTCTATCCCACCAGCCCTGCACTGCCCAGGACTGGAAAGACCTTGCCCGAGCCATGCTCCTCGGGCCAATGTATATTAAATGGTGCGCCTTCTACCAAGACGAATGCCGCACTCAAGGGGAGTGAAATAAGGCCGCCCAGCCACCTATCCCAATCACTTTTGGGATGCTTGCTGGTAAAAATGACCAATTTTCAACCGGGCTACAGCAGGCGGCCATCCCTGATCCCTATAGAGACCAGATTAGGAGATGGGAATGAATGCATGGAAGAGATTAGAAGAGAGCCCCACTGAGCCCCCTATCACAGGCATGACACAAAAGGCCAATGAAGATTTGACCACTTTCATAGAGAGGGTGGAAAAGGGTCTTGCCAGAAAACTTCCCCCTGGCCCTCTACAGGAACAGTTTGCTAGAATTCTAGTGTGGAAGGGGATGAATTATGATCATAAGATAGCCTGTGCTGGACTAAAAGATCACTCTATGTCCAGATGGATCATAGCCAGCAAAGATGTGGGATCCACTTCCCACCAAGCTAGAACCATGGCCTCTGCCATACAGGCAACTCAACGTGAGGAAATGTCCTGGTCTGCGCCTTACAACAACTAATGGGAAACAAAGGAAGGACATGTTTTGGGTGTGGAAAAGAAGGCCACTTTAAGTGGGAATGTCCTCATAGGGCTGGAGGGGTATACCCTACCCCGGGTCCCACCAATCTACCTCATACATTCTGCCCTAAATGTAAAAAGGGCTTCCACTGGGCCAAGGACTGCAGATCTAAACTCACCCAGCCCACATTGGGACACTCAAAAGTAAACCTACGTAACACAGTAATTGCAAGGATGATGAACAAGAGAGATGGGTTAGGAGGGCCACACCAGAAACAAGGAGAGAGGAGACCATGTTACAGCAGAGAAAATAGGCCTCCATCAAGGTCTGCAAGTAAGTAATGAGACACCTGGTTAAGTTCACAGACGTTCTTTCCTGATCTCACCAGAAGGGGAGGGCATATAGTCTAGCAGATAAAAAGTAATCATTTTGCAAATGGGTGATGGACCCCTCCCTCAGTGAGGTTTCCTACTCTTATTACATCTACCCTTGAATGTGCTATTACAACAAGACTCCAGTTTAACAGCTTTTTGTCTCTGGCCAGGGGGTGACATACAGTGCCCAGCAGAATGGAGTGAAGGGAATTGCAGGAGCAGCAAAACTGCAAAAGAAAATCAACAAACCACAATCCAGAACTTCAGAGACTCTATATCAATCACATAGAACTAGGACAGCCTAATCTCTCCCCATCCTGGAGCTCAGGGACATTTGCGGAAGAGGGGGCGGTAAGATTGTAAGAGCAAAAGGATGGGAGGAGCAACGATTTGCAAGATTCTCAACAATAGTTGGGGCCAAAGCAATCATAATGGAACTTTGCATGCCCTGCGCAATGTCCAGCGCACTGTTGCCCTCATAAAGTCTAGCATCTGTTAAGGGCACCGAGACCCCTGGAGGCAAGGGATTGACAGCCATAGTAGTGATCTTATGCTTAAGGGGAACAAGAGAAAGGGCTTATGGAAATGCCACTGGGTCCTTATATGTCATCGGAGAGGAGGACCCAGTGGAGAGTTAGGCGCACACAATAAAGGACTCTCTGGGAATTGGGGGGGAGACACTGGGGGAAGGGGAGGGGGGAGGGAGGGAACTGGTAAAAAATTTTAAAATGTATAATTAAATTTTTAATAAAAAAAATTGCTGCTGTATCTTAAAAAAAAAATAAAATAAATTTAATATCCAGGGCAAGCCTTTAAACTCCCTCAGGGGCATTCCCCAGCCCCGTTAAATAAGGGGAGAAAGACTGTCAATGCCCATTGGACTGTGCCACTGATCCCGGGACTTAGACCTAAAATGAGACTCACTGTGGGAGGTAAAGATTTCAGATTTCTTATCGACACTGGGGCTGATCACACAGTTATTAGAAAAGAAGAAGTGCCTTCCTCTTGGAAGCTGGTCCCAGGCTCTCCTTTACTTGGTGTCGGAGGACAATCCACCTCTTGGGAAACAGCCGACTACCAACACTGGGCCGACCCAGATGGTGGGACCAGAGAAGTGTTTCCCCCCCCCCCCCGTGGTTCCTGGGCTTACTGCAAACCTCCTGGGCCAGAATATCCTTGGCGAGGCAGAAGCCTATATCACCACTGACCACAAGGCCTTATATGAGGATGAACAACAGTTTGAGGCTAGGAGAATCAGCCATCCCAACTATAGAGAACATACATGCCTTCCGACTCACTCCCAATCCTAGAGGCCACTGCGAGTCCGCTGGTGCCAAAGATTCGATGGCTGCCAGGAAGCCCCATCTGGGTTGAGCAGTGGCCCACACCTACCTTTAAGTTACAACAACTACATATTCTAGTTCAATCTTTCTTACCGTTGATACTTTCTCCCATGCCTGCTGGGCATCAGCCCAGACAGGAGAAAAATCCAAACATGCCATTAACCATATACTTCAATGCTTTGCCACACTTGGTCTTCCAGATCAAATTCTATCTGGGTGTGCTGGAAAAACCCATGGATGGGAGCCTGGAGAGGGCCTGACACCCTTATATCAGCAGGGCGAGGATTTGGCTGTGTCTTTCCCCAGAGTGAGAAACGCCCCATCTGGATCCCCGCCAGGGACCTAAAGTACCTCCCACAGGATGATAAACGCAGCTCCAGGGAATCTTGTACCCCTCAGGATCGCCCCTTTGCTCTCTCCCCAGAACCGGAGGATGACATCGCTGTGCCTGACCATCCTGGTGCTGACAACCCTCGTCTGGCCCTCTGACAGAGGATTTGGAGATTTGCAGGCGTGAACTTCAAGAATGGCCTTCTCCCTTATTTCCTCCCCCTCTTGGGCCCTCTCCTTGTCCTTTTTCTTGCTCATTAGGCCCTGCATCATTAATAGAGCCACTCAATTCATCCAGCAAAGAATAGAGGGTATTAAACTTCATCAGGTCAAGATTCATTACTCACCACTCAGGACACCAACTGGGGCTATGGCCATCACTTATATACCTCCCCTGCCCTCCATGCTGACCAATGACAGTTAAGATCCCTAAAGCTAGGGATAACCTAAGATAGGCCATGGAGAGGCTTGCTGGACCTTAAAGTGTGATACCCAGAGACGGGTACGGTTTCCAAAGGGAGACAATCTAAGACAGGGGTCACACGTTTGGTCCCAAGGCTTACTCACAAAAACAAAAGGGGGGAGATGTTGGGCCTCGTCAAGACCCTGGACAAGGCCTGTTGGAACTTCCTGAGCTTGGCTAGAGTTTCATGATCTGTTTAAGCTGCCTCACCAGCATAATTCAGCACAGCCTTGTGGCTGATGCAATATAGCCTTAGGTAGCAACAGCAACTAGCCCATAGTAACGCCCCACTAACCCATAATAATCTCATGAGACTACAAATCTAACAAAATTACGCCTTCTACAGTTGGTGCCGTTAAACTGCCTAGCTGAGAGGGCCAATCAGCAAAGACTCACGCTAGGATTTATGGGATGTCGGGTGGGGTATATAAGGGCCTGACTGTTGGAATAAAGTTGGTTCTTGCTTCGAAAGAGCTCCCAGCCTGGTGTGTCTTTCCCCGGTGGTGAGGGGGGTCCGGTCCAGCGACACTCATCATCCTGCTTAGCCCCAGGTTGTACCTGGTTGGACCGCACTAACTGCTGAGAGTCCGGCAGACAACATTACTAAAGTTAGGAATTACTGAGGAATTCTGCAGCCTTCAGCACCAGATAGAAATCGCTGAGATTTTCAGCACCTGAACTGAATAAAGGTAGCCATTGTTGGACTGCTTAAACCTTATCTTGCACGCCAATTCAACAAATTCCCTTTATGTATATAAGCCTTGTGTATAAGTTTGCCTTTGCTACTTTTTTTTTTTTTCCTGAAACAAGGTCTCAGTCTATAGCCCGTGCTGGCCTATGACTCACTATGTAGTCCCAGCTGGTCTGCAGCTCATGGTAGTCATCCTGTTTCAGCCTCCTGAGTGCTGGGATCACAGGTGTGAGCCCCCATACATGGCTTAGCGGGTACTTCTATCCTCAGGCCTTTTCTTTCTGCTTTGAAGTTTAGTGTGAGTGTACATACATGTGTACACTTGAACCCAGAAATAACATTTTTAGACCAGTATCCAAATCCTTCCATGGTGCAGCTGCAGATGTTCCTGCCTTAGAGCTCCAGTCTCTTTCCACATCATGCACTCTCAGCACGTGGTCCCTACAGGAACAGCAAGCATTCTGTCTTCTGTCTTCAGGCCTTTTCCCAAGCTGTTTCCATCATGCACAAGCCCTCCTTCAGGGTCAAATGCTTTCTCTATCCAGCCTTGTCAGCTCCCCCGCCTTCTTGACCCACCTGTCAGTGATTTTAGTCTCTTCGACAAGAGAGGAAGGGTCCTCACTAAAGTACTCAGCAGTCCATTCCACTTCTCTGCCACAACTCTACAAGGCCAGCAATTCACTGTTAAATGAATGGACAATTAGCTCCCCTGGGGCCTGCAGAAGAGCTTTGTTGCCAACTTGTATTTGGGCTGGCGAGACGGCTTTGAGGGTGGAAGCACTCGTGTATAAGCCTTGCAAAGGATGCCTGAGAACAGAGAGGTCACACCCCTGATAGCCTCATAAGACCACCACACCAACTGCAGATGAGTGTGTCCACTTCCAAAGTGTGTGCTACCATAACCCCATCAGGCTAAGGCAGCGGGAGCTCATCTGGCTGTTACAGCTGTGGTATCAGGTGCAGAAAATGCAGCTCCTACTGACAACCACTTTAATCAGGACATGGTGGAAAGAATGGAGAGGAGTGACAGGCCAGACATACTGTAGAGAAAAGCAATGTCTACATAGCAGGTTGCTGGAATTGCATCATATGAGGTTGAGGGTATCTACAAGGTTCAGATCAGACATGAGGCACCAATGACACCGAGGGAAAGGGTGAGGTGGGCCTTTACTGATCGCCTTCTCTGAGCCAGACACTGCTGGGTGCTCACATGCTATCATGGTTCGCCATGTCAGCTCCAGGAGACACATGGATATTGGAGGCATGCGCGAGCACTCTGCTGGACAGGTGAGATCACAATGGTTTCATTTTCAGTTGCATGTATGATTCAAAGGCGCCTTGAATGGACAAGGCACCAGCTCAGTGGAATGGTCAGGATGGACAGCGGCTCAGATGTGTGATGACAGGAAAGATCAGAGAAGGCAGACAGAACCCCTAGCAAGACCTCAGAAAATAAACCTGTAGACACAAATAGGAAGATTATTCAAGAGGCACTCAGAAGGTAACAGCCAGACTGATAACTCAGACAAGTGTTTCTAACGAGCTGGTAATGAGTCACTAATATTCATAGACTCACACAGCATCACAGAATAACATAATCCATGTAAGGCAAACTAAGCTAAACACTAAAACTCAGGAAACCTGAGGACAGCAGGCTGCTGGCTTTTTCCATAGAATGCTGTGCTGGCGCACAGTCACTTCTGTGCATTTACTGTGTCTGTAGCTGCTTTCATGCTGGAAGAGCAGGCTTTGTCGTTCTGATAGACCCATAATCTGGGCCTCTGTGAACCAAAGTCTGCATACTATCTGTACTCGGTCCTCTCAACCACAAGCTCCCTATTCGCTCACATGATTGCTCACATGTTCTTATAAGGTCTAGGACAGAGCCGAAGGTCAAATGCCTAAGGAATGGCCTTCGAGCAAGTAATCCACAAAGAGTATCTTGCTGCTGAAGTAGTCAAGGAGGAAATGATGACAGGCACGAGACAGAAGCATTGCATCTGGAGAAACACGAGGAGCTACCTATCTTGACAAGAGAAGGTGAAAAGGAGAGGGGAGATTGGTCACTAGATCTCACACCGGAGGCCAGCTACAGAGTGGAGTGAAAGAACACGGGACTGCACAGCAGCAGGAAAGAAGTGAGAACACTTGGGGGCTTCTAGCTAAATATGGCAGTTGGTTACAGCAGAAAGGAAAAGGAAAGGAGAGTCCACTGGAAGCTGGGCTTTTTTGATTTGTTTGTTTGTGTTCATGAATTGAGAGAGAGGGAAAGAAGGCACATATGTGTATACTATGCATGGTGTACCAGTGGAAGTCAACTTTTGGAATTAGTGCCCTCCTGTCATGTGGCTTCCAGATTAAGCTTCCAGGACACTTCTCTGCTGAGATACCTTACCTGCATCCACTTGAAGAAGGGCACAAGTGAGCACACTAAGGAACAGGATATGGTTTATACATGAATGGTGTTTATGCTAAGTTGCCGGCATGGGTTTTGTATACGCCAGTAGGTTTATGAGCAGTATACATTTATTTTCTTAAAATCTGAGTTTGAAAATTTACAGAAAGACTCCAAGTCCCCCCAAAAGTGAGAATTTCAGACTTCAATCAATATTTAGTTGCCTGCATACTATGCTAACACTCTGACCCAGAGAAAGCAAAGAGATGACTGGCTTCTATAACTGTCCCTTGACATGTAAAGGCTCATGACTGGAGTCAGGAAGGTGGAAGGTGGCACAGCACATAAAACACTTGCCTCACAAGCAAAAGGATGGGAGTTTGAATCCCTAGATACTGCATAAAATTCCAGCCCTGGAATGTAGAGTTTGGGAATCCCCAGAACAAGCTCACTAGCCACACTAGACCCATAGGCAAGCTTCAGGCTTAATCAGAGAACCAACCTCAAAAGAATAAGGCGGAAGAGCAAAGAGCAATTGAGGATAGTTCCTGCTGTCTAGCTGGTACCTCCACCATACATTCATGCACATACATACATGTACCTACATACATGCAAGCAAGCACACACACACACACACACACACACACACACACAAACATACTTCATGCATACAAACACATGAAAGGAAGAAAAAAAACACACTCAGGCCTAGCACATACTCAGAGTCTCTTTTCTTGACTCTCACAATTAGTCAAATGAAGGAGGTGTGTGTGTGTGTGTGTGTGTGTGTGTGTGTGTGTGTGTGTGTGTGTGCTATTGCAGGATTCATTATCACATGAGAAAGTTAGGAGCCAAAACTAAACGTGGCTACAAGACCCAGAAGTAGGACCCCTGAATTCACATTGACTTCAAACATGGGCTTTCACAAAGAAGGGAAAGTAAGGGTGGCAATGGATCTCTTTACCTAGAACTCAATTTTCCCCTTATTTCTAATAGTATTGTGTTTTGAGGGCCCTAATGGTATCTTTTCCTCTTTGCCAGATGTAGCATAGGAAAGAAGGTTTTGCTGGTACCGTATTTAAGTGTCTGCTGGAATTTGCAGCACAGCCATGGGAAGACAAAGCCTGCCTATGGGGCTAGCCTAACTATCCAGGTTGTTTTGAGGAGTCCCAGATGCCACCTTCTGGGACTGGAATTAAAAGTAGAACACCACACCTGTCCCAAATTTTCTGTAGGATGTGGAGATTCGCGCTCGGATACTTTCACTTGTATGGCAAGTGCTTTAAACACAGCCATCCCCTCAGCCTTTTTCATATTTTATCATCTCTGGAATTGGAATCTATTTTTTTCAATTGATGGTAAGTATAGACTTTCTTTTGCAGTAGTAAATAAAGTAATGCTGTATTTTTATTTCTATAGCAACATTTTAAAAATAATTTTTAAAACTTCACAGACATCTTCAATATGCTAAATATGATTAAAATACATAGAAAACTCTTTAGTGTATCTTTAGAGTCCTCATAAATTTTATATGGCAGTTATCATGAAATATACCATATGATTTACTTAGTAGTTGCCTATCAACTCAGCAGTATTTCCTCCGGAAAGGCAGCAATTTCTTGTCTGTTATATTTACTAATAAGACCAATGGCCTATGAGAACATCTGAGACAGATGATAATAGGCACTTGATAATCCTTTGTTACATAGATAACAGTTGGAAAGGGTCTAAATCAGTAGCTATTATATTGAACCCTCTGTGTGTATTTAAGAACTCTCACTGGGTGAGGGAAATCTAGAAATCCAAAGTGTGATCATGCATTCATTTTGACAGGAATTATTTTCAAATCCTAAGTACAACAGTAAGCGGTCACACATACTTTTCTGCTTCTGGCATTGGGGTCTCTTGCTTTTGTGTACGGCTCTGTATTGTCGCGAGTGCTTCTGGTGAATACTGCGCAGGGTTGCTCTCCATGTATTTCATAACATACTCATCACTGTCAAGGATGACAAATCGATGTCCAAACACTGAAGAGAGGGAAGCATTACACTGAGCTCAACTACATTTCTCTCATGCAACCTATAATAAAACAATATTAACCTACTGCAATAATAAATCCAAAGATATGCATTTGTCACCCAGACTAGTGACTTTTGGACAGTTACATAAATTAATATGCAATACTTTGCTCAGTGTGAATATCTAACAGATGGAGCAATACATGCAACTGGGGCAATGTTGACAAATTTACCAACTTAGAGTTTCACTGATAAGGAGATTAAGAAATTATTCCATTAATACAACAATATTAACATTATTTCTACTGGAGCACAGTCTGATTGCTTCTTAAAAGGCTTAAAAATGAAGTGAATTATAACTATGAAGAACTCATTGTACAGTTAGGCTGCATTGCTACTGATAAAATCAAGACAAAACTGCTTAAGAGGAACACCCACACATAGGTACACACACACACACACACACACACAGAGGTTTACTTTCTTATGATAGTCTAGTTATAGCTGGGTAGAAAACTTACATCAACACCAGGACTGAGGAAACTAGCCACAGCATCTCCACATAACAGCTGAGAGGAGGATGATCCTTACCAGCATATCTGGCCAAGTATGCACAAGGATGCCAACTTCCTCAACCAGCTCTCCGTATTTTATTCACCTGTCCAGGGCCTAGTTCCACCTACCATGGACTGGGCCTTCCCCATCAACCAGACTATCTCCTGCAGGTTTGCTCTCGGCTTAACTCTACTAATTATCTACAAATACGCCCAGAGTTCAAACCTTCAAACATCAAGTTGACACCTGTACCTAACTATGACAATATGCAGCCAATAGGAAATTCTGAACTATCTCGAGGCTTACCCTCAATCACAGCACCAATGTAGAAGTCACCAGGGCCATAGTAGATAGGGTTGTCCACTGTACTAAATGGTTTAATAACTCTAGTCCTGCCAAGGAATTTGCCTCCAATGATACCAGAATTTCGAACAGGAGGCTCAAAGATACTTATCATGTCAGTGGCTAGAAAATAAGAGAAGATAAAACGGCGGTCTTTGTCTTCTGGGATGGGGGATTCCTAGAGATAAAGAAGAAGAGAGTATGTGAAGGTCTATAGTCTGTCCAGTTCTCTCTTTCTTTTGCCTTTTATGTTTTCCTTTTTCTTTATTTGTGTGTGTGTGTGTGTGTGTGTGTGTGTGTGTGTGTGTACATGTGTAAGCATGCACACACCTGGGCACTCGTAGGTATACCCTTCTGGAAATCAGAGACCAACTTTCAGAAGTCACTTTTCTCCTGCCACCATGTGGGATCTTGAAATCGAGCTCAGGGCAGAGTTGGGACTTGAACTAGGTCTGGTTCAGAAGCAGTATGCTTAACACTCCCTAGGCTTCATGAGGGCTGCGTGAGTTCAATGCTTGTCTTAGTGAACATAACTCTGATAAGCTGCTGTTCTACAGCTATGGGCAAAATGGAGTTATTCATATACAAAAAAAGAAAAGAATATTAGTACATAAAAATTAGCCTCACCAGTGTAGCCAGAAAACGCAGAACTTTGTTGTCATTCACCAGCATTTTAATAATATCTTTTCTGGGAGCTTTTGGAATGAGAGCAAAACAATTCTGAACAGAATCTTCAATGAGTCCATATCCATTGTATGGAGGCAATTCCTGGGGATGCACAGTAGCAAGAGGTAAAGCAGATGTTGCCTGTGTTTGATTTACTTTAAAGACATTGTAAGTTTCTTAAAAACAACAACTTTGGAAAATGCTTAAGTGCATCCTTTGAGCTGGACATAATGATGTTGTCTTTAATCCCAGCACTTTGGGATACTGCTCGAATTGCATATTTCAGAGAATTTAATAGAAATAAACTGACAAAGTATGTAATGTGACTTACAGAAAGTTTGGGGCAGGGCATAACAAAAAAAAAAACACCATTTTTATTTTTATTTCTCTTTTTGTTATGCTTCTGAGAAGATTTCGCCTACATGTTGCTTCACTTTTGGAGACTTTCTCAAAAATTTTTTTATATATGGGGTGATCAGGCACTTAATAAAATGAACCTGTAAGATATTTAGCACCATCCATAACATCAATACCCTGTTAAAATTTTAGTAATATTGAGGTACATAGGAGTAAAGCTAGCATGAATCAAGTCCAGAGCACTCCTCTCCAACTCCATTTACAGCACATGCTTTTTGGGTGATCTGAGGAAATGGTTTTCAGATCTGCCAGACTAAAGCCTGTACTCTAGAGAACAGATCTCAGGCAGACCCGTTCTTCCATATCCTAGGATGACCACTGGGATTAAAACCGAAGGTGAACCTGAGTCCTGCTTTGGCAGCCCAGTGAATATCACTAGTACTTTCTGTCCAGCTCCAGCAATTACACTGGAGCATTATGCATCACTCTCAGGACCAGTGAGCACCATAGAAACCTTTGTAGGAAGGGAATACGCAACTATCATTTTTCTGATTGCATTATCATATCACCATAATACCTGATAGAATAACTTAAAGAAGGAAAGATTCATTTTGGCTCAAAGGTTTGAGTGCAACATGGTGGGGAAAGCACAGCAAAATAACTCAGTTCTTGGCCCTGGAAGTGTGTGGTGAGGCTGTACACATCATGGTAGACAAAGAAGCAGAAAAGGAAAGGAAATGGGGACTGAGGGTAACCTTCAAAAAATCACACCAATGACCCCCACACCTCCTAAAGGTTCAGCAGCTCTATGAAGCCCTTCTGAACGGCATCGCCATATGGAGAACTGCTGCTCGAAACACGAGCAAGTGGAGACTAGTCCAGAATTCACCCCTGCCACTGAGTCATGGTTTTCTCTCTCCTGACCCTAATGAGAATTCCCATCCCAAGTTTCCGCTTACGTTGTTCAGAATGACTGATATAGAATGAACTGGAGCTATCCATGAAATAACGAAAATATTTTCCTCTTGGGAAGTGATAATCTCCAATCATTTTCAACGAAGAAGACTTTCAAGAATAGGTTGATGGCATTTACATTACAAATGCATGTTATAGAGAATATACTAGAAAGAAGCTGACACAAGTGGCTGATGTAAGATATGTCTTTGTGTGTATGTGTGTATGTGTGTGTGTATGTGTGTGTGTGTGTGTGTGTGTGTGTGTGTGTGTGTGTGTGTGTGTAGGTGCAAATATTGGCTCTGAGGACTACAAAGATGAAAGGCAGGAAAAAAGCGGCTGCATGTATGGGATGTTATGGAAGAGAACAATGTAAACAGAGTGTCTTAGAAAAGAAGAGAGAACTATGCTATCAAATTGAAATTGAAGCACCAGAAGAGAAGGAAGTTCTCTGGTCACCTTTCCCCCTCCTACGTATCTACCCACGTGACGAACCATCAGTCATCACTTACACATCCCTCCAGGTCTTTTCCTCAGTCTATGTAAGCAGATAGTATGCACAGAAATTCAGAAAAATAGGATATTACTAATACTTAAAATATGAACATTTTCCATGTCAATATGCACAGATTTATTTTCTCCTTTTTAAGCCTTACAATTGTCTACTTATGGACAAATATATTTTGTCTATTTCTTTATACTTTGTTTCAATATAAAACATATATAGTCCTCAAAGCACGTTCTGTAGGCCAGTGATACACAAGAAAAGAGATATAAACAGGGAAGAGGATGGATTAGCAGGGCTATGAGAAGTGAGAGTGGTCTTGTCATTGTGTTCATATGTGAGGTTGTCAAAGGAGAATTTTAGTTTAAAAAAGAGAATTATATTGATAATGAACAGCACTTTAGAAAGCCTATTCTAATTGCCTTTCATATTAGCAGTATAAGAAAACTGCACTTTCTCACACAGGTAAACCCTGGATATTGCCAATCTTAAATTGAACAGATGAGGGTTGTAAAGATGACTCATTGGTTGAAGTCCTTGCTAGGTGTACCGTTATCTGCATGTTGTTGATAAATTTGTTAACAAACAGCCTATAGGAGAAGAAGGGGTTTTATTTTCTCTTATGATAACCCAGTTACAGTTCTTAATCCAATTCTTAATCCAACTTGGCAGGAGAGTCCACACTAATACAGGAGAGCCAAGAGAACTGACCACACCATATTCACAGGAACAATCCTCACTTAAAAGACCAGCATGTATAGCCATGTGTACCAAAGGATGCCAACCTCCTTTACCAGCTCCCTCCAACTTATTCACGTGCCCGGGGCTAGTCCCACTCACCATGGATTAAGACTTTCCCATTAAATAGACTAATTTCTTGTAGGCAAGCTGGGGCCCAAACTCAACCACTAAATTCTTTACATGTGGCATACACCTGTACACATGCAAAATGTACATTTACACTTATATGGACTCTCCTTTTCAACAAACACACACATGAGAATTTTGAAAAAAAAATTATCAGATGAAGAAATCTTATTATTGTGACTCTATTTCATTGATTATCAATCAGATTCATAAATTGATGGGCTCTTTATATTTCTTCTTTTGAAGTACTCTGTTACATAAGCTTCATCCATTTTTATTGAGTATTTACATAAGAATTCTTTCTTTTCCTTCAGTTTGTACATAAAATTGCTTTTTCATCACACTCAGAATCCCTCTTCCATTACCTGCTTTACAGGAGGTGGCTCCTGCTTTTTCACATCAACGGGTGGTAAGTCAGGCATCCCAAACTTATTTTTGTAGTACTGTCGAGTGAATGGATCACAATCATAGATGAAGAACGTCCTTCCAAGGATTGTGAGAGGTTTGCCGACGATGAAGTCCTTGGCGGTGTACCATTCCTGCACCTCCTGGTCAGAGATCTCCAGCACACATTGAGGGAAGTTCTCTAGCACAAGAGATCACAGAATGCATGTAGAAATACAGACGGGCGCAAGAGCTGGGTGTTCTCAGAAATTTGCTCTGCTCACAAGTCAGGTACTCTCTGCATCCTGAGGTGTATAAGGCTATGCATGTAATATTTAGCAGGATAAACACATGCTACGTCAGATGTTTTTCATAAAATCTCTTTCTTGTTTAGCTAGAACTATCAATGTAAGTTGCCAAGATGAGCTGAATCAATGTTTTGAAGAAATCATCACAGGAGGACCAAAAAACAAACAAAACAAAACATCATTCTACAAGGCAGAGCAGAGAGTTAGCTTGGATAGGGAGGCAAGTCACTTGGTTCAACCTGCCACCCATTTGTCCATCTACTCTACAATCCACACTGCTAACTGAGGTTACAAAATTAGCCACATAGATACAGTTGTGCCTTTATAGAGAAAATGTCCTGTTTGGTGGGTGTACTAAATTGGTATAAATACAGTGAATCATTAAGAGCCAGCTGATCCCCATGATAGTGAATCATTAAGAGCCAGTTGATCCCCATGATAGCCACTGCCTCTAGGAGGGCGTGACACAAGGCAGAGGCAAGGAGGTTAGTGAATGATCACAGATCACAGCCATCCATTCCTGTGGGAATCACTTTCAAATACTCAGGTCTTGGGATTTGGGGTATGTCTAGTTTTATGGTGTTTTGTGAGAGCTAAGAGTTAACTTTTCTTGAACTGTCTCCCTGTTCACTCTATTGCCATCAGCAAAGCCAGCAGACTGGTAGAACACTTACCACACAACATAGGTGGGTAGATGGCTCAGTGCTTAAAGTCTTTGCCTCACAAGCAAAAGGACCCGAGTTCAGATTCCCAGATCCCATGGAAAAAATGCTGGGTGGGTATGGTGGCAGCCTGTAATTCCAGCCCTGGAGGAAGAGATTGGAAAATCCCAGAACAAAGCAAAAGGATATAGAATCATCTAGAATGATTCCTGATGTCACCCTTAGGCCTCCAGAGGCATACACATTCAAGTGATCATGGCCATCCATTCCCATGGGAATCACTTTCAAATACTCAGGTCTTGGGATTTGGGGGTAGGTCTAGTTTTATGGTATTTTGTGAGAGCTAAGGGTTAACTTTTTTCAAACTGGTTTCCCGCAGCCTCTACTGTCATCAGCAAAGCCAGCAGACTGTGGGAGAGCACCTACCACGTGACATAGCTATAACCACAAAGCTGGAAGCAGGGAGGCAGAAGTAGCCTGGGAGCCTCTAACTGGCAATCACTGAGATGGAAAATAGGGGGAAAGACTAATTTCTGCTATGCCAGGAATAAAAAGCTTCATTGACAGCCCCTGAAAATTTTCAATGGCTGCATAACATAAAAAGTATATATATTGGTGGAGTGCCATGCAATGTTTTGATGCACTATATACATTGTATAAAGATTAAATCAAGTCAAAAGGGTCTGGCAAGGTAGTTTTGCAGCTTGCAAACTTAAGGACCTGAATTTAATCTCCAGAAACCCATGGTGGAAGGAGAGAACTGACTTTCATTGTCCTCTGGTCTCCACCCATGTTCTGTGGCATGCATGCATGCACACCTTTCTCACTATCTCTTACCCCCTTCTCTTAATAAATAAATAAAAATTAAAAACCATGCTAAACATGTATTACTTTAAAAGAAATTTTTATGCTTTTTAAAAGTTCTAAACTTATTTTTATATGTGCATTTATATGAGTATGTGCATGTATGTGTGCATATGTGTGTGTGTATGTGTGTGTATGCACACATACATGATTTATGTGTGGAGGTCCGATGACAACCCTACCAAGTTAATACTCTCTTTCTACCTTGTAGAAGCTCAGATAGTCAGGCCCCTTTATCCACTGAGTCATCTCACTGGTCAACATGTATTATTTTCTTTCTGGTGAGATAGTCAAAGTTCTTTTCTCATAGCTTTTTTCATATTTTTGTTTTATTTTGTTCTGTGTTATTTGAGGTAGGACCTTACTATGTTTCTCAGGCTGGTCTTAGACTCCACTGTGTAGCCCAGCTGTCCGTGAACTCCTTTCATAGTCCTTCTTAAGGCTGGGATTATAGTCCCAGCCAGCTATGTACCACTAAATCTGGCTGTCCTAGATTTCTAAACTCTACAAGTGTGTAATTGTTTTTCTATAGTCACCATGCTATACAATAACTGACCAGAACTTATTTTCAATTGTAACTTAGTATTCACTTACCCAATCTCTTCTTATCTCTCCCAGTATTCGTGTGTGTGTGTGTGTGTGTGTGTGTGTGTGTGTGTGTGTGTGTGTGTGTGTGTTCCAGTGCTGACAATTGAACCCAGGGCCTCCTAAATACTTGCAAGCATCATGCTGGTAAACCAACCCATCTCTCCCTTTTAAAGTCTTTTTGATGAAGCATTCTCACTGGAGTAAGGTGATACCGTATTGTGTTTCTCTCTCTCTCTCTCTCTCTCTCTCTCTCTCTCACACACACACACACACATTCTAAATAAATAGAATATATGTCTTTAAAAATCTTTGCCCTATCTCTAAGCCTTTCCTCTACCTTTTCCCCCAATAGTTTACTATAAATTATTTAATGTTTATTTTTGTAACTGGTGAGAGATAAGTGTAATGGTTCATTCTTCTGGATGTGGATATCTGATTTTCCCAGTGTCGTTGACTGAAGGACTGTCTATTCTCATATGTATGTTCTTAGCATGTCTGTTGGAATGAGTCAGCTACAGTTTTGTGGGTTCTTGTCCAGGCTCTGGGTTCTGTTCCATTGGTCCATGCATCAGTCCTTGCAGACCCAAGGTGTTTTGATTACTATATCTTTTGATGTCAGATAGTACACTGCACTGTCTTTTGTTTTGCCCCCCTACCACTAAAGCTAGATACCTTGGCTTGCTAAGGGTTTTCAGTAACGCCGCATAAGTTTTAAGATTTTTTTTCTAATTCTGGAAAGAATATCATCAGATTTTGTTAGGGATTCCATTAAATCAATAAATTTTGGGGGGTAGTAGACATTTTACAATATTGACTATTTCAATCCATGGACATAGTACATGTATATTTGTGTGTGTCTGTGTGTGTGTGTTTCTTTTTGATTCATTTCACCCATATTTTATAATTTTTATTGTAGAATTTTTCACCTATTTAGATTAATTTATATCTGTGTATCTACTTTATTATAAATAGGCTTATACTCTATAAATTAAAAAAAACTTTTGCTTACAAAAAGAGATGTTAACTGAGCAAAAAGGCAATGTACAGAATGGGAGAGTGTCTTCATTAATCACATATCCTATGGAGGTCAATATCCAAAGTACACAAAGAATTTGAAAAGTTAAATACCAAGGAAGTAAACAATTTAAAAAACAGGCTATAGAAGCAAAAAGAAACTTCTCACAAGATGAAATTCAAATGCCTAACAAACATCTTAAAACTTGTTCTGTCTCCCTAGTCATTAGGGAGATGCATATTAAAACCACCATGAGATATTGTCTCACTGCAGTCAGAATTGTAAAGATCCAAAACACAAAGAACAGCAGATGCTTGTGTGGATGTGGGGAGAAGAGGGCCACTTATACATTGCTATGGGATTGTAAATTCACACCACCCCTTTGGATATCAATTTGGAGGTTCCTAAAAAGGTACAAAAAATGAAATTCCATACAATGCTACAAGACCACTCCTGGGAATATTCCCAAGGAACACTGCATCCTGCACCAGAGTCACGTGTACGGTCATCTCATAGCAGCTCTTTTCACAATAGCAAAGAAATGGAACCAACCTAGATGCCCAATAGTTGGCGAATTGTTAATGGTACATATATACAATGGAATAGCATTCAGCTGTCAGGAAAGATGAACTAATGAAATGCGCTAGTAAATGGATGGAACTGGAAGAAATCATACTGAGTGAAATATCCCAGATGTAGAAAGACAGACGCCATTTGTTTGTTCTCCCTTATTAGCAAATTCTAGCATTGAACATTCAGTTGATGTAATCAAACAGAAACTCTTACAATACCCACAAACATAAAGGAACACAAGCCGGGGAGGTGGTGGAAGAAGACCTCCCAAAGAGTAGAAACAAAAGAACAGGAGTAAACAGTTAAAAAAGACTTTGATGTAAGAAAAGTCTTTAAGGGGATGGAAGAACAGGAATAGAACACAGTAGGAAGAGGGGTTAGCTTCCAAGTAATTAACCACCTACTTACTGGCCCCTAACCACCGCCCCCACACCCCTCAATGACAGGGAATACATGCCTAGAGCTATAAACCAGTCTAAACAACAGTGGACAGAGAGAGAACTGACAAGTCAGGATCAGATGCCTCAATACTAGCCACAAACACCTGACAGTAAACCTCCATTAAATGCCTCTCATTTTATCTTTAGAAAAGAAAAGATTGTAACACCCAAACAAGTCATAGCCTATTGCATTGGAAGAGCAGTGATGCAGACGACAGCAACCAACCAGAGTGCAGAGTGACCTAAATTCTTAGTTTAGTGACCCTAAAACGCCCAGCCAGAATCAAGCTAACCAAATTTCCCCCATCTTAAGCCTTAGGAAATCTTGCAGAAGAGGAAATGGTAAGATTGTAAGAGCCTAAAGGTGGGAAGGTTCGCTGCTGGCCAGGACAAGATAGGGGTGCTGCATCCAGGAACTTACTTCAATGAGACTTCTCCTCACCAGACCTGCACTATGGCAGACATATCAACATTCCTCCATAGACTAATGAGGAGCTTTAGGAGAAAGAATTGTATGCAAGTGAAACCTTAGGGGCTAGGACTAGACAGGAAAAGGAAAGTGTCCCTTTCAGTGGATCTACTTAAGGAAAGGCCATTTAATTTGTCACACAGGCCAGACCCCATACTAATGAAGACAATCCAAAGGGAATACTGGGGCCCACAGAAGCAGACAGGCAGGAGGTTGAGAGAGAAAGGATGGATTGGTAGATGGAAGAGGAACGAGGAGAAGGAAAGGGGGAGGAACAACCACTCATTATTTATAGAAGAAAAAAAAAAGAATTGGTAGTTAAGTAAGTCTTTAGTAAGCCTGATTTTCTGATTGAAGGGATTTCCAGTCCATGGTGGGCGAGGCTAGCCTCTGGGCAGGTGGATAATACAGAGAGAACTGGTAAGATGTTGGCATCATTTTGTATGCTTGACCAAATATGTTGTTTTGGCAAGTGAGCATTGTCCTTCTCAGCAGTTTTCCTGGTCCTTGGTGCTGATGTGGACTCTTCTGCCAAGCTAGACAAGGAACCAGACATCACAAAAGAAAATAAAACCCCTTGTTTATACTTATACTCTTAATTTCTAGCAAAGATAATTTACCATCATCATACAGTAATGCTACTGATTTTTTTGTTGTTATTCATTTTGGATCCTGCAACTCCACAAAGTTTATTTATTAATCTTAATAGTTTTTGTTTGGACTTTAAGGGTATGTATCCTACACTTAAGACAGCATCATCTGCAATTTGACTTTTTCTTTTCTGATCTGGAAGGCTTTTATTTCTGTTGCTCTGGCTGGGACTTCCAGCACTGTGGTGAAAGTGAGCATCTTCACCTTGCTTCAGATCTTAGAAACAAAATCCACAGCTTTTCTCCACTCAGCATCATTAGCTATCCATTTGTTACATATGATCTTTATTATGTGGACTATATTCCTTCCATACACAACTTGTTTAGTATTTTTATTATAATGAGGTACCAAATCTTATAAATTCTTTTCTATAGCTATTAAGATTATTGCATGGTTTTTGTCTTTCATTCTATTGATGTAATGCATCACCTTTGTTGTTGAACCATCCTTGCATTCCTGGAATGAATCCACTTGTTCATAGTAAATAATCTTTTTAATGTTCTGTTGCATTGTTTGCTAATTTTTTTATCGTATTTGAATCTAAATTCATCAAGCATATCGGTTGGTAGTTTTCTTTTTGTTATTCTATTGTTATCTGTTTATGGTGTCCGGATAATGTTGGAATCGTAGAATGGGTTAGGAAAAACTCCTTCCTTTTCAATTTTAATTTTCTTTTAAAGTAGCAGTAGACCTCACCAGTGAAGCTTTCTTGTCCTGAGAAACCTTTTACACTAATGCAAACTTGCCCAGTTTTATTTTTATTTTTCATGATGATTTCATCTTGGGATGTTTTTTCGTCTGGGAATTCATTCATTTCTTCTAAGCTATTTAGATATTGTATTAGTTACTATTTCTGTTGCTGTGAGACAAGACTCAAAGTCAAGCAACTTAAGGGAGAAAAAGGGAGTTTTATTCAGTTTATGATTACAGAAGAGAGATATGGCTCTTTATGGCAGGAAAGGCATAACTGACTGGCAGAAGTGGGGGCAGCCTAAGTCTGTCCATCAGGGAGGCTTAATACTGCAAAACTACTAACTCTAAGGGCAGAACTCTCCTGCAAGTATGATGGGGCTAATCAACCCAAGGCCCACCTTCTATGGCTGCCTTCTCCCAGCAAGGCTCCACCTCTTAAAGGTGCCATGACCTTCCCGAACAACTAAAGATTCAAAATATGTGAGTGAACCTGTGGGGGACAACTTACTTCAAACTATGACAGGTATTCATAGATAATGAACTTTTGTATTTCCTTAGTATTAACTGTAACTGTAAATACTTTTTCTCATCTGTAATTTTGAATTTTTGCACTCTATTTCTTTTTTTTAATTTTTAAATTTTTTTATTATTTTTTATTCAATTGTGCATGCGTGTGTGTGTGTGTGTGTGTGTGTGTGTGTGTAGAACCCTGGATGAATTTGGGAACCATCATGGACCACCTCCACCTCCTTCTTGTTTACTCCGCCCTGGAATTCACAGGCTCCGCCCTACCAGGACCAGAAACGCAGGCCGCCCCTGCTTCCACCTGGCGTCTATACGTGGGATCTGGGATCCGAACTCAGGACCTTCTACCTGCAAGGCAGAGGCTTAACCCCTGATCCACCTCTCCAGCTCCTGCACTCTATTTCTTGGACTAGCTAAAGCACAATCAATTTTATTTACCTTTTTGAAGAACTCAGTGGTTCAGTGTTCTTTTGTATCTTTCAGTCTTTATTTTGGATGTGATTTTGATTCTTTTTTTCTTTCTTCTTTGTTTCTTTATTTCCCTCCTTTCCTTCCTTTTTTCTTCATTTCTTTCTCCTTTGCTCTTTTACTTTCTTCCCCTTCTCTTTCCTCTTTTCTTTCCTTCCTCTTTCTTTCCTTTCTTTCTCCATCTCTTCCTCCCTCCCTTATAATTTTGGGTTTGCATTGTTCTTGTTTTTCTAATCTTCTGGGATATATTGACAAATTGTTTATCTGGCATAGCATGAAGAGAGAGAATCTAAACAGGATTGCCCATCTTCTCAAGCTTCTACCTGAAGTTAAGCTAGGTTTCAATTTCTCAACCATGGGTCCTGCCTCTGGCTCAGCTCTGTAGCATTCTGCCTGGTTGTGGGAAGAACTGTCATGGAAAAACCAACCTAAGGTTCCCTATCACTAATATATAACTTTTTAACTGAATGTGAGCCATGTTTTGAGTGGGTTTCACATTATGTGAATACCATTGTATGATCTCATTTTACATTTTTGATTCTACATAGTTGTATGTTTTAAAGATGCATCCATTTTCTTCTTGTATACATCTTTCCTATTGTTCTAATTACTTCATATAAATCAATGTGTATCTTTTTATCTACTCTTGCAGTAATAAAACCTCCTAGCCTTCCAACTCCTTGCCCACAAATGACACTATATTTAGTTACTAACAAAACTCACTATATAGTTCAAGCAAAACATATAGGTAAGCTAAAGTTAGACATCAGATAATTTAAATTCATTTATAACTTCTAAGCTAAACAAAAATCTTTCTTAATATCTGGAATTTCTTATTTCCTCATTCCAAATAAGTAAAACTTATAGAATTATGTCACTCACCCAAACATGACAGATTTCATTGTATGAGTCTAAGATATATTTTTGTGAAAGAAATTCCTTCAACTGCTAAGCTAGTAATTAAGTCAAGCCTACTTGACTTAGTGACCACCAGGTTCCCACTGCCATTTGTGTTGCTTTCTCTTTCTCTAACATGCTGGATTATTTCGACAGCAAAGAGCGAGCCTGGGCCAGTGCAATAGAACATCACCTATGTGAGTCATAGACATGCCTTTCCCAAACTGAGGTTAAGCTACATAGAAGCTTCCTATTGAAAAAGTAGTTAAGACAAGAAGCAACAAGAAGAAAGCATGTAAGGAAACACTAGTCTGTGCTCTCGGATGAAAACAGGCCTGTTTGGAAAATGCATTTGAAATCTAATAGCTGAGCCGCGGGATGCAAGCCTGCAGTCCCAGCTACTGAGGAAGTCAAGGCAGGAAGACTGAAAAGTTAAGATGACTCTAGGATGGAAAATGAGTTCAAGGCCGGTCTGGGTAAGTGAATGAGGTCACATCTCAAACTAAATCATTAAAACAGGGCAGGGTAAGTGTAATTCCGTGGTTCAGTGTATGCCTAACATGCATATGGCCCCAAGTTTAATCCCTAAAACCACCAAGTCAAACTGAAAAAAGGCCAGTTTTTAAGTGAATTTCTACTGCTGTTTTCATTTTACATTTTTTCCTGTATATAAGTCATTTTATATTTTTTTCTGCTATAAGTGTACTAGATTGTCTAGAAGGCACCAAGTTACTGAGAAGGAATCTGTGGAAAAGCCATAACTCACAGCCTCCCAAAACAAAGGAATAAATATACTGACTAATCCAGCTGACACACATACAAAAAAAAATCTTCCAGGTAACGGGAATAAACAAATCCAACATACTTCCATTATCCACCAAAACCTTGGGCATGCGCTGGCGGTTCATCAGGAGTGGGAACGGGTCTCTGCCATTGTTCCGTTCATGGACTTCTCGAATCTCCACTGTGTCATCCATAAGGTAGTAGTGGATGATGTAATGGCGGCACTCACCAAACATGCTGCTGGTGTCATCCCAAATTGCGTAGAATCGAAGAACCTTGGAGGACCCAAGAGAATGGTTTAGGACGCTGATAGCAGAGTTTTTAGATATTTCTCTATCAGATAAAGATGGATATTAGCTGGCAAGACTATGAAACACTCTCAGAGGATAAAGCTGGAAAAAAACAGCCATCAAAGATAATAAAACACCCAAAATTATATACCATGTATCAAAGATGGGAAAGAATAACAAAAAGTTTCTAAGTTTGTGTTAAAAAGAAGAGCTGTGCTTTTTTTTTTTTCACCACTGAATTAAATGAACAGTAGGATCCTCTATAAAGGCAGTTTATATATAGTAATAAAGTTACACAGTGAACTGTTCACATATAACTAGTGTGAGAAGAATTCTCAATTATTAACCAGTCTTTTTCTGGTACTATCAAAACATCGCCATTATTAACAGTATCAACAGAGTCTTTGACATAAAGCAATGACAGAAAGCTGAAAGAAGAGCACAAGCCTGCAGACCAATCCTCTTGCTCAGGAGGTGTCATGGTTGGAAAGAAGTACTGTCCCCCGCAGGCCTCTCCCTGTGTTTGTATTCTTGGTGCTTATGTTTGGGATGGCCATGGCAACTTTAGAAGGTAAAGCCTCCTGGAAGACGGCAGGTCAGGGGGTGGGCCTTGAAGCTGGTTAGCCCCGCCCAGCTTCAGCTTTTTTTTCAATTTGTTCTAGCAGTCATAGGCTTGCTTTCTCAACCTCCATGATGGATGTGACTTAAGCTGACTCCAGCTTCTGCCACTTCTCTACCATAATGGACAGTATCTCCCCTCTGGAACTGGAATCCAAATAAATCTCCCTTTCTCCCTTAAGTCAGCTGAGTTTGAGTGATGTCTCATTGCAAAAGAAAGAGTAACAGTGACAGAGGCAGAGGCAGAAAGACCATGAAATCATTTGATTTCACACATACATGGAACTACACACATGGAAAATTCAAGGCCAGCCTAGGCTATTTAATGAGATTCTGCCTCAGAAACAAAACAGCCTTTAGAAGTCCACACTAGCAAAACTTCCTGGTATAAAAGAAGTTAAATTCGGGGAAACTTTTTTAAAAAGCACCCAAGGAACATGATATGTCAATAATTCTCTATCCCATTAACAGACAAAGAAGATTCAAATCTACTTATATGCTTTGCTTTCAAGAGGGAAAATCAGGAAGGCTAGAGTAGAGAAAGAAAATACTCAGAATATTCTTACTCCAGCACTAACTTAACATTAGAGAGAAAAGAATTTGAGATGGGGTTTCTGTGAGATGAACTATTTTAATATGAGAGCCCAACAGATGAGCAACAGCTTTGAAATTATCCAGTAATTCACCTAAGGTTTCCAGAGAATTCTAGGAGATTTGCACTGAGGAGGGACGAGAGACAATTTGAAATGTTATGTAGAAAGCAGCTGTATAGCTCAAACTGTTTTACATGTGAACAGTTGGTGGGATTCTAAAGTAACTCTAAAGCCTTCTTCAGATCTCTAATCTAAGCATGGGTATACTTTCAGTTCTGGATGAAACCTCTGTAAGCAAATGGTTAATTATATGCCAGCTACTCCAACAGCCTGCTAAACATGCACCCACATTCAGAGGGGTGTAAACCTATCTGCTAAACATGCACCTGCGTTCAGAGGGGGGTAAACCTATGTCATGGTTTGAAATGTGTCCCCCACAGTCGCATGTGTTTGGCACCTTGAGAGGTGGAGCCTTGCTGGAGGAAGGCAGTCACAAGGGGTGGGTCTTGAGGTGGATTAGTCCCACCCTACCTCTAGGAGGAGTCTGCCTTTGCAGCAAGCAGTCTTGCAGCTCTCAACTTCCAAGATGTCTGCAGTGATTTTGCCTCCTCTAACTCTGACCAACCAGCCATGCTGCCTTTGCTTTGAAAGACTGTTTCTCCCCTCTAGAACCGTAAGCTGAATAAATCTCCTTTCTCCTTTAAGTTGCTTGACTTTGGGTGCTCTCTCACAGCAATAGTTGAGAGTAACCACTACAACCTACCAGACTAATCTACTTACTTTTTTGTCAAAAGTGAGAAACTGCTTCAGCTGATCAAAGTCGGATGGGGTGATGTACTTGCGAACAGGCTGCTTGCGGAGTTCAGTGTAAGGGTCGAGAGCCATCTTCTCTGGTGGATTTAATTCAATTCCTTGGCTTTCCAAAAATTCCTGTTTTCAAAATGAACAGTAGTCATCTTCTTAGACTGTTTTAGGATACTAAGGTAATGACATAAAAACAAGCGTACCAACATCTATGCTATAACCCTGTTAGTTTGCAGTTTGAACATATGTTAATGTTAGCTTGAGGTGTCAACTTGACAATTGAAGGTCTGAGTTTTGAACACATTTGTAAAGAATTAATCCAGAGATGTCCAGTGGATGAGGGAAGACCATTCCATCATGGGTGTGACTATTCCCTGGACAGGTAGATCAGATGGGGGGAGCTGTTGCACTAAGGTGACGTTCTTCACAATACTTTGACAGTCTTACTGTCTACCACTCTCTCAGCAATCCTTGTTAATATGGTATGGCCAGTTTCTTCAGCTCCTGGTGTTACAATGAACTCTTCTGGTCTAATGACCTTTCTTGAAACAGAAAGTAAAGTGTTTTTTTCACTTAAAAAACACTTTTATTTCATGGATGCTTTAGATAATAAGTTTTCCTGAAATGCAAGAAGTATTATTTGAAAGTATGTATATATTTCACAAAAATGTAGGCCCTTATTTGCTAACAGAAGTAGTGCTATTTTTATATACTCAAAATATTTGTTCAGTGTTTCTTGCCTAATTCCATCCCATCAGGGCTGTTTCCTATCCTGTCTTCTATCCATACTACCATCAAAACCAAATCTTTTATTGTACTTGTATTTTTAAAAATATTTTTATTTATTTATTTACTCTGTGGGGGGGAGGGGGTGCATGGGTGGGTGTCAGAAGGCACTGTGTCAGAGGGTCCCTGTAGAAGACCAAGGATGACTTCGGGAATCATCCTGGATTATTTTTACTTTCTTCTTGCTTTGCTCTGAGATTTCCCACACTCTGCCCACCAAAGCCAGAGATGCAGGCCACCACCATTTCAGCCTGGCATTTTTTTACGTGGGACTCAGGATCCAAATTCAGGACCTTCTGCTTGCAAGGCAGAGTTTTAACCCCTGAGCCATCTCTCCAGGCCCGTCTTTGTACTTGTATTGTGTGATACCAGGGATTGAACCAGGACATATATTAGGTTAGCACCCTACCACTAACCTACTGGAACTTGTTTCTTAACAAATAAATGAGTTGTAGTGGAGTAAAATAGAAAAGCTACATGTGCCTGTGTATTCAGCACTTGAAAGGTGGCAGAAGCAGAAAGAACACAAGTTTGAGGGCAACATGGTCTTTGTAGAAAGTTTCAGGGCTATCTAGTGATACCCTGTCTCAAAAAACAAACAAACAAGCAAGTAATAGCATTACTACACAGTGTAGGCACATCCATATGAAATGACACAAACTAACCTCCAAAAATATTTACTTTACCTGTGTAAAGCGGTCACAGTCAACGATGCGGAAGGTTTTGCCATAAATTGTGATGTCCATTCCTCGATTCAGGTCTTTCCAGTGGTAATGGTCCCCCACATCATTTTTGGCAAGCCGCTGGCGTTTGATCAATTTGCCTTGAGGAATCCCAGAGTTTTCCACCAGGGGCTCCATGATAGACATGCTGTCATCTTCTAGATAGTAATAAATGTTCACTTGACGGATTCTGTAATGCTCCTCGGTGGACATAGGAACGTCTTCTTGGAAATAGGCATTAAATTTCAGCACCTACGGCACACAGAAGATGAAGGAATAGGAAGACAATGGTTTGTCATTTTCACCTGAAGAGCAACTGTTCTCCTAAAAGGAAAACACCCAAGGAGATTTGAATATTCATCACCTCTATAAGTCACGTGCTGGTGAATAAGAGACAAATCTGCCCTGGTACCTATTTTTCATATGGCATGTTAGCTGAGAATTTTTACACACTTAAAAGGTTGAAAAAAAATAGAAAGAGACATTTCAGAAGCCATGGACAGCACAATGAAATTATATGAACACATGGAAATTACATAAAATTCAAAATTTGAAGTTACACAATAATTACACAATTTTTTAAACTAATGGACATCGAAGTGTGTGTGTGTGTGTGTGTGTGTGTGTGTGTATGTCATGTACTGAGAAAGGACCACAAGATGACTACTACCTGCCAGAAACACAGCCTTTGCTAGAAATCAAATCTGTCTGAACTTTGATCCTGGACCTCCAGAACTGTGAACAAAACAAACAAGCAAGCAAGCAAGCAAACAAACAAAACCCTTCTTGTTGCTTAGCTTTCTCAAACTGTGTCAGTTTGGTAGGTCAGCCTCAGCAGATCAAAATCTTCGCAATGCCCCAAACAATTACTATGGAACTCTTTATATGAAAAGTTTGCTGGGATCTTGCCTAAATGGAGTGTGTGTAGACCGTATATTCTAGGTGTTTTCCTTGGTGATAATATAGCTCAGAGATTTTTTCTTCTTAACCAGCTTTACCTCCATGCTAAAAGTCTCTCACAAACTTGTGAAATAAAACTGGACAGGATTATTTTTGGCTTCAAATGAAAACAAGAGCCCAAGGTCAAGAGAAGTATAGTTCATTGTAAATACATGTTGAGGATGCACTCACTCATAGATTTTACACAATGATCTTTGAATCACTAACTCACCAGAGAATATTTGGAGAGTATCTACATAGCTTCCCTATGCTCAGAATTGGATATGTTCTGCAGATCAAAACCATGTATCCTCTGAGAAGCATATATCTACATCCAATATCAGAAGTCAAATGGCTTATCAATTGCATGTTTCCAAAGCTATTAAACAACATTTCAAAAGTATATGCTACATACTGTGGGATTCATTTCTTAATTCATGATAGTTTATTTTTAAATATTTAACTTATTTATTTGAAAGAGATGGGGAGGGAGAAAGAGAGAGAGGCACTTGTGTGCCACACTGCTGCACACATGGAGGTCAGAGGACAACTCTTTTGTTTTGGAAGTCAGTTCCCTCCTTCCACCATATGGGCTCTGGGGATTGAACACAGATTTTGCACTCAGGTGCCATCTGGCTGATCCCTGATATTTTTTTTTTGTACATTTGATATTTCTCTTCAGAGGGAGAAAGTATCAGAATCATATTCCAGGTTGGTACAAGAAATTACACAAACTTCTACTCATATAAGAGGAGCAATTAATTCTTGATTTAAGTCTGGGTTTTAGGGAGGAAGGTGCTATTCAAAAACAGACAAAGATGATTCATTTGGGACCCAAAAAAAATCAAGAGGGAAAATACCATTGAGTTGTAAATACTTTGCAAGACTGTAATGGAACAGATGAGGGGAAGTCCTAGGAAAGAAAATTAGGAGCTCAGTATTTGATACTGAAGGGCAATAACAAATAGGCCATGATACAAACCCAAGTACAGGGGTTAGCTCATCAGCATAAAGAATGGAGGTGACTCAGTAGAGTAAGTACAGAGGAGAGGACCATGGCTGAAACGGGGACACAGTCATGTTTCTAAAAATCCCAAAATGAAATGCCTATGGTAATAGGAACTCGGTCCCAGAATGGGAAGTTATACATAAAATATGCATTTATGCTTTACAAAAAAAAGGCTCACATAAGAGGGCCTTTACCATATGTAAAGCAGGGATAGTGAGTTCCTAAGAACAAGCTTTCTACACCATGGCACATGATCAAACAGAGTGACCCAGGCCTCCTAGGGTCTTAAGAACGAGCCTTCTAGACCACAGCATGGGATTATACACTGATCCTAAACTCCTGTCTGCACACCTATAGAATGAACTGTGATCATTTCATAGTTAAATACTGGTGTCAACTTGACAACTGAAGAAGACTTGTGCTCTGGGCACAGTTGTGAAGAACTGGTAGTTGAGTTGAGCCCTGGGCAAGCCTGCCCAAAGGGAAGATCAGGAATCATCCTGAATTGCTTTACCTCTTTATTGTTTTGCTCTGGGATTTTCCAAGCTCTGCCTTTCAGGGCCAGAATTACAGGCTGCAACCATATCTGCGCATCATTTTTTTTTTTTTATCTGGGATCTGAAGATCCAAATTCAGGTCCTTCTGCTTGGGAGGCAAAGGCTTTATGTGCTGAGCCATCTCACCAGCCCTGAATATGTGGTCTGTTAAGTAGACTTCCACATGTTCATTAAAATGTTTGCACTCAGACTTAATTCAGAAAAAAAGTGTTGCCTTGTTGCAAACAAACTTAGTTTCATAATCATACAGTTAATGACTTTATGCCTAGTTATCCACGCTAAGGACCATTTACATAGACACCATGAAGACTCAGAATAAATGAGAAAATAATTTTTTCCATGTACACTTAAAGCAATGCATTATGAATAATTATGAGTTAATGACTGACAGCATAACAAAAAACCAGATTGTTTCCTACTCAGGTATATATTTCTGTATCTATTAATACCTTTTTACAACATATATCACTTTCTACTGTGTAGTAGCTACTTGTTATTCTTTCCAATAAAATCTGGAACATACTGGGAATTATACATTTTGACTATTTAATCCCAGACTCCACTTCCTGCACTTTTATTCCTCTTCCTTAGAGCTACGAATAAGCAAGAAAAATAGGCAAGCAGAAAATTAATAGATGCTTAGGTTAAGTCTATGGATAGATGCATGAATGTGATCTTATGAACGAGTTTACTGAGATGGGAAGAGGAGATAGCATAGATGACAGGTAAAAAATTATATTTTGGGGCTGTGGAGATGGTTCAGTGGCTAAAGCCTTTACTTTGCGTGCGCACACACACACACACACACAATATGTTATATTTTATTTTAAGAGAGGATCTTACTCTGAAACCCTGACTGGCCTAAATACACAATCCTCCTGCCTCAGCCTCTCTCATTACTGGGATTATAGGTATGTATACCCATAGCTGTTTTTTTTTTTAATTTGCGGATTTATTAAAGTCAATGAAACAGTTCTTCTCCAGCAGCTCATTTACAAAGAAGTACTCACTAAAAGTTTCAAGACTGGATGAAAATGTCTTAGACATTTAATAAAAGTAGTAAAATGAAAATTAAGATTAAAAAAGAAAGGAAGAAGATGGGTTGGGAATAAATTAAAGATAACCTATGAAAAGGTATCAGTAGTTGTCAGAATCAGTCACACAGGCAAGTCACCTGAAAATCGGTCCTCATGGAGACTGAAACAACATCTGAGTATCTAAAAGTCTCATAGTCTCACGGGAGATTCTGCAACCTGGCCTGGGGCAGGCCAAACTTCTTAGAGAATAGAGGAGATTGACTTAGAAATGCAAGAGTGAGGTAGAAATTCCAAAACACAGAAATAAAGGCCATCATTATAAAGGCATAAGGGAAAATAAGAAATAAACAAAGATATTGTATAACCCTTTGGTTGCATACTGTCAGAGCAGAAACGTTCCCCAGAAAACAACTTTTGAGCCAGAAGAATGTGGCTCAATGGGAGATTACCAGCCTAGCATGTGCAAGGCCCTGGTTTCAATTCTCAGCATTAAAACTAAATAACTAGATAATTAAATAAATATAAAATCATTATTCCTATGATGGAATGTTGTATGTTATAGAGATTAAGGTCTTATTACTACAGAATACAGCTCTAAAAATGTGGGAAACAGACTAAACACAGAAGAATAAAAATTCACGAATTCAGAATTCATGCAGTTTTCCTCTATATTTGGAAACTATATCCACAGGGAGTGGCTTTCTGTAATCAGTTTTCTGACTAAAGAAAGCCTCTTTCAGATCCCCAACCCAGCTGTTTGTGACTCAGAGTTTAAGCATTGGAACAATTTTCCCCTCCTCAGCCAACTCTGGGAAATCCTGAGGTTTACTTTTCTGCAAGCAGTTGACTCTCAGACATCTGAATTCACGCGCTATCTTAAGATGCCAGCGGGTACCTTTTTGTCAAACGCCACATGCGCAGGAACAAAACTTGTATCTGGTAGCTGCTTGGGTTCACCGTAGGTCAGAACCGGTGCCTTGCTGGCCAGTTCATCCAGCTCAGACTGAGACAGCTGGTTGACATGGAGCCGGGCCCCACCTATCCCCACCATTGGGCGTCGGACGACTGCATAGCCATTCCTGTAGTCCAGCGTCTGGCTCCTGTGGAATGATGTTTTCTGAAGAATAGAAGGATGCCCTTAAGACTCTCACACAGATATTTAAATAAAACGACTGACTTTTAAAACTAGCGTAAGTTAAACAGTAGCTTTTGAACACCACAAATGTGTGTGTGTGCGTGCATGCGTGTGTGTGTGTGTGTGTGTGCGCGCGCGCGTGCGGGCGTGTGTGTGTATATATATATATATATATATATATATATATATAAAACACTCTACTGAAGATTTAAATTTTTTTTATTTTTACGTTGAATTGTATTTTAAATTGAAACATATGAACAGGAGAAAAGAGAGAAGTAGTCACTACTTGTGGTTAAAATGTAAAGCTTAAAGTTAAAATATAAATCCTTTCTCTGTGATGCCTAACTTAAATGGAAGCTTCACCTTACACCAGAAACTAAAATATCCTCTCATTTATAATTTTAATTTTTCTCCAGTCTTCTCGTTTTTTCATCTTGTTTAGCTATTATCATCCATGATCTGTTTCTGTGAATTTTATTTCTGCCTTCAATTAAGAAGTCTTTCTGGTTACCATGACAATGATACACACATATCACTTTTTGGAAAGCAAATGGATTGCATACATGTAAACACTCAAGAAATCTTCCTTTGAACATTGACTTTAAAGATATAATCCAAAATTATGGAGAGGAAGAATTTGATTGGAGCTGCCAAAACAGCAATGTATTTTATGATAGTTAAGTGTTGGAAACAAAAGAAAAAACAAGCTGAAGAAGAAAGCAATAGAAATCCCACTCTATAGACTATTATGCAGTCATTATTTTAATGACCAATGGTTACAGAGAATAGCTCAGGTAAAGCTCCTGTTCACATAAAAACAATGACTTGTAATAGTTTTTATTGTTTAGCAGCCTGGTAAAAATGTTTATAATTTACTAACCCCCAAAAAGCAACACATAAAGCTATATGTGCATGCAAAGATGTGTAAGTAGAGATTAGATTTGGTGAATATCCTGTATATACATTTCTGAATTATGTTGATGTTTTACAATGAATACATATTTATTGGTATTGAAAAATGGAGTGTTAAGTAAAAGAGAATGTAAAAGAAAACTAGAAATTATATTAATTTGATGATTTTCTTTTTCTGTTCTTTGTTATGTTACTCTCAAAGTTTTTACCTATACAATTAAAGTTGGATATATAACTTAGAATTAGTCATAACATTTTTACACAGGATAAAGATTTACTTGTCTCCCTCCTAGTTTCTTGGAAGCCCATTCAACAATCTTTGAGATCCTGATGAACTTCTTTTGCTAAAAGAGTGATGGACCCTGTACATTTTTGAAAAGTCATATAATCAGGTTCACAAATCCATTGACAGGAATTGTCCCAAGTGCATAATGCACAAGTCACATAATAAAATGGACCAAGTTGACTTGGATGACCTGCATAGCTTCAAGTTCCTCTTTTTTATTCCCTAAAGTCAGAGCGTATATCTGTCTGCAAGGACTCAAGGTGTAGCTCAGTGGAAGAGTACACACTTAGCTTGTTCAAAGACCTGTGTTCAATTCCCAGCACCAAAAAGCATGAAAACAGAGCAACATCATTGACTGTGATTTCCTTTCTGTGGTCAACAAGACGTCTCTGCCATCACTCAGCCATAAGTCACGGAGTCTCCGGGCAAGGCACCCTCAGACTTCCCCAACCTCTTTATTTATTAGGGTTCATCTTCTGAATACTTTTACCTTAGAGCTGAACTTTTCTCTCTTCCTTCATAAACTGGGTAGTAAGCATGCTTACCAGTAGATTGTTACCCAACTAATGTATTTAAAATAAATGTCCAAAACACAATTATACATAAGTGTATACATTTCTATACATGCCAGTATGGCTATTTATATTATATGTATGTATTTTGAATCTGGTGTTTTCATCCATTTCATTTAATTAATAGTTGAATCAACTCAATTCAGCCTGAGGTAACCCACACTCACTGAATCAAATACTTAAGTTAATGGCTTATAGAGTAAGAAAATGCCTGTAACATTTTCTAAATTGAATAAAATTAAAAAGTTCACTGAAACTAAAAAAATCAATGGTGACAGTTAAGCATGGTGGCCCATGCAATCTCAACATTTGGGAGGCTGTGGAAAGAAAATAAGGAGCTTGAGGTCATTTTAGGTCATACAGGGAGTTCTAAGCAAAAGAACAAAGGAAACATTGAGACACAATAGTGACCTTACTTGCTTCTGATTTTTAAAGCATGATTTTGTATCTTATTGCAGTAATAAAGGACAGCTAGAATCCAAATTCTCTTACCACACCTTTGACTTAAAATTAAACATTCCCAAGAAAATAAATTAGCTAAACATTTCATCTTAATATGAAGAGGAACTTAATATTTTAAGTTATTAGACTATATAAGTGACTATTGGTTAACTTACTATATAATCTCTCCATTTTTTAGAATGTATCTTTCAGTAACCCTATCAGAATTAAAACTACCACCAAGTAAATTGAAGCTGAGCTAGGGAATAGCTCAGTTGATAGAGTGCTTGGACTAGAATGAATGAGGCACTGGCATTGATCTCCAGCGTTGAATAAACCAGGAGTGGTGGTGTACATCTCTAATTCCAGAATTTGGGAGGTGGAGGGTGGAGATCCAAGGATCAGAAATTCAAGATCACTCTCTATTATATAGTGAGTTTGAGAGTAACCTGAACTACAGGGCTCAATATAAAACAAAGAATGAGTGAATGAATGAATGAATGAATGAGTGAGTGAATGAATGAATAAATAAACAAACAAAGTATGTCAAGAGGAAACAACCCAAAGTGCCATTGCTGGAGGCTTTGAATTTTGAGTTCCTTTCATTGCTACTTTTTTGTTGTTGGGTATCTCCTTTTCCTCCTTGTCCTGTCATCATCTTCACATTAGTTCAGTTGCGTTTTGTTGTTTGGATTCAGGGTCATGTAGGCTAGGCTGGATTCTTAATTTCCCAGCCTCCTGAGGGCTGGGATTACAGACGCGCATCACCACGCTGACCTTCTTTAATTGTATCTAGACAATGTGATTAAAAACACTGTTGGGGGAAGGAATAAAACGTCTGCATAGGAACCCGATGCAGGAGGTTTTGTGATCAAGGCCAACCTGAGCTACAGGACAAGACCCTGACTCACAAAACAAAGCAAAATGCACACGATCTGAATAGGAATCTTTTATATATAAAAATGTTAAGAGTGTAAAATATAGAAATATAGGCTGAGGGAGGAGAAAACAGCGAGCGACCTGTTGCGGTTGAGATACGTGGAACGGGAGCACTCCCACGCAGCTGGCAGTGTAAGGGTTTAGGAGGAAAAAGAGCAAATTTTGCAAGGAAGCCTCAAAGAAGAAAGCAAACAGTGCCGGGCCCGCGTTGGAGTTGATTCTAGAAAAGGCAGAGGTTGGGTAACTGCAAAAGGGCAGAGGCTGAGGGCAAAGACCTGTCAGGAAATGACTGGGAAGAGATCCCCGGGATCCGGGTTCAGAAGAGCGAGGCCAGCGGGAGAAGGTGAGGGTTGGGGAGCTCTGCACCGGAAGGATGCAGAGGCCTGCAGAAGGCGTGGCGTGCGCAAGACCCGCGAGCCGCGGGGTGCGAGACGCGGCGGAGCTGGAGGTCGTGGAGCCAGCGAGGTGCTGGTGGGGCGGGAGGGTCGGCAGTGAATCGGGTAGAACCGGCGGGGGGTGGAGGCCTGCGGCGGAGGGCGGATGCGGGGAAGCCGCGGGCCCCGCGGGAGGTGGAGGCGGCTCGGAAGGGGGGAGCAGGTGCGCGCAGTGCGAACCCTTCGGGACAAGGCCTCACCGTGGAGTCCGTAAAGGACGAGCCCGGGAGAAAGGGCAGGCCGTGCACGGGGTTGGTCACCATCGCGGCCGGTGCTCGCCGCCGCCTCGACCGCCGCTACCGACCTCGGGGGCTCTGCGGTTGCCCGGCAACCCACAGCCTCCGCGGCCAGACTCCATGGTAACGCCAAACATGCGCCCTGCGCACGCGCGAGGTTGGGGCCTGGGGCGGCGGGAGCGGCCCTTGCGCGTGCGCCGCATGGGTCTCCCGTGTTCTCGCGGTGTGTTGAACTCCAGGAGAAGGGGGCGTGGCCAGGGGTTGTGCTGGCCCCGCCCCTTCCCTCCTGGTCCCGCGTCCCAGCTGCTAGGAGACGCAAGATTTGCTAAGCGGGTGAACCCGAGGGAACGAAGCGAGGAGAGTCAGGTCTTATCTCGCGCTGTGAGTTCCAGAGCACGAACTGTCTTTAAGTGAGTGACAGGAGGACGTTCCTTCTCACCTTAGCCCTCACCAGTGTCACCCCGAAACTCAAGCACTGTCTTCTCCCAATTCTGGGAAAAGAGCTGCTGTCCTAGTTTACGCGATGTTAATGTTGAAAGTGTTAATGGCCCCCTAATTCAGGCTCCTTGGAGTCGAAAGCAGCGGATTATCCGTGACTATTTCTATGGCTTACAGAAGTGATCCGGAACCTGACTCCCCTCTATGCTTCCTTACTCCCCCACCAGTTTTGTTTCACCCAATTTCTGCTGCTAAGCAGCACCCTCTGCTGCTGAAAGTGGGGTAACGACACCAGTCAGTCCCTCCCCCACTTCTCTATGGGGACTATCCGAAGAGCACATACTGAAACTTGTCCCGGGAAATCTCTCACCTGGAGCAGGAAAAAAGCTGGTACCAGCCAGAGGAGGAGTTTTTTTTCACAAAAGAGATTTCATATAACTTAAACCACCTTGCCGGATAGTGGGCAGAGAGCCACACCCGGAGCAAAATTGTTTAGCAATTGCACATCTTTCTCCTAAGATTTAAACTTCACCCTTTCGATTAAGACTTTGAAGAGGAAATAATGGGACTAAAATAAGCCTCTCCCCAATATGGTTATATTGAATAAAATTCTCTTTCCAGCTTTTCGCTGCCAATTTGAATTCTTACTGACTTAATGAGGCAAGTAGTGGAACTGCAGCCATGATAAACCTGGCTCTTGTGCTCTGTAACAGGCTTTCTTTCGGGAACACCTGTCCTTGCTTATGTGCTCTGGCTCTCTGGTCACTAAGGATAGTTCACAGAAGAGTTGGAAAGGGAGCCTTTCAGTAAGTGCTTGTCTCTGAGAGCAATGAATAGACCAGAACTCCAGGGGAGCGTCCCTCCTTCGAAGAGAAAAAATTAAATGCACCTGTTAAGGTAAATGAAATATTATCAGCATTGTAGGTGTGATGGTCAACCTCAGTTGTTAACTTGAGATGGCTTTGTCCAATGTCAGTGAATTAATTGTAGTGAGAAGATCTGCTCACTGTGGATGACCCCATTCCTGGAGAGTGAGATCCAGAACTACATAAAAATGAGAAAGGAGGGTGAGCTCAACTTCTCTCTCTCTCTCTCTCTCTCTCTCTCTCTCTCTCTCTCTCTCTCTCTCTCTTTCTCCTTCCTGATTGCAGATGCAATGTGGCCAGCTGGTTCAAGCTCATGTCACTTCGATTTTCCTGCCATAGTAGACCATATACTCTTAGAATACGTGACAGGTGCTTGTCTGATCCTTAGTGGCAGTGGGCTCAAGGTTAAAGACCGACCTCTGACCACACTTTCTAGGCTGGGCAAAAATCCAGATATCACCTCCAGACCCTGCCCCCTCAGCCCACCTATCAACCCTGAGGTTATAAAACCACCCATTCTCTTCTTCCCTTCCTTTCTCTCCCTTTTCTGTGATTGTCGAGGCAGTTCTAGAACTCCATTAAAACCTCTATCTAGTCTGTGGTGTTGTGGGGGTTGTCAGGCCCAAAGTCTGCTCTCTGAAGAATGATACATTAGCATCTGAAATGGGCAGTCGTTAGGGGCTCCTTCTCTTGGAAGTTGAGTTTACCTCCTTTCTGTTCTTGGATCGCCTTTTTCTCGAAGTGGCTGGGCTGTTACCTCCTCCAACAGTTCCTTCCTACATGTTTGATATATGCTAATGCACGGACCAAGTAACTCTGCTTTGAGGCATACATCATCCATTCCCTTCTAGCAACGAGGTGCCATGCCTGTTTTACTCGACCTGGAGATACCATGTCTGGTCCCACAGCAAGTAGATGTCACTCCTGACTTTTCTTTATTAACTGGAATGTATATATTTTACTTAATCTTGTAAAGAATTTGGTCCTGCTCTTCTTTGATGTTTTCCTGAATTTGGCCCTGCTCCTTGATTGTTTTCCTATAAATACTCATGTATGCTACAATAAAGTTGGCTTGGATGATGGAGGACATCTTAGGCTTCCTATGACCCAATGCCTGATCAATTCCTACCACTCCCACTTCTGTTTCCTGCATGTAAGTCTGGGTTTATGCTGGTTCATGGGCCTGGACATGGTGTGGCACATTTTGAGGGTAATACCTTACAAACGGAAAAGAAACTAAGAAAGAGAGAGCTTTGGGGGGCATGGCTTGGCCTAAAGTTGGGAGAGGATTCAGACAGGGGTGAAAGCTGAAAGCAGGGAGAAATAACCACCATGGCTACAGGCATCAGCACGCCAGGGGGAATCTGCACAGAAAAACCCATGTGACAAAAGGAGCTCTAACTCCCTCCATCTTTCCAGCGTAGCAGGAAATGTTGCATCGTGTGACACAGGTGTGTGCCTGGGATAAGGGAGATACTGACTTGGGAAATCAAAAGGAAGTGGTGAAAGGAGGCTTCCAGAACTTTCAGAAGGGCAAAGCCTGGTTTCTGAGATGCAGCTATTGGGGCGTTGATCTGCTTAGAGCTTTCTGCAAAATTCGTTTAACCTGTTATTCCTTAAAAGAGCTATGACTCTCCTTGAAACTCTTCAGGAAAAGAGAGTTATCCATCAGCATTGAAAAGCTTAAACATAAAGATGGCAAGCAAAGAAAACCCAGGTACTTGAAGATTTGTATTTATTAAGTCTCAGGTGGGTCCCAGGAGTCTAAACTGCATAGCCTCAGCAGGTATTTCTGCCCAGCCAATTTAGAAACATGATAAAACTTTAAACCTGAGAGAAATCACATCCTATTGCTGGGAGTCACTTGTTGCTAACACAGACAGAAACTGTAGTTTTCTTTCTTTTTTCTTTGCGTGTACATAAATATATGCATGTGGGGGGGGTATGAGTATGCAGGCCCATGGGTTCACATATTAAGGCCAAAGGTCTTATATATATATATATATATATATATATATATATATATAAAAGGTCAAAGGTCAACAACAGTTGTCTTTTTCTATTTTTCCACCTTATTTTTTTGAGATAGGCTTACTCACTGACTCTGAACTTACTGACTGACTAGACTGGTAGCCAGCAAACTCTAGGCTACCAGTCTTACCTCTGCCTCCCAGTGCTGAGGTTATAATAGGTGTGTACTGCCACACTTTTTGTTGTTGTTTGTTTGTTTTGTTTTATGACAGCTGGGGCTCTGAACTTACTCAACGAGCCATGTTTCCAGTTCCAGAAAAGTTTATTGTTTGCCAGAAGAAATCTTTCTGTGTGCTTTACAATTTGGCATGAAACATTGGGGTCTCAAGAAGTAGTGCATTATTAAGTGGCGACCCAAACAATATAGGTGAGTAGCCCAAAAGGTTTCTTTTTAATCTTTTAATAGGCGTTCTTCCTTTCCTTATACTATGCCTTCTTAGTCTCTGTCTTTTTTGTTGTTTACTTGCTCTTTTTTTTTTAGACAGTCTTGATATGTAACTGGTCAGGCTCTGAGCTTGAGATTGTCCTGCTTTAGCTTTCTGGATGCTAGGATTACAGGTAGACACCACTAGCCCAGCTCTTGATTTTTTTTTCTTTAAATAAAATCTTTTATTCTATTATGTTGATACATTAGCTTAATGTGGGACTCATGAATATTTTAATTTAAAAACTTTAGTGAACTGGTTAGATTTGTTGAAGCTACTAATCTTTAAAAGTGCCTGTCCATTCATTGCATTACAAGTTAGCCACCACCTACTGGGAGAAGCAGTCACAACGGGGAGTTCAGCCTGTCCCCTTCCACTTCTCTTCTAGCACATGCTGAGTCCCGAACATCATTAGTAACTATGCTTTCCACTAATTGTTCACGAGAAGCTTGTACTTTCGAAGGTCCCATGATACCTCCCTCCCAGTTCCCTTAAAGTAAATCTCATGATTTGCTCATGAGGACACAGTTGGAAGCATTACTGTCCTAACTGTCCAGTTGCCCTGGATTTATATTCCCTGAGCTGGCCAGGGGAAGAACTTGTGGGTCTGGAAAGGTGAGGCATGCCTGAGCCCACTGCTCATTGGGAATCTGTTTGTATTTAAGGAGTGACTTCTGTCCCTTTATCTCTCTGAGAAATGCCTGCTAGTTAAATGGTTAACAGAGTGCCCTTTATTTACTTTCGGACCCCAGAAGTACATGGGTAAAGTCCACAGCCATGCATAAAGCTAACCTTTCAAAAGAGAGAAAGCCAGACAGAATTACTACAGTGACTTGAACATGATTTGCCCACTCAGAAACCTCTGTTGAAATTTTCCGTTCTTTCTTTACTTACAAATGGATTAGTGCCTTTGTCAGTTTTTAGAGGGCCATGGTGATGTCTGTGGCAGTTAACTTTAAGTGTCAGCTCGACAGATAACAACTATCATGATTTGAATGTGAGTTGCCCACCACAGTCTCCTGTGCTTTGAATCTTTAGCTGAGATTAATGTTTTAAAAAGGTCTTGACAGGTTTAGGAGGTGGAGACTTGCTGGAGAAAGGCACGTCACGGGAGGTGGGCCTTGAGGTTTGGTGCCCATCCTTGTTTCCTCTTGGAGTTTGCTCTTGTTCTCTCTGTATGCGTGATAAGGGCTGTGATGTGAACTGGCTTCCCCCAGCTTCTGCTGCTGCCCCGTCTTTTCCACTGCAGTGGACTATATCTCCCCTCCGGACCTGCAAGCCAAACAAATCCTTTTTTCTCTTGAGTCATGTCTAAATGTTGTCTCACAGCAATAAAAGAAAAGTAACTGTAAGAACTGAACCTTCGGACACAACATGTTAAGAATTATTCAGGTAAGGCAGGCCTGTGAGTAAATCTGTAGGAGATTATGTAATTGATGTGGAAGACCCAGGTCACAGTGGGTGGGACCATTCCCTGGAAAGGTGGGTAAGATGCCTAGAGAGCTGGTTGCATGCAAGCATACTGGCAAGCTAGAAAATGTGCCCCTTAGCAATTCCTGTGGATATGGTATCTCCAGTTCTTTCCACTCCTGATGCTGGTATAGCTTTACAACCATAATGACTGATAGCTTGCACCCATGATTGTTTGGGTCATGTATTTATCACAGCAAACAAAGAGACGCTAAGACAGTGTCCTCCTGAGAAGCCGAGGCACTCTGTCCTCCTGGATCATCCCAGAATGTGAATCTCAACCAACCTCTGTTCACATTGGTTGAGGTGGTTTCACATCTGCAATCCCAGCTCTCTGGAGATTGAGGCAGGAGAATTGCTTTGAGTTTGAGGCCAGCTTGGGCTATATAAGATTTTCTGTCCCGGAAAAAAAAAAAGAATGTGAGAGCTGGAAGAAGGGGTGGAGTGTTGTAGATTTCTATCTTCAGGCCATGCTGTGAGTTTCACACTCATGAACTCTCAACAGTCATGATTAGCTTTATAAGACCAACATTCCATCATGGATGGGGAAAGACCCATGAGATCCTTCTAAGTTAACAGTTGCTAGGGGGAGGGGCTTGTCAGTGTCATAGTGTAATCCTCCTGCCTTCCTCCAGAATGCTAAGATTAGAGACATGCACCACCAGGCAAAGCTGGACCTCCCAGATGGCCTATGGGGCGGGGGGAGGGGAAACATTATCAGTGGCATAGTCACACATATCTCCCTTTGCTCCTTTAAATAAACCCTCACCCCACACATGAAAATATCCCTAGCAAAATTCACTGGGTCACCAAAACAAACAAAGCACAATCCATGAAAATAGGAGGATTAGTGGGAAAGAAAAAGGGAGCCAACAGGAGTGGGAGGGGACGAGAGAGGGTAATGGGTTTGAATATGACCACGGTACATACATGTGCGAAAATGTCAGAAGGAAACCCACTCTTACACATAATTGACAGAAAGTAATAAAAACAAGAAGAGAAAACAAGCCCTCTATTCATTGTAAATCACCTTGCCTCAGGTGTGCTATTATGGTGCCAGAAATGAATGAAGACCGTTGCATGGGTGCTTAAAGGCACAAGGGTATGTCTGTGACAGGTCAGTTTCCTTCCTTCTTTTTTGAGTTGTGCCTTCAGAACACTACCTCAAAGGTTTCTATCTTAGGGTGGAGATGGCTCAGGGGTTAAACCTTTTGCTTCACAAGCAAATGAACCTTAGTTTTCACACACACTCTATTCCACTTAAAAATGCTGGGTGAATATGGCTATGATCTGTAATTCTGGCCATGGAAGGCGGAGCCTGGGAAACCCCAGAGGAAAAAAATCCAGGATGATTCCCAGTATTACTCTTAGCTCTCCACAGGCATATACACTCAGTCCCCCGCCACACACACATACACACATGCAAAACAAAAAAAAAATTGTCTTATTTCTTGTCATGATGACCATTGTACATGTACGATACTTCATTCTGTACCCACTGCTTCCCACTTTGTGGAGTAGAGGGCAGGAGACAGACCCTCTGTCGAATCTGAAGGAAGAGTGTCATGTTTTCAAGGCTGGGGATAAAATCTGGACTTGGAAGAACGCAGATACGATACATGATGTTATCAGGCATTTCACATGTTCAGAAACAGAAAAATAAAGCAGAAAGGTCAACCAGCCCAGAGAAAGGCCTGAAAACCTTGTGCCAGGCGTTGCCTTCCTGGGAACCTCATGGATCAGGTCCTGCATGACTCCGAGAGGGTATATTTATTTTAGCGAACATTGCTTCTTTGTGCATTTTGCCCAGAATTAATTTTACCCAAATTTGATTTTACGCCTATGACCTTCTGATTCTTCAGTTCCTAAATTCACAGGGCAAACCCCAAATGGCTATGTCTGATTTTGGCTTATGCCTGTGGTTATATTGATTTTCTTCTGTATACAAATGGGTCATAGTGAGGAGCAATTGCCCAGGGAAATGCCCCTCAGTGTGCTAACACTCACTTCCATCACCCCTGGTCTCTGGACTCTCATATCTTAAAAAAGGGCCCAGATTTGTCTGACTATGTGCCTGTGGTCTCAGCATTATGGAGAAAGGTGGGAGAACTGCAAATTCCAGGCTCTCCTGGGACACCTAGAAAGAGCTTGTCAAAAAAGGGCAAGGAGTAATGTGCCGTGATCTTCCCAAACACATGAGTGTGTGGGGGACACATTTTAAATCATGATGACTCTGTTGCCTTTTCTGTCATCAGCATAGCTGAAACTATTCTTCCTTTTTCCTCTTTCAAGAATATAGTATGGGACTGTGTGATAGTTACAGGCTGATTGGGGGGAAATCTGCAGAGCCCAAAGGTGGCTTCTACCTTTATAGCTTTCAGACATTGCTAAGGGGTTCTTAGGGAAGTAGCGGGGAGGAATGTGGGGAAAAGACTGTCAGGCAGATAATTCTCTCAAGATTGTTAGTATTTGGAGGTCTGGGGTTTATGGAGATACAACCTGAGTGGCTGGTGTGGTCAGTTTCAGGAGTGGCCACATTCCAACCAGGGTGGAGGAACCATTACAAAAAGCCCTGACTATGGCTACCATTACCAATCAGTGGTATGACGAGAGGAAGTTTGCTAAGCTGAAGTGTCTCTAAATGAAACACAAGCACTTTAGTTTTACCTCACCTATTGGAGAAGTGGGATTCTACACTCTACTTCACTCTCAACTTCAAACATTTTCTAGTTCACCCCATGGCAGCTGGGTAAAGAATTTTCTATGTTCATTTTATTCCAGTGGGTAAAATTTTGTAAGGCCTTAGGATCCAAAGGCTTGAGCTTCTGTGAGATTTCATTACCTAATAACCTGTTAGTCTTAGGCTGATTTATTTGATTTATACTTTTGTTTTCTTACTTGTACAATAGCAGCAAGAATCACAGCTCCACTACACAGGGTTGTTATAAGGGTTGCATAAAAAATCGAAGAAAACAGCTCATAATTAGATACAGGTGTTAACTTGATGGTTGACAGTTTGAGCTCTGGGCACATATTTGTAGAGAATTAGTAGTTAAGCCCAGAGCAAACCTGCAGTTGATGGGCAGACCCAGTCCTTGTTGGTGGGACTAGTCCCTGGGCAGGGGACTAAGCTGGAGGGAGCTGGTTGAGAGAGTTGGCATCCTTGGGCGTATTAGTCTAGCAAAAATGGATTGTCCCTTTTTCTATCATTATGTGGACACTGGTGTGGCCAGTTCCCTTGGCCCCTGCTGTTGGTGTGGACTTTCCTACCAAGCTGGATTAAGAACTGCAACCAAACTATCATAAGCCAAAATAAAACCTCCTCGTTCCCCTATGAGTTAAGTGGCTATGAATTTACCAGCAATAATACAGAGCAACTGCCACAGCCAAGGACCTGCCAGGTAGAAGGACTGGATACCATGCACCATTGTTCTTATTCCTAACTTACAGGCTGGGTTCTGAGTGTGCCATTTCATTTCTGCCCAGAGAGTAACCATAGAACGGACTAGTGTGGAGAAACTTTCCAAGTCTTTCTAAGAAGGAGTCTTCAAGTTCAGTGGTCGAGTGCCTGTCTGGCATGCACAAGACCCTTGGCTCAGTCTTCAACACAGAAGCAAAACAAAGCAAAAGCAAACAAAGAAAAAACTCAACCCTAAAATTTGGATTAGGAATGTAGGGGTTCAACACCTTAGGCAGTTGGCAAGTATCATTGACCTCTACTCTGAGATGAATCCTGCCACCCCCGAGAGTGTGGATTGAAGACATAGCTCAATATCAAAAGAACTTTATAGCAGTTACTCTGCATGTTGTTGATAAATTCACCACCAGATGGTTTATAAGGGAACAAGGGACTTTATTTTCTCCTACCATAGTCTGGTTGTAATTCTTTGTCCAGCTTGGCAGGAAGGCCTATGCCAAGGACAGAGGGGAATTGGCCACTCTATATCCACGGGACTGCTAAGAGAGGGACAGTCCCTACCTGGCAAATCAGCAGATATGTCAACTTTCTCAACCAGCTCCCTCCCTCTTAGTCACCTCCCAAGGACTAGTCCCACGCACCATGGGTTAGATCCGTCCCTTCAGTAGGCAATCTCCTGTAGGTTTGCTTTGTTCTTAACTCAACCACCAATTCTTTATAAATGTGCCCAGAGTTCAAACCTTCAAGGTCAAGTTGACACCTGTATCTACCTAACTGTGGCAACTTAACGATAACCCAGTTTTGTGTAGATTGCAGGAACTGGAATCACCATGTATAATTAGCAGTTGATTCACAGAAATGAACTGTTTACCTGGATTGCCGGGTAAAAGTCAGAGTCCTACAGGACTTAAACTACAGTCCACCCCTACCTCTGACTCTACTCCCTGCTCAGTTTCTGCTGTTCTTGCTATTTCTGACCCACTTTGGACCCTTGTACTTCTCTCTGATGCATGAAAGAAAAACACAGCAGGCTTCCTCCTCTCAGTAGACTTCCTCAGTCCTGTTTAAAACCCAGCACTCATCGGGCCTTCCAGCCTGTCCCTCTTCCTTGCTCTCTGTAATGTCTTTATGTGTCTCATTGCTTCTTAGTGGATTTTATTCTTTGTTACGCCTCGGGTAAGTGCTTAGAGCAGAGCCTTGTGCCTGGAGGTGCTTGCTGTTGAGACAACTCTCAGTGTCCCCACGTGCTCACCAGTTCAACAGGGTGGGTGTGGCTCCTGCAAAGTCCTTTATTACACTCTCTGTGGCAGAAGATTCATTTCCCACAATTCTTTCAACACAAAGATAACATATCTCTGGTTTTGTTCTATAAGCCAGCACAGTCCAAAGGCCTGCACAATGTAATGTCAGAAGAGACTCTTGGATCCCTGGTGAACTGAACTAAGACTGTTAATCTTGTACTTTAGAAAATAAAAGTACTTCTGATTTTTCAGGAAGCTTTACATGACACTGCTAACTTATCTTTAATGATTGAAAGCATTTTGACAAAACCTATATTTCCTCTAAAGGAGTTTTTATTAGTGAAGGGGCTATCTTTTCTTCTTACTTTTTCTGTAGTTTAAAAGTAAGTGTGAATGACTTTAAAATGAGAAATGATCATTTAAAAACCTTTCTACTGATCTACATGGTCTGCATAATTCTTCTATCAGACTGAGAACCCTTTCTAAAGTTCCATCTTTAGACTCTTCTATCTTATGCAGGCCTGCGGGAGAATCCATTGTTTGAAGGAACGGACAATCCTGGGAAACACAAAAAGATCTGGAATTCTAGCAAGACTGTCTAGTATGGATGAGTTTCTCCTGAAGGATCAAAGGTAAAAGACTGGGTAGACAGTATATCTGACTTTATAATGTAGGCCAACAAGGAACAGCGGAAAGTGCCTATGGACAAGAGTAGAGTCCTGGTTTTCTGAAGAGTTTCTGTGATGGAAGAAGTGTTGCTTGACATCGAAGGAGATGGTGCAGCATCTGCTCACTTTGACTGAATTAATGCAACCTTGTCTGAAAAGATGGCTCAAGCAAGGCTAAAGCCTTTGCTTCAAAAGCAAAAGGATCTAAGTTCAGATGCCCAGATCCCATGTAAATGGGTGGAAATGGTGGTGGAAGGCAGAGTCTGAGAAACCCCAGAGCAAAGCAGTAAGAAGGTAGAACAATCCAGGATGATTTCTGATGTCACCCTTAGGCCTCCACAGGCATACACACTCAAGTGCCTTCTTGTGCACACATACAGACTCAAAAAATAAAAAATGAACTAATGCAATTAAATGGCTATTTATGAGATGTTCAGAAGATACAATGAGATGATGTAGCATGTCCCCACTGTGTGAAACTGTTTTCTATATTTATTTATAAATTACTTTTGTTTTTATTTTTACTCTTTTACAATCTCATACATGTAGACAATGCATTTTGATCATTTCTCACTCCCACTTCCCCTGTACATTTCCCTAGCATGTCCACCTCCTGCCTTTATGTCCTAATTTTTTAAATTGGACAATATGAAATCATATGTAAGCAATAAAAGAAAATACATAAAGATGTGTAAATAGTTAGGGTTGAGCGCCCCCCGGTTCCACATGGTTAGGAACACATGATAAAGCTGAAGAATAGCAGTTCTGTCCACCTTCTATGAAGCTAAGTTCATGGTGTGAGCACACAGAGCCCTGGCCCATGAGAAGCCATCCTCATTGAGGGCACACGGAGCCCCAGCCTATTTGTAAGCATACAGGAAGCCATCCACCTTGTGAACATATGGACCCCCAACCTAAGGAGGCCATCCACATTGTGTGCACATGCAGCCTACCCCACGAGAGGCCTTCATGTTATGAGTACATAAATACGGAATTCAGGGTTTTGGTAGGTAGTGTAGTATATCAGGCTACTAATCATTCAACTGTCCACAAGGCAGAACACTGAATGTAGAAATAGTCTCATTTCCTCTCTGCCATCGTCTGATACACATGGGACACAGCAGCCGCAGTGCTTCTAGGGGCGGTTGTTTTGTACCTATTGTAAAGACTCTGTTGACATTTGTGATTAGCTAAGTCTTGAGTTTTTTGAAGGGAACCTAAATTTAAACTTATTATAGCTAGCGATGTGACTTTGACCAGATGCCACCTTCCTGTACTTTCTGAATCAGTGGAAAGTGCCTTGGGTAGCTAGTTAGCGATGGGAAGGCATAGTGCGTGATACAACCTGAAATTCCTCTGTACATTTTGGTTTGGTCAGGCCCTCTGGAGTGTGACATAGGAAAAACCCTTAAGTTCCTGTTGTTTGTCTGCTTCGCCCTAGAGGAGGGGGGTCTACCCAAGAACCCCAACCTGCACATTGCACAGCTGTGCTTCCTGTTCAGCCTGCCGGAGCACCCCAGGGACACAGTGGTGCGTGAAGAGCTGATGGCAGCAGCCAGCAACAACGTGGCTCCTTATAACGAAGCCTTGTGCGAGTCCCTTGACTGGCAGCTAAATGGACATGGACCTACTCAATAAAATGAATGGAGAAAAGCTGGAAGATGGAGAGAAGAATCTGGGAGAGTGAAATCCGACACACCGTGATGGCCAAAGCAGAGTACCTCTATGGATAAGTGACAGGGAGGGTGCTCTGACAGCCTTTTGCAAGACATATAAGACTGTGGCCCTAGGTCACTGATTAGATATTGTGTTCTATCTCCTTAGAATTGGTCCCTTTTATATGGAATACAGGAAAGGCCAAAAATCTAATAGGAGGAGGAGATGGGGATAGGAGAAATCACCTGAAAGCATACCAAAATCTTTATTGTGTGGCTACTTGTGACTTCAAACAGGCAGCTTTCTTGACACTGTTTCAACAATTACATCCTATGAACTCACGGACTGCAAAACGTTTGTGACGTACATGATTGCCTTGGAAAACCAGATCTCAGGGAAAAGATCATTAGCTGAGCAGAGATTCTTGACGTATTTCACAGTCTTCCAGCAGTTTGGCAATGTCTATTTTCCCTCTACAAATGTTGCTACTCAGTTTTCTTCCAGTCACTAGCCATTGTGGAACAGGAACTGAAAAAGGACTGGCTTTTGTCCCTCATTATTAATACTATGTAATAGAAATGAGAATTCATGCATACAGCCAGCTGTTGGAATCATATAGGTCACTAACCCTTGGCTATAAGGCAGAAGCATTTGGTGTGGGTGTAGAATTTATTGATCAGGAACTGTACACATTTATTGCTGCTGGGAGACTACACTGCAAAATAGATAAAGCGAATGAAATAGTAGAAACAAACAGACCTGACATCAAGAATTGACAGTACCAAAAAACCATCAAGAAAGGAGATCTACTAAACAAGAGTCCAAAAACTTTCCAGAGTAATTAATATGTAAAACCACGTAGAGATATTTCCTTTAGAAACACTTAATGGAACTTTGATAACTTCTTCACTATATGCTCATATGAATGTCACGAAACAAATGCTCTATTATGTCTTTTGTTTAAAAAAAAGAAAAAGAAAAAAACCTTACCTTTAGATATACTTCCAGAATTCATTTTTTTAAAACTTACCATTCTGGAAAGATGTGCTTGATGGAAGCCCCACATATTTTCCCCTGAGAGATGAGATGTCATGTTCCCAAGAAGTCTATATTGCTTGTGGAAACCCAAGTCTCCTCTCTCTCTCTCTCTCTCTCTCTCTCTCTCTCTCTCTCTCTCTCTCTCTCTCTCTCGTGTTCTCAGACCCTAATTAAAATAATTGGGGATATGGTTGAGCAGTTCAAGAAAAAGGACCAAAATTGGACTCCAGATGTCACATAAAATGAAAAGCATGTTGACAGCTTGCCTGTAATTCCTGTCCTGGAAATAACCCTGGGATTCTCTAGAGCAAACTAGCCAGCCAGATTAGCCCTATAAGTGAACTCTGGGTTTGATTAGAGAGCTAGGCTCAAAAGAATAAGGTGGAAGATCGACCAAAGATGATTGCTGATATCACCCTCGGGTCTGCACAAACAGGCACATTCATGTCTATGTGCACTTGTACACACATGTAAACATGCATACTGGTGGAGAGGCTTCTAGCCTCTGGAGGAAAAGGGCAGAGCTGGCTCAATCTTTTTGCAAATGTCCTGATCCAAAGTGGGCCCCAGCCTTTCTGGGCCATTCCCCAGTGGAAGATGCCAGTGCTCGTGTGGCACTGTGTACTCTTTGCTTGTCACTTTGTGGCCACTCTTCCTTGCTGTGGCATCTCCAAAGATGGCGTGGAACCTGCCACCAGGAGATACTCAATAATTCTTATGGAATCACAAACTGAGGAGAAGAAGGAAGAAAATGAGGAGGAGGAGGAAGAGGATAAGAGAGGAGAAGGAGAAAGAAAGAGAGAGGAGGATCATAGGGTTGGAGAGATGGCTTAGGGGTTAAGTCTCTGCCTTGCAAGCAGAAGATCCTGAGTTTGGATTCCAGGTCCCATGCAAAAATGCCAGGCAGAAGTTCCCAGGTGGAGCCTGAAAATCCCAGAAGAAGCAAAAAGAAAGTAGAAGCGATCCAGGATGATTCCCAGAGTCACCCTTGGTCCTCCACAGGGACATACAGTGCCCTCTGACACACACACACACACACACACACACACACACACACACACGCATATGGAATTGAAATTTTGGGTTTTTTTTAACGCAATTATGTGTGAAGCTAGGCATACTTATTCAGCTCTTCTGAATCCTCAGAGAAGTCAGTTTTGTAGCTTTTCCTGGGGCAGCTAGTTAAATCCATAAACAGATCACAGCTGGACATTCGGAAGACTTGGGTCTAGAGGCATTATTAAATATATTTTCCTGCTTCTAGATGGTTCTGAAGTATCTAACCTTGTGGCAGTGTTAGGCTAAATAAAACCTTTCGTTAGGAAGAGTTTTGTCCAGGCAGTCTGTTGAGGAGTCAAAAAAGGTAGCTTTTTTTTTAATCTGTTAACATTAAAAAACACATATGTGGGCTGGAGAGAGAGCTCAGCAGGTAAGGCAGGTGTACCTACAAGTACATCATGCACTGTGTAATGCATGTGTTCTCACTCTCAAATTAAAATAAATAAAATATTTTAAAAATATATATGAAAAATCTGTTTAATGGTTATTTAGGAAGATTTACAGGGACAGAAAAGAATTCCACTTTTTCTTTACCAAGCAATCAAGCAAAGCACAAGATCAATACAACTTTCAGGCAGAAGCCTTGTTACAAATGACGGAGACTGTAACTAAGACAAGATCGCCATCTGGAGGATCCATTTGAAACTACACTGCAGTACCCAATCAACTGTAAATTCTCAGAATTAAGGTTATGAACCTCCTGCTACAGAGACAGGAACTACTTTCATGGCTCTGAACTCCTACAGCTTCAAGCTTTCAGAGGATGACTCTTTTAATAGTGTTACTGAGACATATGTGCCAAAATTGGACACCTAACTCTATCATCTTAAGATATTAAAATGAGCTCACTGGAGTTAGGCATGGTGGTGCAGGCTATAAATACAGCCCTTCTGCAGGCAGAGATGGGAGAATCAGAAGTTCCAGCCAGCCTGGGCAGCACAGTAAGACCCACAGAAGCAGACACATGTGTCCCCAACATGTATCCGGTTGACTTCTCTTGCTGAGACTAAATAGTGTCTTATGCAAATCCATCAAGATTTTTATTCATGCTAAAGATGTGACTGATAATTAATTTTATTGGAGGCATTCACATTTTAATAGGTTGAAAGTATTAACTGATTCCTAGAGTTGAAGAAGCTGTCATGGGGTAAGGCAGCAATCTCCTTTATAATTTTTTTTCCCCACTGTATGCTGATTTGGGGGGGTAGTAATCCCACTGTAAATCAAAGAGCATCTGTGCTTCTTTATATCATTCTTAATTATTCCATTAAACTAACCAAGTCTGTCCCCTTAGCGATACACTTATTTTAATGACACGGTTTTAAAAGGAGTATTAAGCCCTTGAAAATCTGAGTCCTTAAGATCATTTGCACTGCCCATGTTTACCGTTCTATGAACTGGCATTTTGACAGCATATAATGTCCTATCTTTTATAATAACCTATTTTTCAGCCTGTGAATGCAGCTCAATGGAAGAATGTTTGTCTGGCATGTCAGAAGACTTGGATTCAAATACCACTGCTGAAAAATAATTTAAAATTTTTTTCTTTCTTGTTAATTTCCAGCTGCTTGCTAGCCAATGCTTGTTTAAGTGAAAGAAAAATCATCTGTCAATATCTCAAAGTTCAGTGCTTCCTTCGTTGCTGACAGCTCCACAAACTCACTGCTCACTGATAGGTATGCAAGCTAGCATTAGTCCGTGGATGCATCTGGGGACTTCTACCTTCTGTTCTCACTTGGAAAACTTATGTGGATGATGTGGTATGAAGATCTCTGTCTATCACCACCATAAGTCTAGTTTTACTCAAGAACTTAATTAACACTTTCCACCCTCCTTTCTTCTTCTCCTATTCCTCCCACCCACTTTTACAGTCTTTGAATCCATAACGACAAAAATTCTCAACACTTTCAGGTTCCAGTTTTAAAAATCATCCTCCACTTATCACGTAAGTACAATTCCCCAGGGGCATCATTTGTTCTGTACAACCAGTTCGGTTTTGCTAGCTTCCTTTGTCGTGAATTTTGCTTAGACAACCAGAGTTTGTACATGATATCTAGATGCCAGGACAGTTCAGATACTTAAGGATAAAACAATGTAGCTCCCAGACACATGCATGCTTCCTTGCTTTAAAGATTTTAGGAAAGTTTCCAGTTGATTTTTTTTTGCCAAAACACAGACTAAAATGTTTTGATAAATAATCCTTGCTTTCTGTGATTCATTCATTCATTGCCTAGAAAGTAATGAGTTCTGTTTTTTTTTATCCTTATAACCCAAGCCAGGAAATTTCAGATGTGCATATATTAACTAAATTGTTCAGACATTCCAGGTATAAGGCACAAAACTCACAAATCTTTTGCAGAAAAGATGAAAACAATAGTTTGAAGACAAGAAAGTGGCCTAATAATAGAGGAGTTCTTCAACTTGGGATACAGACATGTATCTTCCCTTTTAAGTCAGCAAGGGACCTTATACTGATAGGAAACGTAGCCTGGGAAAAGAGGGCTTCACAGCCCTTCCTTAGATGCAGCCTCCTTCACTGGATTTGTGTGGAAGTCAGTCCTCAGAGAGAGCTGCACGTCCAGAACACACCAGCTGCAAGCACCAGCTATCACAGGAGATGGCAGGCAACAGGGAGTGTACCCAGAGCATTTGGCTGCAGGGTGCTTCATCGACCCCAGTGAATACATATCTTTGCCTGTCCAGAAACCTGATTATTTTAATGACTCCTTTCTAACTTGAAGCAGAATTACCTGCCCCAATTGCCTGAATCGAGATAGGTGTTGGTCCTTCATGGAACAGTATTCTACGTAGAAAGCTGAATCTTAGATTTTTTTCTTGAAACAATCAGATCCCAATACATTCCTACCAAGCTACTTTAAACATGTCGTTCAAACCTTTGGAAAATCCCCATGGTAATACCTAGATTTTCTGGTCTGAAAGGCAACTGTAAATAGCTTGTAGGTAATACTGCCACCCATAGGTATGACAAGGTCCCAAGACAGCAGACAAGCAAGGATGTCCATGTTTGTTGGCTGGGTCTTCTGGTAGTTCTTGGCACTGTTGTGTTGTCTAGTACCACGGATGTTAGTATTGTATGAGAAGAAGCTTCCTGCATTTCCAGGAAGTACAACTGCTCCAGAATCCTTCATCATTCCATGCGCACTGGGGATGGGAAGGGCACTTCAGAAAAAACAGTCAGTTATCCTGAGAGAAGGGCCACCGTGATAGTAGAGGAAGGGGCGGCCAGAAAATAAATTGGATTAATTCATTCTGTCTAAGGGTTTCAATGAATCATCTTGAAACTGACTTTTCTACCCTAGACAATCAGAAATCCAAATAAGACAGGGTCCTTGAGTTAACTCATTCAATTTCCAAAGACCAGCAGCGTAGGATGGCTATTCTGATAGCGAGGACCGGCCACTAACCTACTTTGCAGTCCAATTTTATTGTTCATCCAGTTTCAGAACTTGCTACAGTTGGAATTCTGCTAAATTTTCAGGAATGAAGATGGTTCCCCTTAGTTCAGTATCTTATGAATGATAGCCAGCATCCCTTCCTGTACAAGGCTGTAAAACCCAAAGGAAAAAGGAATGCTCCTTTTTTAAAGAACAAACTTTTGCATTCCTTGCCTTTGAAATGCTGCAACCACATCACATCTTTGGAAACACAAGCTGCCCTTGATTTCACCATGGAGCCAGGGATGACAGTTCATTTGGGATCTTCCAGTCTCTACCTTCCAAGTTCTGGGGTTACAGGTGTGCACCACCATGCCTGGTTTATGTGGTGCTGGGGATCCAACCCTGGGCTTCCTGCATGCTTCACAAGCACTCTCTACCTGAGCCGCATCCCCAGCCCAACAAATATATTAATTTAAAAAAAAATCAAACCTTACACATAAGAAAAGTCAACTTCTATGGGATCAAGTTTCCCCCTAAATCACAGCAGGACATCGCCACATCCTCCTGCATCCTGGAGCCTCAGGAATCTTTCTTGATCAGTCTGGCCTTGACTTTGTGCCTCAGGAGGGTGGCCGTGGCAGCACTACAGGCAGCGAGGAAGAAGAAGGAGAGGCAGGCAGTGTAGACAGACAGGGGAGCGTGGCGCTGCAGGAAGATCTCATGGCGGCCTTGGTAGTCCAGAAGAATGGCCTCCAGCTGGGACAGCGTGCAGACAGACAGGAAGGCAGTGGAAGATCTGGTGTCCATGGCCCACGATGTCGCAAGAACCAGGGAAATACTTCTCCGGCACGGGGCAGGAGAAGAAGTAGGCACTGACCAGAAAGAAGAGGATCTGGAGAGTGTGGTACCAGGCAGCCTGCTCCTGGCAGCCCGCCAGGTGACACAGGGCCACCCGGTGCGCCACGGGGCTGATGTCGAGGACGAAGGCCAGCCCCGCAGGTACCACCTGACAGATCTTGCGCATGACCGGGTAGGGCCTACGGTAACGGTACTTGGCATAGCAGCAGCCGGTGCAGGACAGCCAACCGCAGAAGGCCGCGGCCGGCAAGAAGAAGAGCCAGAAGCGCTCGTACCAGGCCTGATCGGAGCTGTAGAAGAAGTGCGCCAGGGCGCTGCCGTACTGGTAGACGCTGACGCCCACGTAGTCCACGAAGTAGAAGGTGTAGTGGGAGAGCTCGGACTTGGACTGCAGCAGGTGCGCCAGCAGGCTGCAGGTGAGGTACGTGATGGACGACAAGACGTAGAGGAGCAGCGGCAGGGTGTGCGGGGCGGCCCAGGGCAGCGCCTCGGCCTCGGCGAACGCCCAGAAGCGCAGCAGGACGGCCAGGGCGGCCAGCAGGTGCGTCCACACGTTGACCACCTCGTTGTGCTTCTGAAAGAGGCTGAGGAAGTAGTAGCGCCACTCGCGGCCCGTGGGCCGGTAGCCCGCGCGGATGTAGGGCTCGCGGAAGAGCTGCGGCACGTCGCTCTCCGGCACGGTGCAGGGCATCTTGGGCAGCCCGTCCTCCAGGATCTTGGGCAGGCGGCGCAGCTGCTGCCCGCTCACCGACAGCGTGCTCAGGCGCTCTAGGATGGCGGTCGTCATGGCGATGGCCGGGACGCGACCTGGGGAAGCAGCCAGCGGACCAAGTCAGTGAAACGCAGCTTCGGGCGGCACCGGAGCCGGGAACCGCGGGCTTCCCTGGCCGCCCTCTGCGCGTGCGCGTTCGTGTGCATGTCTAGTTCTTTGCTGTTTTTTACCCACGAAAGTAGTGGTTCCACCTGGCCAGAACTCAACCGTGGATGATGCATTTGATCCCATTTGATATTTTTTCATTTTTTTATTATTTGCGTGTATTCGTGTGTGCACATGTGTGTATGTGTGTGTGTGTGTGTGTGTGTGTGTGTGTGTGTGTGTAGAACCACGGACGAATTCAGGAACCACCAAGGACCACCTCTATCTCCTCCTTATTTACTCTGCCCGGGGATTCACAGGCTCCGCCCTACCAGGACCAGAAACACAGCCCCCCCCCTCGCTTCCGCCCAGCGTCTATACGTGGGGTCTAGGATCCGAACTCAGGACCTTCCGCCTGCAAGGCAGAGGCTTAACCCCTGCGCCACCTCTCCAGTCCCAATTAATCCCATTTGATCTTATATATGTAATGGACTTAACCGAACATGTTTCCATGGTATCAATTATGTGATTACAAATAAGATTAATGCTATCCAGGAGACAACTTTAAAAGATCACAGCATTTGCTGGAAATTATGACAATGTTGGTACTTATTGGGCATGAATTATTAAATATGAAAATTAGGAATCATACAATTAGCTGGGCATGGTGGGGCACATGCCTGTAATCTCAGTACTCTGAAGGTCTGAGATGAGTACAGGGTTGAGTTCAAAGCCATCCTGGATCACTTAGCAAGGCCTTTTCCCTGAATAAAATAAACAAATAAAGCCCCTATTTCTTTAGCTCCTACTTAGAGGGCCCACAAATTTTATTGGCAACTTGGAAATCTGTGGAAAGCAACTGACTGAATCTCAAAGGCAAATTATTCATCAATCATGTTGGGAAAAACCAGTGCACACTGCGGGATATCTAAGAGTGTGAGGCAGTCAAAACTTGAAACATGAGAATGTTCCTCACCCCAGTTTGAAAAGTCATCTGTGTCCTCCTAGGCCTATTCCTGCAGTCCTACCTCTAAGGGGAATTGCAGAGGTCCGGGCCCTCTGCCCTCTGCTGGGCGACAGTGGAAACACTGCTTACCCTTGGTGTTTTCAGAGACATGAAGGTATTCTCCAATGATTGCTTTCTTAGTTCCACACTCTTGTATTTCTCTGATTGGCCAACTCTGTAATTTTCAATGCATTATGTTTGGAATCTCTAATTCCTATGTTGAACTCTAGTTCAACATAGCAAGTTCAACATAGCAATTAAATACATAGTCTAAATATAACCAAAGTATAATTGGAATAATTGTTATGGTTTTTTCAAATTATGCTTGGAAGGCAAGAAGTTTGAGAGTAAATAAATTTTAGTATACGGCTACTTTTGTACCTTTTGTTTCCTCGTTTATTCCCTCAAAAAGTTGAAGTGCCTGACTTAACTAAATGACCTCCTTCCAAAGATCCTCAGCTGGAAAAGATAAGGCAAATGCTTCTCAGGTTCTAGTAGTTTTAGCAAAGAAAATAGGAATCTTATACTTCACATTTTTTCATGTGTATATGGGGGGCATTTTGCAGGAGGATGTGTATGTGTGTGTGTGTGAGAGAGAGTGTCAGGTGGTGTTATTGGGATTCATCTTGTTCACTCTTCCACCATATTCTCCTGAGGTTGAATCTCTAGTGAAACCCAGACTCACCTATAGGACCAGTCTGACTAGCCAGATTGCTCTGGGGACTCCTGGGTCGGGCCTTCTAGGGTTGGCATTACAGGCAGGCTGCTATGCTATTCCCATCCAGCATTTCACATGGGATCTGGGGATCTGAATTCCAGTTCTCTTACTTATAGGGCAACTGTTTTTTTTAAAAACTACTGAGCCTCTTCCTAGCCACTTCCTTCACATTTCTTAATGATGCAAGAAAAAAAAAAACTAGCTGGGAAAAAATGCAAGGCATGAAAATTAATAAAATTGGAAAAATGTCTGCTTCTCCATCTATGAAAAGAGGAAACTGATTTTAACATATTGTATGTATTATTTTAACAGTTGAAATGCCTGGTTCAAGATAGATGACCAATAAATGGTAAGTAGTTCTGTTATTTATTACTACTTTTACTGCTACTATTATTATGAAGTGTGCTGTGTGCTAGGTACTAAGTCCTGGGTTTTAGGAATACATAGGTTAAAAGGGTTGAATACCTGCTTTTGTGGAGATCAGTGTTTGCTTGGTAGACAAAGCAGTGGGATTATGATGGAAAAAAACAAGTAAGTGCTGCGGTGGAGGAAACCACTGACCCGCAGGAGCTCTGCAAGCATCCAGGATAGATGGCTCTTGAATCTTGAAATTCCTGGAAAAAAATTAAAAAAAAAGAAGGATTAGGAAGGAGAAACCATCTGGCAGAGGGAGGTCAGAGAATTATTTTTTATTGCTTGAGACCACCTTGTTCTTTAACCTAGGCTAGCCCCTGAACAGTCTCCTGCACTCGGTCTCCCAAGTGCTGAGATTATAGGCATGTACCTGGCAAACCTGACGCCTGAAAGGACTCTTGCGAAGACACAAGCCTAAAAGTCCAAAGCCTCCAAACAAGTTTTGCTAGTGCAATTCACCAGATGACATTGACACCACATGACCTAGAGCTCTAGTCCCAAGCCTTTCCACAAGTCATGTGATTCTAGTTTTGTCCTCTGTGGCACAGCGTTGATGAGATGCTGCCTCATGTACTAAAGGAAGGACTACATGGCATAATGCTTAGGAAATGTTCCATTTCTTTTACTATTTTATTTATTTATTTTATGTGTGTGTGCATGTCCACTGTGTGTCCCTGTGGAGGACCAAGGGTGACTTTGAGACTCATCCTGGATTACTTCTACCTCCTTCTTGCTTCGCTCTGGGATTTCCTAGGCTCTACGCACGCCAGGGCAGGAAGTGCAGGCTGCTGCCATTTCTGCCTAGAGTTTTTACATGAGATCTGGGATCTGAACTCAGGACCTTCTGTTTGCAAGACAGACTCTTAATCCCAGAGCCATTTCTCCAGCCCTCCATTATTTTTTTAATTTAATTTTTTTTGTTCTCTCCCCTTAATCCGCATTCCCATTCTCCCTCCTTTTTTTCCTGACAACCCTTCATCTATCTTGCCAGACTTCCTCCTATTTTCAAGTCTTTTCACTTTTCATTTTCATCTAGTTTGTCTTTGATGACATATGCTTGACATGCTTCAGCTATCATAGATCAATGGTATACCATTGACGAAGACTTCTTCCTTTTCCATCAATATTAGTTCTTATCAGTCTCTCGGGTAAGTGTGGAACTTCTTGAGCTCTTTCCCCTTTCATGGTGAGATGTTGATAAGACAGTGTCCAGTATACATATTTGCCAGGAAATCCTGTCCACCTCAGTCCTGTCATGCCCAGGAGAAATATCTGGTCCACCAGTGTCCATTTTCAGGTTCTTGCAATCTTATCACCCCTTCTTCTGAGATGTTCCCTGAGTCTTGGGGTGTGAGGGGGTGTGGCTTAGCTGTTACACCTCATCTGAGAGTACAGAAATGATCTGTGAGTGCCTCCTCCATGCTTTGCTCTGTACAGCCCCCATAACTGTGAATGGAGACATTAACATAGCTAGCACTCCCCAAACAGTAGTCTCCTGTCAGGAATAGGCTATGAACTAAGACTCTAACATAAGAACACAGATACCAAGAGAAAAGTGTTAAAGGATTTATAGACTTAGCCAGCAGGAGAAACACAGAAAGAGAATGTGGAAAGAAGAAAGCAATGATCAGAATCCCTTCCTGCATCTAAAAAGAAAGAGAAGTAGCTGAACTGGTGTTTCCACTGGCAGCCTACCGGAGGGACTGGTGCTGGACCTCTTTGACTAGGCTTAAAGCAGGGAGTACAGGATGAGTCTGGGAGATGGGATGATTGTGGAACTCTTACTGTTCACACGCAGGCTTCTGTTATCTCTTTTGAAGTAGATAACGTGAGATAAAATTCCCAGTGATATTCTGGTTGGGAGAGACTCTTCCATGTAGGCTTCACCCATGAGATTAAGGTGCCCATTACAATCTGAGGCTATTCTATTCTGGGATTCAATAATACATCCCTGCACCAGTCCTTCCTACCATCATATCCTTTCAAACGGAGTGTGTATCCGCAGGAGATGATGCTGCTGCGCCAGGCTGCAGAGTGAGCTAAAGCCGCTCTCTTCACAGGCCAGTGAAGCACACTTCCTGGTCTGGCCCGCTCCCAGCCAGACTCCCAGTGCCCCTCTCTGCCTCTAGGTGCTTTAGAATGGCAGTCAGAACCCGTGATCTGGTCGGCCCCGGAAAAGGGCCCCCTGTGTACGTGCCAGCGGCTGCATTGCTCAGCTCCCCCTATATAAGTCTTTGTTTCTGCACAATAAAGTGGACACACCCCCCACCTCTTTCCCTCTGCATGGTGTCTCTCGCGCCTGTCTCTCTGTTCCTTAGTGGCGACGTCCAGCCCCTGTCGTGTCCCCCGAGAATAGCCCTGGCTAGGCCTCTGCAACGACCAGTAGAGCTCCTGGTCGCTGCGGCTGTGCCCGCCACTGCAACACGTATCAAGTGAGTCCTCACTGACCTAATGATTCGCTGAAAATCTGAAGACTAAAACTTTAGGGTTTGGTTAACAGATAGTATGGAGCATATATCTAAGTCCGGGGACTAACTGGCACATCTCTGTCTATTCTGAGGGAGGTGACAGAACGTGATACTGCCTACTTGCCGATCTTCAAAAAGCCATGGCTGGGCTGAGCAGATGGCTCAGTGGATAAACCACGTGCCCACAAACCTGAGGGCTAGATTTCAGATCACCAGAACCCATGTAAAATCCAGGCAGGTGCGGTGATTGCCCGTAATCCCCAGTACATGGGAGGCAAAGCCCAGCCATCACCAGAACAAGGCGGTTAGCTGGTCTGGGTGATTGGTGAACTCTGGGTTTACTTGAGAGACATTCCTTAGCAATAAAAACAAGGAGAGCCGTAAAAGATGTCCAATGCCAACATCCAGTGTCAGCTGTGCACATGTATCCACCCACGTCTGTCCACACACTTAAATTCGCCTATATACACACACACAAACAATCCAGGAGGGTCCTGCCCACTAACCTCCTTTCTCTAACCTCTTTCTTGACTTTTTGCTGACAATATTTTAAAGAAAAGTATTTCTACTCTTTTCTTACAGAATGTAAAATGGAGAGCATATCATAGAACGAAGAAACGAACAAGGCTAAGACCAAAAGGGCCCTCACTTCAGTTTCAAAAGAAAAGAAACACCAGGCGCCATACAGACACGTAGCGGAACCACCATTTCCTTTGCAAATCAGTTATTTGAAATGCGACACACTAGTCTTTGAGTATCCTTAATCTGGATTGTGTAAACTGAGAGGGGCTCCTGGTACCTCCAACGCGCACTACGGTCCCTCGCCTCTCTCAACAAAGGGAGTTGCAAAGATCTATGTCTTCTATGGATGAAAAGGAGTCACATTTTCCTTTGGAAGTTTGGGGAAATGAAAACTTCCAAACTTGTAGTCAGAAAAACATGGTGCTTTTTTTTTTTTTTAATGTTGTTATTGTTGTTCTTTCTTAGTAAATATACCTGACATGAAATTCTTCCTTTGGGAGAAATCAACAAGATCACAATTATAACTGGTTCTCAAAGCTGCTTTTTTAAAAAAAATCAATTCCTCACTTGGATCCACAAGGACACTAAAAGCAGATGAAAGCCTGGTGTCTCTCCTTCCTATGATGTCTGTCTCCTTTGGGACAATCTCCTGCCCATGTCTTCATAAGCAGGTTAATTACTCACACAGTGTCTGTCTGCCTAACTTGTCTCATTCTCCTTCAAGATTCAAGGCACGGGGAAAAGTCATTGTCTTAAACCTTGAGTTATTTTGGATTTCAGGGCAGTAGAACTTTATAGGACAATACACACACACACACACACACACACACACACACACACACACACACACACACACAGATGGTGAGAGAGCAACTACTACTACAAAACAGATCACTTTGTAGGAAGAACAGTGGTCTCCTCCAGCAAGAAGTAATGACTTCTTCAGACCACCTTGCAGATCCAGAACTGGACAATGAAATGATCAACCAGAATTGAACTTGATTGATCCACTACCTTTTGGATCCCTGCTCCAATTCTGTCTGTTTAGATCTAAAGTTCCTGCCAGTACCCTGAAGACAAACTTGGGGTAGCTACACCCCTTTACCTTTACTCCTTCTCAATATGTTGATTAAATCTCCTTTCTCTGCTTTTCACCATCACAAGTCTTTAACTGGCCTATGAGGACAGGTGGCAAAGTCTAACCTCTTCAAACTGCCACAGCTGGGGCATCTGTCCCAACACTCCAGTTACACAATGATGATTTGTTATAATTCACTCACCAACTTTCACTTCAGAAGCACCACCCAGTGAAATCTCGCCCTCCCCACCCACCTAGACAGTCATCATTTCAATCAAGCCATCACGGACAGTGCTTTCAGGAGATTTCAAAGGGCCAGCAGGACCCACACAATGATATCACATGTGTTCCAGTTTGTGTGTGACTGGTCTGAGTAAAGCCCCTTTCCTCACTTCTGGCCTTTGCATCAGTCGATGCAACAACTGTTGCAGTCTGTCTGCATGGTTGCTGATAAATGACCATCAAACGACTTAAGGGAACAAGGGGTTTATTTCCTTATGACAGTCTGGTTACAGTTCTCAGTCCAGCTTGACGGGACAGCACGCGCCAACACCAGGGCCGAGGGAACTGGCCACAGCATCACCACATAATAGATGAGAGACGGACAATCCTTACTTGCCAGACCAGCATGTCTGGCCAAGTGTACAGAAGGATGTCAACTCTCTCAACCAGCTCTCCGTGATTTATTCCAGAGCCTATTCCCATCCACCATAGGCTGGGCCTTCCCATCAGCTAGACAGTCTCCTGCAGGTTGGCTCTGGGCCTAACGCAACCATTAACTCTCCACAACTGTGCCCAGAGCTCAAACCCTCAACTGTCAAGTTGATACCTGCGCCTAACTATGACACCAACCAAGATGTTACTTCAGAGTGATCTTCCTGGCACGAGGCTTGCTCTACCCCTCTGGGACAGCTGCAATTTCAATGCCCTTTAAGAAGCCTTATGAACACTTATAGCAAGTGTCCAGGCATTTGCCAATGCAGGGCAACCCTGACAAAACTCAGTGTGTCACACACACAAAAAGACATGAGAGCAGGAGTGAGACTGGTTTTCAGGAAAAGAAGGTTTTTCAATGGGAGAAATAGGGGGAATGATATCAGGTACTGTTGCAATTACTTTGTATGTTGCTGATAGATTCATAACCAAAGTACTTAGGGAAACAAGGAGGTTTTATTCCTTTTTACAGTGCTGGTTACAGACAGCTCCTGGTTCAGTGTGGCAGGAGAGCTCATACCAACACCAGGAGCTGTACCATATCCACTGGGATTGCTGAAGGAGGGGCGGACTTCACTTGTCAGGTATCAAGACTGCCTGAGCATGCTGAAGTATGCCAAAGCACTGCCCCAGCTCCCTCCCGCTCATCCTTCCGCCCAGGGAATGGCTCCACCCATTCTGCACTGGGTCTTCTCACATCAATCAAATCCCCCAAAGGCTTGCACAAGGGCTTTCCTTAACTACTAACTCTTGACAAATGTGCCCAGAGCTCAGTCTTCAATTTTCAAGTTGACACCTAGGTATCTAACTACCATAGGTAATCTGGGGTCAATAGAGCTTAGGTTCATGAAATTCATGTAGGGAACTGTCAAAGAATTAAGAAAGAAAGAGGAGGAGGAGGAAGAGAAGGAGAAGCAAGAGAAGGAGGAGGAGGAGAAGCAGCAGCAGCAGCTGCAGCTTTCTGAATGAGATAAACTCATGCCAATCACTTTGGTCAACCAGAAAACTTTCTCAGCAAAACAGGTGGGCTCTCTAGCTTGATCTAGGCTGGAAAGGCCATAGAAACTTACAACAAGAGGTAAATTTCAGGAGTCAACAACCCCCTATACCGTAGCCAGACAGCACAGCGTGAGGAGAGAAGTATAAGCACGATTCTATGGAGCAGACTACATGGGCCAAGCACAAGGACACAGACTTGGGTCAGGTCCAGAAGGCTACCAGGGCAGCTGTGAGAACAGGAATAAGCAGCTCTGGACTAGTCCATGGCTGAGGCGCTGCTAGGAAGTCATGAGGATGGGAATGGGGTACACGCTGTGGCTCCGGTGGATGTTCAGGGCTGATGTTATAGAAGGAAAATGGGACTTGAACCATCAGTAGTGGCACTTGTCCATAGTCTGAGACTTCCAGAAGCTGAGGCAGGAGGACTGTGAGATTGCACTAGGCAACAAGAGCCGGCTCAAAACCCAGACCCAAGGGAATCAATCCTGTCCCCAGCAGCTTTTAGCTTCTTTCAACACTTCCTCCTGAGCATGGAAGGATTCCCACGACTTCTCTGTGCCCGCTCTCCTCCCTTGGGAGCTGACCTTCCTAGTCCATCTTCTACTCCCAGACTCCACACCTCCAGGTAATTTCCAAGGCCCAAGGCCCAAGGCCTAGATCTGAATGCTGAAAGCTTAACATTTCATGTTCTCGTGCACCTGCAGCCTTGGCAGCCTCAAGCCGGCAGGTCTTCAGTGATTATCCTAAACCTGCAGTCACCTTGCACTCCATGAAGAGCAGAACTCTGCAGACATAGCACCCCATGAACGGCAGAACTCTGCAGACATAGCACCCCATGAACGGCAGAACTCTGCAGGCATAGCACCCCATGAACGGCAGAACTCTGCAGACATAGCACCCCATGAACGGCAGAACTCTGCAGGCATAGCACCCCATGAACGGCAGAACTCTGCAGACATAGCACCCCATGAACGGCAGAACTCTGCAGACATAGCACCCCATGAACGGCAGAACTCTGCAGACATAGCACCCGTGATGACATCAGTTCTCCAAGCAGGAGTGACCAGCTCCTAGGAACTGGTTGGTCTCCTCCAGCTATGAGACTTCCTCCCTCAAGCCACCTTGTAGAACCAGGGCAGACATAATGAACAACCGGACCAGGGCTGAATTATGCATAGCTCCTCTTCTCTGACTAACTCCTCCTCTGTTTAAACCAAAGCGCATGTCCACAGGCACTGGGAAGACAGACTTAAGGTCACTGAACCCCTTTATCTTTACTTCCCAGTATGGCCACATTGATTGAATCTCCTTTATCTGCCTTTCACCATTAATCAATTCCTTAGTAGGAACATTGAGATGGGTGTCTGAACCTAATCAGCGGGGATTTCAGGAGCTGAACTTTTACCCAGAATTCTTACTACATACTACATTCACACCTCCACATACACAGTTGTCCCTCTGTATCCCCGTGTTGTGCATCCAGAGTTAACTAAGTGTGGATTGAAAAGATTTTTAAAATGTGTGTCTATTGAACATGGACAGATTTTTCCCCCTCTCATACTTTAAACTATACAACTTAATATTTACATAGCGTTTACATTGCATCGACTAGTATAAGTAATCTAGAGATGACTTAAAGTCTGTAAGAGGATGCACACAGGTTACATGCAAGTACTAAGCCATTTTTACACACAGAACTTTGCATGCTCTTATTACCAGACCTGTGGCATGATCTGTGTCTTGCTACGGTCATTGGCCCTCAATTTGATAAATCAATGAAAATCAAATTAAGGTGAAAAGCACAAAAAGAAAATGTATTCAATATGGCCATATTGGGAAGAGATAAAGTCCCTTTCTTGTCTCCTCCTTTCTGGACTCCAAGTTTGTCCAATAAGGTGGTCTGGTAGCGCTGTGTGTAATCTCTGAGAGAAACAAATTTCTCTGACTTGCAACCACATCTGGCAAATTTTCAGTACTTCTGCGGTCTCTCTCTGCTCTCAGCATGAGCTTCCTGGGGAAGTTGCAAATTCTCAGAGTCCCTTCCTTTGGTAATAGTGGTGGGGGAGGGTACAAACATTCCTTTGGAGTCCCTGTGGGGTGGGGTTACACTGGAGTCTATGCACAGGGGCTAGAAACAACTCTCCTCAAATACTGAGGACCAATTTTATATATTATCAACTTTAACTGATTTAATATAATTTTGGATATTAAAAAGGAATGTAAAATTATTTTATGATTGTTCTGGCAATCCTTCCGACCTGCCTCTTTCGAATCTTTAAAGATGTGTGGGTGCATGCATGTATGTTTTGTTGGGGAGTAAACCCAGGGCCTTGCACATAGTTGGAAAAAGCACTTTGTCACTGAGTTACAACTTCAAACTAAGATTATAATAGATTTGGAATGAAACATTCTATTTACTCAATATTGTATGTCTGTCATGAATTCATTTAACATTTATTTTAAAAGTTATAAAAGGTCACACCATGCCTGTAGGACTCCTTGTGAAAACTTTTTCCAAAGAGCCTTCTGTGAATTGGTTAGAAAAAAAAAATTAAGACAAGACAGAAAGAGAAAAGTAGGGTAAATCCAATACTCGAGTCAATGGTTTGGCATTGTACAAACACTGTAAAGCTCTGTTTCAAAGGAAACCACCACACTAAACTAAGCATTCTTAAGACTTGGGTTTGTCTACCTAGTTTAGATTCATGAAAATTAAAAGACATTTATTTCCATTTTCGTAACACTGAATTAAACGGCTGAATGATGTATTTCTGGCGATTTTTGTAATTCCCTGAAACAGTAAAGATGCGTCCTTGGTGACACAGAGGGAAAACAAGCTCACTGCCTTCCACTCTAAGTGCCCCCCCCAAGTGCCTTACTTCTGGGAGCTACGGATGCACAGCAGCCCCTTCCCATTGTCAGCAGTCAGCGCTACAGCAGAGCTGGGCACCTCACATGCAGCTTGGTCCTGATGGGGGGGGGATCACATAGCAGAAGGCGTGGATGAAGGCAGAAACAGGAGGCTGGCTCATGACGCTGCAGACATCGGAAGGCAGAGAGCCAGAGCAGGGGGAGGAAGCAGGGCGGGGCTACCAGACCTTAAAGCCTGCCTCTGCGACGAGCCTTCCCAAACACTAACACCAGGTAAAGATTCAAACACATGATGCAATTCAAACCATAACAATACAAAGACTGAGATCTGGACGGTCCCCCTTGTAGCAGTTACTCTTAACTATTGCTGTGAGAGCACTGGAAGTCAATCAACTTAAGGGAGAAAGGGAGATTTATTCAGCTTATGGTTTCAGAGGGGAGAAACAGTCTCTCAAAGCAGAGGCGGCATGGCTGGCTGACCAAAGCTGGAGGAGGCTAAGTCACCGCAGACCTCTTGGAAGCTGAGAGCTGTAGACTGCTTGCAGCAAAAGCAGACTTCACCTAGGGGTAGGGTGGGACTCATCCACCTCAAGGCCCACCCCTTGTGACTGCCTTTCTCCAGCAAGGCTCCATCTCTCAAGGTGCCATGACCTTGCCAAACACATGAGACTGTGGGGGACACATTTCAAACCATGACAGTTCCCTCATAGAAGCATCTGGCTGGTAGACTTGGAGTGTGCCTTCCCCCCAAACCCAGGAAAGCTCTTGTTTACCTTCCTGTAAGCTCCACTTACTTGGCTGTCCAGAAATCCCTAGAAACCTGTGCTCTGGGTTTTTGAGGGAAGCTTCACTGAGGAGGCATAATTCTAACATGCACGATGTGAGGAAATGTGATAGGTCCAGAAGTTTCTGCTAGTACATGAGTACGGAAAGCAAAGCCTGTTGGTTAGGATTCTTCTTGGCCTCTGCGGAGCTTGCCTTCCTCCTGGGAACAGGGCAAGGCCCGCTATGCAATGGATCTTCTGTGTAATTTAGAGAATTTCCTTACAACTGACTTTAAGACAAAGCTGTGAGGGAAATCTAGACTGGAGCTTTAGTTTCTGTGACCTGTCTTAGGGACAAAACAATCAGTGAGAAGATGCCAGGAAGAGAAGGTTTGGGGAGAAAGACTGTTTTTTGAGGCCTGCTTCTGAGGTCCAAAGTGACCCCTACTTTATTATAAATAGCTGTCTGTCACATTTATAGTTCTCAAAAGTGCTTGGAAGTTGCTTCAGGAACCAAAAGAAAAAGCCAAGAACGGCAATCTTATCATTATTCTAGTGAAGAACACCGTAAGTATATGGCTATCGCCCCATCATTCTGGACAGTTCACTTTCTGAGAAGGGGCCTTTTGGGGAGTCCTCCAGACAGACACTGGCATTTTCCAGATCCAAGTTCCTGTCATCTCCCACAGTGACCCCGGTAGGATGCAGAAGGCCTTTCTGGTTCCAACCTGCTTCTCAACTGTTACTATTTTGGTTTAGATCCACACTGTTTCCAAAGGCTGGGTTGCTCAGTGATGGGCTTTTGATTAGATGACGTGGGCTCTGACACAATCGGCTGATGGATCCATTGATAGTTTTACAACCTTATGGCTTTTAGAGGCTGACAGGGAGTGGGTGTTTGGGGTACAGACTATTCCTTCTCTCTGCAAGGACCCCTTTTCCTAGTCCCTATGTGTAGCCTGTCCTCCACAGACTTCTGCCGCCAGCCAAAGCTATGGGGCCAGGTGACCATGAACTGAAACCTTGAAACAATGAGCCCAGTTAAATCCTTCTTCCTTTCAGATGTCTTTCTAAGGGATTTTGTCACAATGCAATTCATCTAAGATGGTCCCTGAATTGCCACTTCATATTGTGCACCAGTCAGTCCTCATAGGACTCAATGTTTCTGAACATGCCTATGTCATGGATATTGATGCCCACTGACCAACTCCTCTACACCCTCTTGTCCCCCATGAAACTTCCCCTGGGAAACCTTTCGCCTAACTGCCTGCACAGCATACTCAGTCCTCTGCAATGGCACTTAGATTGCCATATGCCCATGGCATCATGACTTGCATTCTGTCTCTACCTGACACACTAGAAGACTCTTCAAGAACCAGGAATCTTTACTATAGAATACAGTGCATAGCACATAGATGATATTCTCATAAAAATGGGACAAGTGATTGATTAGAATAGAAATGTCAGGATCATAATAACAAGCACAATTATGGTATTCATAGTAAGTCCACTGTGTTCATATCACCTCATTTAAACTTCCTCCAAACTATCTGGCCCCAGTGCTATTACTATCATGTCCATTTTATATATGAGGAAACAAAGGATGGGGAAGATTAGGTACTTTTTATGTCTTACGCTGTACATGGCAAGTTCAGGAGGTTAACCTAAGCAGTTAATTACTCAAATACGAGAATCACTATGCACTCTCAGAGCTGGGGGAATGGCTGAAGGGTTAAAATATTTGCTTCACAAGGATTAAAATATTTGCTTCCCTGGATCTCACATAACAATGCTGGCTGGATATGGCAATGGCCTGAAATTCTGGATGAGGAAAGAAGAGCACAAGAAAGCCTAGAACCGAGCACTAAGGTGTAGAGGATGATTCCCAATGTCGCCCTTGGACCTCCACAAGCACACACACTCCTTACACACACACACACACACACACACACACACACACACACACACACCCCACATACTCTCAGTGGGGCGTTTGCTACCATGCCCAACTCTGAAGGCATCTTTGTCCACATAGCAGTGTTATAGTGGCACATCTCACAGAGCACTAAAAATTTTGAGGTTTAGCCTTAGAGCACATTCTTTCTTCTGTTATAAGGGATTGAATCTAGGGCCTCTTGTGTGCTAGGCAATTCCTAAGCCTAAGTGTTTGACCCTCTTTTTACATTTTTATTTTGAGACAGGATTTGACTAATTTGCCTGGGTTGGTCTAGCTCAGGTAGGCCTTGAACTTTTGATCTTCTTGCATCAGCAGCTGGGGTAGCTGGGATTGGATTGCAGCTATCATCAAGGCCCAGACTGAAATAGAGTTTTGTTTTACTTTGTTTTGTTTTGTCTTTTCTTGTCTTGTTTGAGACAGGGTCTTGCTATACAGCCTTGGATGGCCTCAAATTTACTGGCAATCTTCCTGCCTCAGTCTCCTGCAGGCTGAGATTACAGGCATGTATCACTATACCCAGTTACTATTGAACTTATTTGGAAATCAAATTCCAAAACAAGAATGCAATATTCACAAATTCGAATGACGCTGCTATACAATGCAAGTCTATGATCCAGACAAATGTGATGATAGGTCCAATGGTCTAGTCTCTTGAAGTGACAGAGTCCAGTATGGCAGGCTTTGCAAAACTGGTGCACTGAGGCACTGTAAGCGAAAACCTGAAGATGGAGGTCACCTGTCCAACTGCGGAGGAAGAGTACGCTGACATTGAAGACAAACGCTGGATCCTGCTACATACGTGCCCTGGCATCTAAAAAGTCTCTACCAGACAAATGAGGTGGGAATTCAATTAATGCTCCATGGCTTGGTATGAAAGACATTTTAACTGGAGGCTGCAAGAAGTGCTCCAAAACCGTGGTGTTCCCTGGCTCATCCCCAGGATCCCACATGAAACTCTAAACTTAGAATAGCTGATTGTCTGGATGAGAAATGAGAAGTTCCAACTCTGGTTCATCTCCACTACTAACTGCACGACTTCTGGCAAATCAACCAACTTCCCTTTGTGGATCTCAATGCCCTTGTGCATCAAAGAAGGGGAGAATTGGTACAGGAGTGGCTACTGTAGCATTTTAGAATTCACCTGAGCTACATTTTGCTTGTACTGAATATCAAATAGTGCGCTGAAGTCACCAACAAGCATATGCTATGATATCACCCCTTGTCATTAGCAGCAGGACTTGCACAGATGGCAGGAAGGTGGCCCTGCTGGTAGCTGGGCAGAGAACAAAAGAGCAATTCCCATCCAAGAGAGAAACATAAATACTTCCAGAATCCCCCAAAATCAGCTCTGTGCATGACTGCATAACCACTAACAGCTTGAGAAGGGAAGGCAGCTCAAACAACAAGGCATCTATTTATAAGGCATGGAGTCACGCTTGGAACAGCCTTGAGACCGAGGTGGAGCTAGAAGCAGTCTTGTCCCTCCAGCATAGCCACAGTGCTCCATCAAATGACCACTGTACCCACTGACCTTTGTAACCTCCTCTACCAGGAATCAGACCACAGTTTATAAAGTCTCTTTCTCTGTCTCTGTCTCTGTCTCTCTCTCTCTCTTTCTCCCCTCCCTCAAGGGCACTGAGTATGTGTGTCTGTGGAATTCTAAGAATTATCCTGGATTGCTCCTTATTGTTTTGCTCTGGGGTTTCTAGGGCTCCACCTTTCAGGGCTGGCACTGCTGGCTGCTGCCTACTATCTTCCCAGAATTTTTATGTGGTCTCTGAGGATCTGACCTCAGGTCCTTTTGCTTGTGAGGCAAAAGTTCTAACCCTGAGCCATCTCCTGACACTTAAAGTCACATTTTAAAGCATGGCACTTCCATTAAAATACTGCTATTTGTAGAGGTAATTTTAATTTAGATCTACCAAACATCAATACACATTTTCTCTGTTTAAGAAGGCCTAACAAGCAGCATGCCCACATTCAAAAGTGGAAGATGCAATGAATAAGTGGCAAATCCACACAAGTAACAGTACATATCCACTAAAGTGTCCACTCCATTTACACTTTGAAAGATGCATATAACAGGCAGGTGAACGCCATTGCTTTTCACTGTAATGTCCTGGTACTGTGAACAGCGATGATGACATTCATATATACTGAAAAAAACATTTGTTGAATAAACAAAAGCTATTGTTAAAAGGGAAACTCAAAGTATGACTCATTTTTATAAACATAAAACAAGGCACAGAAAAATTACAGATGTTGTCATAGTTAGGCACAGGTGTCAACTTGACATTTGAGGATTTTGAGCTCTGGGCACATTTGTGGAGAATTAGTTGTTGGATTAAGCCTGGAGCAAACCTGCAGGAGATTGTCTAGCTGATGGGGCAGACCCAGCCCATGATGGGTGGGACTAGGCCCTGAACAGGTGACTAAAATACAGAGAGCTGGTTGAGGAAGTTGAGATCCTTGTGTACACTTGGCCAGACATGCTAGTCTGGCAAGTAAGGATCATCTCTCTCTTAGCCGTTATGTAGAGATGGTGTGGCCAGTTCCCTCAGCCCTGGTGTTGGTGTGTGCTCTCCCATCAAGCTGGACTAAAAACTGTAACCAGTAATTGTAAGAGAAAATAAACCCCTTATTCCCTTAAGCCATTTGATGGTGATTTATCAGCAACCATGCAGGCAAACTACAACAGATGTGCATACAATTAAGACAAACCTAATATTATGAAGTCATGAGATTATAGATACTCTATTTTTCTTTTGGGGTAAATAAAAGCATTACAGTCTTTGTACCAATATTTACTTTTGTTATTGAAAAAAATGTACATACTAGTACTCGTAGAGAAGAATATTTAACATAAACATGCAAAGGTTGGTAAAATGTGATTAATTAGTAAAATGGATATTACCAATTAAACTTTCACCCCTCAAAAAGCATCCCAACATCAAAAAGAAACATACATACATGAATGGGAAAGGTCACAGAAATATATCACATTTGGTAAAACCACAATTCTCTCTTCAGTCAGGGAAACCTGTATACATAAGATTGCCAAACCCAAATGGATCCAGGAAGCAGGCTGATCCCTGACTATGTGGGCGTTATAGGCTGACCCTGCCTATAAAAAGAAAGTGAGGGGTTGGGAAGATGGCCCAGCAGTTAAAGGGCTTGACATGTCAACAAAAAAATCAGAGTTTGGATCTCCAGAACCCACATAATATACTAAATAGGTATGGTTTCCTACCGATGATTCCAGCCTTGGAAGGCAGAGACTAGGAGTCCCTCATGGCAAGCCAATTAGTCAGAGTAGTCCCACTGGCAAGCTGTGGGTTTGATTAGAGATTCTATCTCAGAAGAATAAAGTGGAAGAACAATCATACTCCCTCCACACATGCCCACACACATGTGAACGTGCATATTCTCCAGCTACATACACAGAGATAAAAATGGTGATAAAGAACAACAACAAAAAAAGGGTACATCGGTGTGTTAGATGAAGCAAGAACATGTATCACATCCTGGGCTCAGTGACTCTCCACCTCCAAAGCTTCCTATATGATGTTTATCAGAGGAAAAATAAGCAAAAATCTTATCCGCTGCCACGTACCAGAGGGGCGATGCACACAGCTGTGTCCTTGGAGCGTCTCTTTCTCCAACCTAAACCCTTCCTGACCATTTTTGTTCTCATTTGCCTTACCTCCCACAACGCAGCCAATTCCACTTGGGCTGGTGCATGTTTTTAAATTGCATCCCTGCAGACCCAGTGTGTACAGACCCCATGTAGTAAGTCAGATCTATGCTTCCAGGTGGGAGAATCCAAAGGAACCAGGAGCAGTTTGGAAGGCACCCCGGGCAGTCCAGGACCCGTCAACACACAGGTCAGCTGGGTGAGGATTGTTTTTCTTCTGAGACTTGTTTGGGTGAAGGTGAACTTTGCTGTCTGAAATTCTGGCTAATTAAAGGCTAGAGACAAGAATCTCTCTAGACTGTGAGTGCAGTGACTGGTTTCCTTAGGCGTGGTGTAGCTGCACTCACAGCCTTTCAGCTTCATCTAGCTTCTTCCGGGCAAGAAGCTTCTTCCACTGATGCAATCCCATGGGGACAGGGACCAGCCCAGGTGAACTCTGAAGGGAGCCACCAAATTCCACTGGCAGGAAATCAATCTTGGGAATGTCCTTTTCCCAGCTGAAAAATATGACTTAAAAAACAAACAAACAAACAAAAAAAAAACAACCCTGGCGCTGAGGCTACCATACAGAATGCACGTTCCCTGACAACCTTACAAAGAACCTCAACCTTTCTGCAGGGTCTGGTTCTGGCCTTTTTTTTTTTTTTTTTGCTACAAATTCAACCACATCACTCACTGCTCAAGGTCTTTTTAGATAATGCCAAGGCCTTAGCTCAATTTAGGATTGCCAGGAAGCCTTCTTTGGGTCATTTTGATTTCCTTTCTCCCTAGATGCTTGCCTACTTGTTCCATGTGCTATGACTGGCTACGGACATTATTTCACTACTGTGTGAACTACTGTGTATGTAGACAAACTCATTCCCCTACCTACCTCCACCTGTGGAGGTACACGCTCTTTGAAAGAATAATTCTGACTTATTCAACCTTTCTCCTATCTGCAAGCTATCAGAATAAAGATGCCCTAGAATTTATCAGTAAAAAGACAAAGCGAAATTCTTTCTTTATTTGCTCCTGAAGATAAACTCAATGCTAGACATGGTGGCAGCCATCTGTAATCCAGACGCTTGGGAAGCTGAGGCAGAAGGATGGCTACAAGATCAAGATCAGCCTGGGCTATATATACTGAGACAAAGATGCTCATACATGTGCATGTGCATGTGTACACACACACACACACACACACACACACACACATACACATCACATATACCCACCCTACAAACTCATACCACAAACATACTACATACCTATACCACTCACACCAGAAACCACACATGCACACATCTCACATATACCTACTATACACCACAAACTACATACAAATGTATACCACAAACCACATACACACACACACACACACACACACACACACACACACACACACACGAGAAATGAAAAATAATGAAATCTTGGAATTTTTGATTAAAAAAAAAGAGGTGCTTTTCCAAAGGAAACAGCATTTGAGTTGGACACTACAGTCTGTGTGTGGTTTACCCACTTGGTAAATATCCATAATGATATTTATTCCTAAACTCCTGACTGAATTACTTATCATCAGCTTGGATTAGTCTTCATCTCCACTCATGGGCACTTTTGTGTCTAAGAATACCTAATAAAGATTCAGAGCATGGAGATCTGAGCTGGAAAAAAAAATGTCAAAAGCATTGGAGAAGAATTATGGACCTCATTTCTTATTCTTGGTGCGTAGAGAGCCAGAACAGACTGTACTGGTTCCGAGCAAGCCACTCATGTGACGTTGCCAATGTTATCTTACCCCGCTGTGCCAGACAAAGCCTCCTCCTTGCTCACATTGAGGCTTCAGAGAAACTCTTCCATGGATCTTGCTTCTGGGACGCAGCAGCCTCCCCAGAACTAAATTCTGCAGCATCGGCAATTCAGGCTGCTACCCAATGATATAAACTAGATGGCTCACATGCATGCACGCCTCACAGTTCTGGAGGTCCAGCGGAGGGATGGGCAGGCTCGGGGTCTGCTGAGATTCGCTTCTGGTTCCTACACAGTTGTCTTCTAGCTGTGCCCTCACATGGCAGGAGGGCTGCCCCCCCCCCCGGGGTACTTTTTATCAGGGGATCACTTCCAAAAGGTTCTGCCCCCTGATACTCTCACACCGGGACAATGATTCCAACATTTGAGTTTTAGGGAACACATTTAGAATAACACCTTATGTTCTTAACAGGTCATATGTGTATCTTCCTTTACATGAAATTATGAAATTATTTTTTATGATTTGGGTAAGTAAGTATGTAGTGTGACTGAGGAACTGAATCACAGGTTTCCTGCTTGCTAGGCAGGTACCCTATCACTAAGCTATAGCCCCATCCTTTAGTTTTTATTTAACTATTTATTTATTTATTTATTTATTTATTTATTTAAGCGAGGCACTTGGTTGTGAGAATAATTGAGACAGAGATCTTAAGTCTTAAACTAAAGCAGCAATCATAGAAAGACCCTGCAGCTCCGACTCTGGGACCCTCAGTGTTCATCTGGCCAATTGTGTTGCAGTAAAAGCAAACCCGTCAACCCTAAATGAATATGAAGAGTATAAATGAGGGTGTGTCCTGACCACTGAGCTCATAGAGGCTGAGGATCCCTGGCTGCCACACAGGAGCCCTACCCAGAGCCTCCTTCTCAGGAAATCCCATGGGGGCTCTCCTGAAAGTACCATCCAGATTCCATTGCCTTTCCCAGTTGGCCTTATACGGGAAGCACCAACTCCGAGCCAGTAGTTGTCAATATGGTTAAAGGTTATTGGTTATTCCACAGAGGGGCTTCATCTGAAAAGTCAGCCAGTCACTGAGAACTCCAGAGCAAAGTAATAAGGAGACAGAGCAATCCAGGATGATTCCTGTTGTCACACTAGAGCCTGCACAAACACACACTTAAATCCCTCTTGAATTTATGTTCTTCATATTCATTCAGGGTTGATGGGTTTGCTTTTACTGCAACACTGAACTCTGAGGATGCCAGAGTCAGGGCTACAGGGTCTTTCTATGATTGCTGCTTTAGTTTAAGACTTAAGATCTCTGTCTCAATTATTCTCTCAATCAAGTGCCTCACTAAAAAAAAAAAAAATACAAGAGGGATTTAACACACACTTGTACTACCCAACCAAACACACACACACACACACACACACACACACACACACAGACACACACACATGAGTTTAATGAAAGATTTAATTTAAGTTCTACTATAGTAGGTATTGTCATTAATATTTAGGTAGTTTTAGAGCAGCTATGCTGGGACGGTCTTTGTAGGTTTGGGAACGCCATCCCCACTGCTGGGATTACCTCGAAGGAACACACCCTTGTTAACTTCCCGCAACCTTTGGCTTATGAAAGGATATGGAAATTAGTTCTCCATTACAGATAAGGCCTACCTCAGTTCCCTACACAAAACCCACTGGGTTGGGCCTCAATTTGAGTTAACCAATGAGGAAATGCCACCTCCCCCAAATGTATAAATATTCCTGACCTTGGCAGTCATCTTTGGCATCTGCGCCCTCATGGCTCTCCACATCTGGACTCCATGAGTTCTCTTCCAGCTCCATGCCCCTCGCGGGTTCCATGCCTGGAGTCCGCGAGTTCTCCAGGGGGTCCTTGCCCCTCTAATAAACTCTACCTTACTCCTCCACTTGGGTTCTGGTTTCAATCTTTGACTCCGAACACAAGAACCTGAATACATACAGACTCCTCAAGAGTGACCCGGAAGCATTTGTCGAGCACAGCCAGGAGATTAACTCTTACAACAATATCAACAAAGACTCATCCATTAGAAACACCATTAGAAAGCAGACAGGCTTTCCTTCTTTGACCATGGGTATTGATCTTGGAAGCAAAGTGGGCTAAAGGCAGCGGGCCCAAGCCCTACTCCTGCCACAGTGAGAGGAAGCTCGTGCCTAAAAATAAACCTCAACCCTGCCGGCCGGCTGTGCCTGAAACAGATAATCAAAGCTGACAAATTGGGGTTTCAGGATTAAAACTGAAAAAATTTATAAATAGCCTTTAAGATGATTACTGGCCCAGCAGTGTCACTTTTTTTTTTTTTTTGGTTCAAACTTATTTAGTGTGTCATAGCTCGAGTTACATAGGCTCACCACCAAATTAACATTCAAACAAGGTATGTTTCAACCAGACATGGTAGGCTTATGCCTGTAATCCCAATACTTGAGACTGGGCAGGAGAACTCGAAGTTCCAGGCCAACCCGAGCCACACAATCCCAATCAAAGCAATGAGAAGCCAAACAAAGAGCAAAGAGACGGTCAGAGTTTGATATAGGTGATAACTTGACAGTTGAAGGCTCAGAGCAGGAGATTGTCTGATTGATGGGAAAGGCCCAACACATGGTGGGTGGGGCTAGTCCCTGTGTAGGTGAATAAAATGGAGGGAGCGGGGAAATTGGAATCCTCTGGTATTCTTGGCCAGACATGCGGGTCTGGAATGTAAGAACTGCCACCACTCAGTCCTGGTGTTGCTGTGGTCTCTCCTGACAAAATGGATTAAGAACTGTAACCAGACTATGGGGCTGGAGAGGTGGCTCAGGGGTTAAGCCTCTGCCTTGCAGGCGGAAGGTCCTGAGTTCTGGTCCTAGACCCAGCCTGCGTTTCTGGTCCTGGTAGGGCAGAGCCTGTGAATACTGGGGCAGAATAAACAAGGAGGAGGTGGAGGCGGTCCTATGGAGGTGGAGGTGGTCCTTGGTGGTTCCCAAATTCGCCTGTGGTTTTACACACACACACATACACACACACACACACACATACACACAGGCGCACACACACACAATTGAATAAATAAATTTAAAGAAAAAAGAGCTGTAACCAGACTATGGTAAACCAGAATAAAAATCCTTACACCTTTTAGCTATTGGTCATGAATTTATCAGCAACACGTGACTAACTGCTTCAGAGATCTTTGAAAGCTGAAAGGGAACATTATTAAGTCCCTCAACTCCCTGTGGCAGACACAGCAGACAACACTGTTGAAGCTGTTTTGCAAGTCCGCAGATTTTACAGGCCAGGGATAGACAAGTACATGATGTTACCAGAAAATTCAAGGTCAACCCCTCGCTTCTATTGCCTGCCTGGGCTCCCCCATTGACAAAGGCTGCCCTACTTACTGAAAAGCTGTATTCATTCTCTCCTGCTTGCTATTTTGGCCTTACCCAGAGAGTTCAGTGATCTCAACACTCACAAATAATACTTTTCTCTCTCTCTCTCTCTCTTTTAAAGAGGATATCCAAAGAGATGCAGAAAATAAAGATTAATAGTGACCCAGAAATAATTTTGACTGAAGGCAAACAAATTTTAGATAAGCATTTCTACATAAAAGGATACCCTCAGTTGGGGGGAGATCCTCTAAAAGTTACTGAGATTTTAAACAAAAATGCCCTTAACGGGCTGGAGAGATGATTCAGGAGGTAAAGTCTTTGCCTTGCAAGCAAAAGATCCTGAATTCGGGTCCCAGATCCCATGTAAAAAATGCTGGGTGGATATGGTGGTAATTCTGGCTCTGGAAGGCAGAGCCTGGGAAATCTCAAAGCAAAGCAATTAGCAGTTAGAGCAATCCGGGATGACTCTCCATTTCCCCTTGGGCTTCTACAGGCACACACACTCTACGGCCTTCTTGTATATACACACACACATATACAAAAAAGAAAAAGAAATAAAAAACAAAAAGCAAAAACAACAACAAAAATGTCCTTAAAATACTTGGCTAAATGAATGCTTTGTCGGACTATATAGGTAGGTTTTGCTAATCCAAGTAGCGTTTTCAAAGAACGAAGGACCTATCCTCACTAAATCAGGGCATCACCCAAGTGGCTGGGTTTGATGTTACCCTGCAGAAGAGAGCAACACAAGCCAACCTTGGTCAGGTCTGACCTCTGGCATCCAAAGTGAGCCTTCCTAGAGATAACCAAGCCTGGTGAGACCCCGCACAGCCGATGAACTAGAAACCTTGTCAGTGACCAGGACTGACCTGAGGCTCTCCTAGTGCTGGACAAAAACAGTTTAAAAAGCATTGTCAGGGGTGGAGGGTCGGGGGAAGCTGGGATGAATACTCAATATGCTTGTAAAACCAGAAAAATAAAATAACTTAAAAGAAAAAGAAAGTATTGTCAGGACCACTTTTGGAAGATCCTCGGCCCAGGAGGTCTTGTGTTCTTGGTATCTTCCAAAGTAAAGAAAATGATGTCAGTTGTGCACAAGTCGGCTGTCACCGCGCACTAAGTTTCTTCCTCCCAAATTCCACTAAACGACATGGGATCTAAATGCAGCTCAGTAAAATGGCTGCACCAGATTAAAAACTTTTTTTTTTGTCCTTCTTATTTTCTTTTTTTTATTATATTATATATTTTTCCCCCCAATCATACAAGCTTAATAGGTACCCTGGTCCCGTCTTTCCCTCCACAGATTAAAAACTCTTTGAGGATAAGTTCCCGGTTTGGATTCCTTTAATTCCTCTTGAGCGCTGCGCTAAATGTTCCCTTTTGCCCCCTGAAAGACTCTTAAGACTGATTTATGTAGCAAGACCCTGTCTCCAAATAAATGAGAGAGAGAGAGGGAGAATAAAAAGTGATTTTATGTAGTCATTTAATCTTACTGACTGACTGGTAGACCTATCTACAACCTCTTTGAAGGACCTCCTATATGAGAAAGAGAACAGTTGACCTCCAAATCCCCTGAGCCACTAGCATTTAATATTTTCTCCTGTGTCCTGTTTTCCAGAAGTGCTTTGATGTGCTGATGGCAACACTTCCCCTTCCTTTGAACTCACTCAAGTTCAGGAGGAGAATACCTCCTGGACATTAGGGAACTGACCTGGCCACAAGCCAAAAGGCTAGCTGGGAAATGGCACACCGTGTCAGTATCCAGCCATTGCTTGGTAAGGGCTTCCTGGAATATTACATGAAAGGGCCTGGACTGGATTCAGGAGAAGATAGGTGACTAATTACTAATGTCTGCCCCAGGCTCCCGAGGGAGCCCGAGCTCAGAGGATCCCTGGCACACCACCATCATTTGCTAACCCCAAGCCGATGACACTCCAGTAGGGAGCTTGGTGTCTTGTGTGCCACTGTTTTTCTCATGAGGCTTTTTAAAAATGTGCTCCCATCAATAACAAAAGACTACTTTAAAATGTTTTAAAAAATAAATGTTACAAAAAAATAGTTGTGGAGGCTCGAGGAGTTGGCTCAGCAGGTAAAGTCTTGCTGCATAAGCATGCGGTCCTGATTTGAATCCCCCAGCAAGCATGTAAAAATCGGGGCATGGTGATGCTATAACCCCTAAACAGGGAGGCGGAGAACAGTGAATCCCAGGAACTCGTTGGCCAGCTAGTCTGGCTAAGTCTGAACAACACAGGTTCAGTAAGAAACCCTGCTCTAAACAAAGGAACCAACCAACCAACAAACAAGGTGTGTGGGGACTAACAAGATAGCTCAGCCTGCATGGCACCTGCTTTCAAACCTGGGTCCACATGGTGGAAAGAACTGACTTCCAGAAGTTGTCCTTAGATTTCCATCTGCCATGGCATGCCTGGGAATGCATCTTTCTCCTGTCTCACAGATAACAGGCAGGCAGACAGACAAACAAAAACTAGAGAGCTATCCACAAAAACACTGACATCAACTCTGACTTCTGCACACTTGTTGTTGCAGTCTGCCTGCATGGTTGCTGATAAATGACCATCAAACGGCTTAAGGGAACAAGGGCTTATTCTCTCTTACGATTCCTGGTTACAATTCTCAGTCCAGCTTGACAGGAGAGCATGCACCAACACCAGGGCCAAGGGAACTGGCCACACCATCACCACATAATGGCTGAAAGACGGACAATCCTTACTTGCCAGACCAGCATGTCTGACCAAGTATACAGAAGGATGCCAACTCTCTCAACCAGCTCTCCGTGATTTATTCCGGGGCCTAGTCCCACCCACCATGAGCTAGGCCTTTCCCATCAGCTACACAATCTCCTGCAGGTTTGCTCTGGGCCTAACTCAACCACCAATTCTTTATGAATGTGCCCAGAGCTCAAACCCTCAACAGTCAAGTTGACACCTGTGCTTAACTATGACACATGTGTATACCACATGTGTACACCACACACAAACACACACACACACCTGAGTTTGAGGAAGAGGAGGAGGAAGAAGAGAGAATGCCCATTCCTCAGAAAGGATATTTGATTGAGATCTTAGTTGTTAGTTGGCATACCTTGGGCAGGGACAAAGACAGACCAGTATCATCAGCCACAGGCTACTGTGATGGGACTGGGCAGGTGAAGGGGACAAAAAGAAACCAGGTTCAATCATCATGCTGATGTCAGGGATGTCAATGACAGTGGGAATGCAGAGAAGCTGCCATACTGCTGTTTTGCTGGGATAATAAAAGAGCCATTTCTCAGATCGGAGAGGGCTAAACTTCTGCCATGTTCTCAGCCCCGGAGGGGCCGGGGGATGCATTCTAAGGGAGCAGACAGAGCTCCTTTCACAGCCGGCTCAGCCTCTCTCCCTCTCCCCTCTAAGGAGGGGCGTCTCTGGAGGGGCAGGATTGGCCTCCCAAGATTCTCTTTGTTTTGTCAGCCAACTAACTCCCAAGTGAGGAGAACACTTCTGGCAGTAAAAGCGGGACCAGCAGGGGACAGACCTAAAGCAAAGCAAAGGAGAGAAAGGTGGCCATGTGACTGGAGACAAACACAATTAGCTGTGCTAGAAACCAGCTGAAAGGACTCAGTGGGAAGACTCCTTCCTTCTGCCAAGAGCAAAAACCAAAGGAAAATTCACTTGAAAAGAAACCTCTGAATTCCCTTGGCAGCTGTGGCCCTTTTCATTACAGATTTTTCCAGCATTTCAAACTCTATCACAATAACACTTTGATGGCTTTATTAGTCCCCCCCCCCACTAAATAGAATCCATTCATATTTCAACCTGGTTCCCTCATTCCTGGGGCTAACAACCTGTGCCTTTTGCAGCCATACTGTCCCTACGGATCTGATCTGCGCCAGTAGTTGGGTGACTGAATTCATGAAAACCAAAATGGCAATTCGCTTTATGGAATCCAGTCACTACCCTGTCACTCAAAGCCAACAGTGACAGCCCAATCTTTTTTCCTCCCACCAATGACAATAATGAGCTGTTTTTAGTTCTCTGTTTTGGAAGTTTACTAAATCAACCATATCCACGAAGTATTAGCACCCCACACCTTCCATTGAGAGGCACAATCACAAGGCAGCTGTGGATGAGTTGATCCATCGTCCCAGCCCAAAGTAAAAACACTTCTGCATTCTAATGGGCTGTGCAGCTATTTGACACGCATCTAAGTGGGCTTGTGGCAAATGAACTAATGAGAAAAGAAAACATTCAGTGAACATTTCTGCCCACATTCTCTGGTCCCATTGATTCAGCCAGCCCTAGAGTCGCTCCACTTTGGGGATTTCTTAGACAGGTTGCTGAGCTCAACAGACAGGAAACTCTACCCTGAATTAATTCCAGGCCAACAATTCAGGGAGCCTTTAATTCCGTCAGTGTTCTTAAATTCTACTCCATGGCCCATCACAACCAAGGAATTTGCTATTCTAGCTCTGAAACATACCAATTCTAAGAGCAGCTCACCATAAAAGCAAAACGATCTCAAGAAGCTCCATACCTCTTTGAGAGGCTGATAAGAACTAATGCTGATGGGGATGGAAAGGAGGATGTTTTCCTCAATGGTATACTTACTGATCTAGGAGACTTGCTGGAGTATGAATCATATCCGGCATACATCATTAAAGACTGCACAAGTGAAAAGATTTGAAAATAGGAAAGAGTCTGGCAGGGGAGATGAAGGATTGTAAGGAGAAAAGGAGGGGGCATGAGGTTTGGAACTAAGGGGTTGAAGTATTATAGATTCACTATATTCATGTATGTAACATTTAAAATATAGAAGAGAATGGGAAGAAAAGACCCCTAAGTCGGCTATGTCCTCTCTGCTTTCTTCTTTATAAACTGGATGGTAGCTTGCTTCCTCCTCAAAACAGTAAGGGATTAGAGATAATACAAGTAAGGGCATTGCACATTTCCTGGAACATAGGAGCTGCTTGATAAATACGACTATTTTATTTCTCTGCAAACATTTTTAGATAGGTAGGTCCACATGGAAATGTGATTAATATTTATACTCAGTGATTATCCAGGTCATGAGATATATTATATTGATATCTTTAAAATGCTTTAGCAGCTTCTATTTCACATGACAAATTTTGATGCAGCCACAATCTTTTGCACATAGCCGATGTATGGGTAACTATGCTTTAGTCATTAGGACCAAGCTGTCCTCCTCTAACTGATTCCTACTTCTTCTATAAATGACTGTATTAGTGTATCTTTTATGCTAAAAGAGAAGTTATAAGTGGAAGACAAAGAGAGAAAAGAGACACAATTCAAGTGGTGCAATCACTACGTCATTATTGTTTAATGCTTACTGAACGTCACTGTGATAGTCAGTCTCCAGTGTCCACATGTCATCCAGGAGAAATTATCTCTCAAGGCAGGCCTCTGGGTAAGCCCAAAGAACAATTTTTGGTTGCATAACTGATGTCAGAAGACCTAGCCCATAGTGGGTAGGACCATTGTTTGGGCAGGCGGAAGAAGATGGAGGGGACTAACTGAGCACTTGATGAGCTGGTAAGCAGGAAAACAAGAACCATGCAGCATGGACCCCTGCCTTCTGCTCTTTCTGGACGTGACGTGACCAGTTCCCTGGGCTCCTGCTGGTAGGACTCCCCCATGACATGCAACTTGGAATTGTGAGCTGAATACAACCCCTGGTTCCCCGAAGTTCTTTGGGTCAGACATTCGTTACAGCAACAAGCTAGGAAACTAAAATAGTCAGTGTATACATATTATTGATTGTCCCTGACAAGATGTGCATCAGAAACAAAACAAACTCTCCTAGTTTCTCTACTGAAGAGGCAATTTAAAAGCTTTGTCTTATCCTTACCTGAAACTGGCACTCTCTTTCCTCTTCTCCTGATTTATTTCTTCTGCACAGCAATTCTCACTATCTAAAACTCTATTATTATTTATTACCTGTCATTTCCCTGAAAGGCATATTACACCACTGAAGGCCTCTTGCTCAGCTCCGATTCTCTCTCTAGCACTAGAACCGTTCAAATACGTAGTAGACCCTGAAACAGTATATATCTAGAGTCTTTCCCATCTTTTTCATGTGTGTATATACAATGTGTATGAGGAGTGCACTTGTGTCTATATGTAAGAAGATGTACATGTGGGTGCAGGTGTAAGTACATTTGAGTGTGTGTGCCTGTGGAGGCCCAAGGGTGATATCAGGAATCATCCTTAATCACTTCTTCCACCTTACTGTTGTGAGCCTGGGTCTGTAATCTCACTGAGATGACAGTCATTAGGGCTGGTCTAGCTAGTCCGCTTGTTCTGGGATTCTCAGGCTTCTCCTTCCAGAGCTAGAATTAAAGGCAGACTGATACGTCTGCCTGGCATTTTTTCCATGGAATCTGGGAGCCGAATTCGGGTCCCTTTGTTTGAGAGACAAAGGCTTTAACTATGGAGTCATCTCCCCAGCCTAGGAGGTATATAGTTATATAGATGATAGATAGATAGATAGATAAATAGATAGATAGATAGATAGATAGATAGATAGATAGATAGATAGATAGATAGATATTAATGAGTGAGTAGTTTTCTTTTCTTTTCCTTTCTCCAGAGACCCAATTGCAAAAGACGATTTGGATCTGTGATCCTGCTTCATGTTCCTTGTGGGGCTGCTCACTCGTCTACAGACAGATACAGTACCCGTGCAACCCATGAAGGAGTGTGAAGGGCTAAGCAAAGTGATTGCTTCTGGCCACACAGAGCATAGACTATTCTGCTTTGCATCCTGTGTTAGTGATGAAGCTGCCTCTCATCAAAAGTGCCAACATCTCCCAGCATACTCAGCTGTGACACTGGTTCACCCTCAAGAACTCATTGTCAACTAGACTGCATTTCAGAGTCGTCTAGGAGACCCACTTCTGGGCATGCTTATGAGGGTGTCTCCAGGTTTACAGGAGGAAGAAAACCCCTACCTTGGGGTGGGTGGCAGGACCCTACCATGCATGACTGGTAAAAGGTACTCATCTCCTTCTGCTTCCTGACTCAGATAGTGTGACCAGCCACCAAGCCCACATGCAGGGTCGCACCCACATAAACCCTGCCTTCCTTTATTGGTGTCTGGAAACCTGGGCACATAGCAGGATTTTTTGTCAGGTATTTTATCACAGCCATGAGAAAAGCAACTAATTTAAGCTGTTATCCCCCCACATGTCTTGGGGGTATAATTCCAGGAATGCAGAGAAGAAATACCCTACTCCCATCCCCAAAACTCCACTCAATCTAATCATCCCACTAACTTAGCCTGCTGCACAGAGCAGATCTTCTGCCTTTGGGGAAGGTCGGTCAACTGTCATGTGTTGACTGGTGCCCTCCTCTTTACAGGTGACCCAAGTCTTGCCTTGGCCTGGTGGCTTCAGTTCTATGCATGACATTATAGCAAGCCATGGCATATATTCCATATGCCACAAAGCAAAAGGAATAACTGTTTGGGGGGAGAACCAGCAAGAAGGGGAGAGGTACATGAGGGTGATTCGGGGCCCAAATCGGAACAATGTATAGTGCACATCCTCTACGTCTAGTGCAGACGTAGAGGGAATGTGGTGGAGCCGATGAGTAAATAAAGTCTCCTTTGGCTCTTGGAGCTCTAGGAAGCCCACTAGAATCTCATGACATACGAGTAAATGTTCTTCAACCAGAACTACCGAAGCCATATCATGTATTTCCATAACAACAGACAATGGATGCACTTGTAGTAAATGTCACAATCAAACCCATTTCTTCGTAAGTGAACCAAAAATTAATAATGATAAAAACATGCTGCCCTCACCACCCATCCCTGAAGAGAAGTGCCAGCTGTAAAAGCTGTCCCTAAACTGTCATTCCCCCACAGGAGCGGTTTTTTGTTCATTCCTTTTCCCATTGATCATGTTTACTGGAGATTCAGGCACATAGCAGGAAGCAATAAGAAAAAGGGGTCTCCTTTGGCTCCTGAATCCCGGGAAGCCCATCAGAATCTCAGACTTACAGGTAAGTGTCGGAGTTTCCCTTTGGCCAGGACTACTGGAGCCACAGTATACATTTCAATAACTCACAGCATTCAGTATCCCCTGGACAAGGTTCCACAAAATAGGTCTGATTTTTCTCTCTTGATCCATGGAAACCAAATGGCTCCAGCCCCATGAACAAAGGAAGGAGTGAAAGCTACAGATCCTTCCTAGGGCCCTCTCTCTTCTTTTTAAATCAGAAGTCAAATAATGTGACCAATGAGCTGGGCCAAAGAAATGTGACCAATGAGCTGGGCAGTGCATCCGCGGGTCTTGATTGATGTTAAGCAGCTGTCCACTCTGCTCTTAGGGCCAGTCTCAGCTCTTTTCTCTCCATTTTCTCATCTGTGAAATGGACCTAATAATACTCACACTCTCTTGTAGAGGGAGCTGCTCCGAGAATCACAGGAAGCGATGCAAATGTATTTCCTGATGCTGCTAAGTGCTCAGGCTCATTTCACAAAGCAGAAGCGTCGCCCACCCCACTTTCAGTTCCTTTACTTAACATAGGACCTGCCAAGTCAAAAGAAGTATGTGTTGTAGGTGGCCCTGGGGTCCTAACCAGAAGCTCTAGGTCCTTGTCTGTCTGTCTGTCTCTCTCTTTCTAAATATATATATCAGTAAAACAAAAGTCTAAAAAAACCCACCTTACTTTTGTGTTTGTGTGTGTGCTACATAGATGTGTTTGTATGAGTTATGTACATATATGTGCATGTGAATGCACATGTGCGGGGTCACTTTCTAAACCTAGAGCTCACTGATTGGCTAAACTGGCTGCCAATAAAGTCCAGGGATTCACCTGTCTCTGCCCTTCCAACTGCAGCTTTGGAGTTAGAGGCCACAGTTACTTGGCTTCTTAGGAATCTGAACTCGGCCCCTATTCTTTTGTGGCACGCACTTTACCAACTGAGCCACCCCCCCAGTCTCTCTGTATTTTTAATTCTTTCCCTATTTTCTTTTTCCTTACTTATTCATTTTGTTTTTATTCTTCAGTTTTGTTTAGATATACGAGTTTTTGTCACTTTCACCTATTACTTTACCTCATCCACCCTTCTCCCACTGAAAATCTGCCCCCCAAAATTTCCCTTATCTCTCTGTCTCTCTTTCTCTCTCTCTAAGAAGGGTTGTCAGCACCAATAGGTCCCTGAGTACTTGCCACAGCCTAGACAATATGTCAGTGGCTATACAATGAAGCAAGTGGGTCCCTTCTCCCAGCCAGCATGCAACGTGGACACTCCCTCAGTGAGGGCTGGGGCTCACAAGTTCTTCTCTGACCCCATGATACAATGTTGACAGGCCCACTCTAGTGCAGAGTCTCACTATGGAAACCAGGCTGAGTTTGGAACTCAGGATACTCCTGAGGCAAATGTTGGGGTTATAGACATGAACCACCATACCCAGCTCTTTTTTTAAAGAAAAAGAAAGCCAGTCACTAATGCCACAAGGCAGGAGTCTGACTCTCTGCTTTCAGCAGGCATCAGAATCTAAACATTGAAAAACTCTGATCCCAAGGCCCTACCCACTGAGCTTTTGGGTCTGGGGCTTGCACTGGAGCTGGGACTCAACCAGGTGAGTCCAAGGGGCGTCCAGAACAGAGAGCCACCGCCCTAAAGGTTTCTAGCTCACAGCTACACAGCCACTGCTGTTTACCTTCCCATTTGCTAAACACTGTGCCTGCCACCCTGGAATGTGCCCTACCCCCATTCTGAGGAAGAGTTGCTTGTTGCTGTGAACTGATTACTCACCCCCTGTCTCCAAGTGTGGGTGAGAAAAACACAGCATGAAATGAATAGCAAAGTAGAACCTGGGATCCCCCCCCACCTCCAGGCACAAAAGTGTGGGCTGCAGTATTTTGTTGAAAGCCAAGGGACCTTGCAAGAACTCGCTCAAATGAGTTCTGGGGAGAGGGTTGTGTGGGTCAGGGCGCTCCCTGTGCCAGCGTCGTAAAGACCTGAGTTTGAATCTTCAGCTCCCACTTAAAAAGTTGGGCATGGCTGTGTGTGTGTGTGTGTCTGTAACTCCAGCACTGGGGGGTTGGGTGGCAAGTAGATCCCAAAAGCTCCTTGGCCAGAGAGTTGTAGAGGAGATACACACACATACACACACACACACACACACACACACACACACACTCCATCCTATGGAGCTAGGTGCTGGGCACTGAATTCAGAATCTGCCTGTATAACTCTCACCTGATCTTCACAACAATGGCTATGAAAGATAAAACCTCCTTGTCACTAACAACACATTTCCTTAAGGAAATGTGGGGACCTGAAAGGAAATTTGTGGTATGTATCTTCTGTTAGGAATCATCAGGAAGTAATTCTGCTGAGGTTTTATGTTAGGTTTGTGACACTATGACAAAATGCAACTTCAGGAGGAAAGGAAATTTGGGGACCAACAAAAATTCAATCCACCACTCACACTGTGGTGCCCTGGAATTTTACTGATGAAAAAGATTTCCAGAAGCATTCTCTGCCACTTGCTTCTCTATAAATCTTTTCTGTGGTATAACTGTGACTTTCTGAGCACTAACAAAGGGGATCGATAAGGGGAAAAAGTTAATTTTCACAAGGTGCAATGTACTATAAGGTACAATGATCAGGAATTACACCGACAGCTTTTCCCACATGTATTAGAGAGTAAGCACACAAATGAAGCTGGTACACTCACTGGCTTGGATCTTAAATGTGCCCAGTGATCTGCCTCCCTGCTGAGAGCAGTATTGGGAGGTGGTGGAAACCAAGGCCAGGGGCTGAGCTGGTGGGTGCGGGGGTCAGTGGGAGAATGCCCTTAAAGGAACACTGGTCCCTCCCTTTCCCCCGCCCTCACCCCCGTGCTTACTAACCACCGGGAGGAACGAAGCCAGGCCCTGGCATTGTGCCCTGCTGTGACGCTCTGCCTCACCTCCAGCCCAAAGCAACGGGGCCAAACACACAGAAGCCTATAAAACTGTGAGCCCAAATAATCCTTTCCTCCTGAAGTTGCATTTTGTCATAGTGTCACAAACCTAACATAAAACCTCAGCAGAATTACTTCCTGATGATTCCTAACAGAAGACATATACCACACTGTTATTGGAAGCCCCTTTAGGAATGACCAGTCCTTCAAGAGACTTTCCATGACTGCAATAGTCATACCACATCTTAAAACCTCTATTCTCAGGCTGAGAAGATGGTTAAACTTTTCGCTGCAAAAACAGAAAGACCTGAGTTCAAATCCCCAGATCCCAAGTAAAAAGTGCTGGGCAGAAATGATTGTAGCCTGTAATTCCAACCTTGGAAGCCCTGAAAGGCAAAGACTGTGAAACCCCAGACAAAGTCATAATAAGGAGGTAGAGCAATGATTCCGGATGTCACCTTTGGGCCTCCATAGGGACACACATTCAAGTGCCCTCTTGTACATGCCCCTACACACACACACACACACTGCAAACATATGCATGTGCACACAGAAACACACATGCCAAAAAAAAAAAAAAAGCCTCGGTTCTCCATTTCAAAGGCACAAGTTGGTCCTACTCCAGGTTTGCTCTTTGCCAGCTGCAGGTTTGGGGGCACTGAGGTGATAGGTAAATGTGTTGCTAAATCCGAAAGTGACTCCAAAGTGAAAGCTCCAAAGTTATTCTCGGTGATGACAGCACCCGTAGAGCTAGCACCCAGCCTGCCAAGGGAACACTTCCCAAGGGAAGCAATATCCTCCCAATATACGAACACTGGTAAATTTACCTCAGCATTGAATAAAGAGCTGCAAGTACCACTGAACTTTATATTTAGTAAATAATGATAATGCAGATTTTTGATGCAAGGGTCTGACCATTCGACAAGCTCTGCATGTCCCCTTAATGCAACAAAATTTGCCTTGAAGTGATGTTTTAAAAAGAATGCATGATTTCCAAACAACCTACAAAATTATTGAGGATGTCCTTCCCATAAAGAAAAAAACAAAATAAACAAACAAAAAACTATAACGTTATCATCAACAACATCAGTAACAACAGAAAGACCCACCACATCCAAATGGTAGTTTCTGAAACAGTCCTTAGGACTGAAACAGTCCTGGGGCTGGAACTCAAGGGTAGAGCATTTGCTTAGTATGTGCTGCTAGGCCCTGAGTTTACTCCCAACGCTGCGAAAATCTAAAATCTGATCTTGGTGACTCACACCTATAATCTCAGTACTTGGGAAGGAGGAAGGAGAACTGGAGCAAAGGCCAATTTCAGCTACATAGAAAGTCTGAGACCAATCTTGACTACATGAGACCCCGGGGAAAAGAAGAAACCAAACCAAACCTTGTACCAAACCAAACGAAGAAAAACTAGCCCTTGGTCCTTCTAAGGAGCGAGTTTATTTCAGTGTGTGTCAGGAGATGAACCTATACTTACAGTCCAGATGAGATGTTCTCTTGCCCAATTCCAGATATCCTCCAGAAATCCACCAGGGATATGACTCAGGGGTTAAAGTCTTAGCCTTGAAAACAAAAGGAGCTGAGTTGGGATCCCCAGATCACACATATAAATACTAGACAGATATGCAGTGGCCTGTAATTCTGATCCTTGGAAAGCAGAACCCGGAAAAGCCCTGCGCAAAGCAGGAAATAGAACAATCCGGAATGATTTCCAGTGTCACTTTTGAGATCCCACAAGCACACACACTCAAGTGCCCCCTGGTACACAAGCCCACATACACATGTGCACACAGATACACAGGTGCACGCGAATTAAAAAAAAAAGAAATCCTCCAGTCTTTCTGAATGAATGGTTACACAAAATTAACTATCACAGATAATGAACAATATAAGTTAACATAAACTAGCCAACATTAGTTTAAAAAATATGAAGGGACTTGTACACCTAAACAAAAGAGAACAAAGAAACAGACCATAAGCACACCTTTTTTTAGATACACACTTGGACACCCATTCTCTGAGATGTCAAGGCAAGAGCAGTGTGGGACTAGTCAGGGTGGACCAGCTCAGAGTGGGCGCAGATCATGAATGATCTTAAAGGGCGAGTCAGGTCAGTATGCCTTCCATGCAGGTAGCTTTCTGTTCCCTGCAAAAGAGGTCTTCACTGACCAGACCCAACAGCCAAAACCCAAATACTAGAAACACCAGTGTTCGATACCTAAATACTAGAAACTAGTGTTTGTTTGTGGAGTGCAGAGTACTTACTTGCATTCTCTCTCTCCTCTTTCTCTTTCCCGCATCCTCCCTCCCTCCCTTCATCTCTCCTCCCTTCTTTCTGTCTTTTCCTAAGAAACAATCTCTTACACAGTACAGGGGCAAGTAGTTCATATTTACGCTCTTAGCAACCACCCACAACTCTACTGCACGAGTCCTGCCCAAGGCACGCAAAGTAATCCTGACCTGCACTACCGTGTATTTGTAACTCTCATTCCACCACTTCCTCTAACCCGCCTTCACCAAGTCCCCAGGCAAAACCATTTCTAACCCAGAAGTGCAATATATGGTGAGACACAGAACCTCAGGGGGGACCACGGGTCTCTCTGTTGTCTGTGCTAAGATCGCCCATCTCTGACAAAGTAGCTTGGATGCCTTCAGGTCCTGGCTTCTGATCGGCTAGTGCACCCTCCCTTCCTTTCTCTCTCTCTCTCTCTCTCTCTCTCTCTCTCTCTCTCTCTCTCTCTCTCTCTCTATCTTACACACACACACACACACACACACACACACCCTTAATTTTACAATACAGAGTTCACTTACTCCTTGGTCCCCAACTTGCCTTTTTTGGGGGAAGGGGATTGTTCAATCTTACTGTTAATGGTATGTCCAGGACCCCATGCACTGTCTTCCTATTGCTGAGATCGCCGTGTCACCGCCCCGCCGGCCACCTCAAATCCATGCTTTCTCCCTTGGTCCCTCGCCCCTAAACTGGCCAGTGCCCATTACTCAGCTGGGCTCTCCGCACGGTCGCCAGGGAAGCCCTCCCCCGCTCTCCAGTAGGAAGCTCGCGCCTCGCCCACCTTACTCCCCGGGCTCCCTTTCCGCCCCGTTCTTCCTCTACACTGCTCCTCTCCCGGGGACCCTCCCCTTTGCCAGGCGGAGGGAGCCCCAGGAATGAGCGCAGGGTTTTCACGCCCCCTCCCCATTTCCCTGCGGCGTCTTGCTTCGCCTGCCCTCGGGCGCCCCCAGACCGCGGTCCTGACACCTGCCCCGCACCCCAACTCTCTGGGCTCCGGGGAACTCCCGGCCACTGCAGTCCGGATCCCGCACTCCAGCTCTCGGGGCTGAGCAGCTCCCCAACTCCCGGGTCCCGCCCCGCGGTTTGCTTCCCAGACGCGGGTACCAAATTCTCCAGGCTCCGCACACAGCGCTCGGCACGCAGCGCTCGGCACGCAGGGCTCGGCACACAGGGCTCGGCACCCAGCGCTCGGCACGCAGGGCTCGGCACACAGGGCTCGGCACCCAGCGCTCGGCACCCAGGGCTCGGCACCCAGCGCTCGGTCGCTAGGCTCCCGGTTCCCAGCATTGCGGCTCCAGTCCCGCCCTCCAGGCTCGGGTCCAGCGACTCCCCACCCCGCGATCCTGGCATCCCGGTCTCCCAGCATCGCCTTCGGGATTCCGCCCCCCGCGGCGGGACTCACCGGCACCCGCGGCGGCCGAGCCCCGGCGCAGGTCAGCGCGGCAGCGCGCACTGGCGGCTCGGGTTTCCCGAGAGCTTCCTCCGAGCCGCCGCGACCGCCCAGGGCTCGGCACCCCGCAGCCGCCGAAGGAGGGTTCGGCTGGGAGGGAGCCGCCGCCCGACTCCGCCCCTTCCCGGCCCGGGGGTGGGCGGTGCAGCCCCGGTGCTCACCCTGCAGCTCCCCGCTGTAGCCGCCCCGCGGCCGAGGAAGTTGGCTGACGCCGCTTCCTTCCAGCCAGCCCCGGACCCTAGCGGCCCTCTACAGCTGGAAAAGCCCCGGGGAGCTGAGGGCTAAGGGCACCTCAACCATTATGAATTCTTTCCAAAACCCACCTCCTAGGGAGGTGGGGGAGGGAGGCAGCAAACTTCATCAGTCATCCCAAGAACGGAGTCGAACCCTGGTCTTCTTTCTTTCCCCGCCACGGATGAACTTGCAGGCCCACGAAATCATGCGGGCAAGAACCCACGGAAGCCCCACAGACACATGCTTACACCCGCGTGCAAGACCCTTGTGCTTCTGACCAGATTGCACCACACAAACGCACTGCCATCTAACCCAAGCAAGGATCTTTCAGGGGCAGCACTGCAGCAGGTCCGGCCTGCTGTGTCTGGGGCCTTCGCGCACAGTGCACTCAGTATTCACCACGGAAAAAGAAAATACACTTAAGTGAGACCATGAGTTAACGCATTGAAAGAGTGAATTGGATCCGCTGCTGAAATAGAGAGAGGAAAGAGAAAGAAAAGAAAAGAAAGGACAGAAAAAGAAAAGAAAGGATAGGAAAAGAAAAGAAAGGATCAGAAAGGAAAGGAAATGAAAGAAAAGAAAAGGAAAAAAAAAGAAAAGAAACTGGGTCAAGTCCCGGGAAATGGTCTGTATCATGTTTCTGTAAGGTTCACCTACGTCATTTCCTTGGCTTCCAGAGCCAGGTTTACAAAGGCCTGCTGACTTTTAGCATTGTTCCCTTATTCCCCAACCCATTTCGGTGACACATCAGTGTTTTCCAGTTCAGAACATTTTCAAATCCGTCATTTAGCTTCAGTGAAACATCAGGATTTAAAGGAAATAGTTTACACAGCAGGGTTATTTCTGTCCCACAAATGACGATGTTTAGATTCTGGACGGTTATATGGTAGATTTGAGGCAGATTCAGAGATGGAGAGAGACCAGAGGCCTGTCTGGGGGACCACGGCTTTTTCCACAGGACAGTGGCCTGTACACAAAGACACCGGTGGACAAACCACAGAGGGCCTTGGGCAGTTTGCAAGTTAGTCTTGTTCATTTGACTGAATCAACTAGCTGACCAGCCATTGGACCAACCAGTAAGGGATTATCTGGGTCAAGTTATCAGAGATGAGAAGACCCACCCTAAAGGGGCAGCCTAGGAAGAAATTAAAAAGGGAAACTGGCTTTTGTGGGATTTCCCTGGATTCACTCTGGAAGAGGAAGAGAAAAGCCTCCTGTTCTACTCAGAGCTACTCTGGAGACAAAATTACAAGCCCACAAGTCTGAAGGTCCATCCACAGGCTGCGTGCAGCTGAAGTGAGCCTGCTAGCAGAGCAGGAGTTAGACAGTGCTCTTGCACTTTCTCTAGAGAGCTCTTTCACCTTGAGTGTGATGTCTTATGAGGAGACTAGTTGTTTTTTAAATAAAGTGTTTCCGAATGTATAATGAGCAAAAAAAATTTTAAAATGCTGTGAATCTGAAGCATTTCCAGCAGCGAAATAGTCCTCTGTCAAACAGTCCAAACCTCACTGCCACCTTGGTTCAGATCATGTGACCTCTTCCCCTATACATGCAATGCTGACTAATGCCTGCCTGAAACATCTTGCCTTGCATTCTAGAATGTTTTATTGCGAGTTGTGCAGTTTCCACTCTACAAGGTCTTCTGCTCTCATAGAAGCATACTGGTTTAATCGTAGAAAACAAGGACTTTCAGTATTTTCTACCAGCTATTATTCAGCTAGTATACTTCAGATTACATTGTTAGACTGTTTCATTTTGGTAATTGCTGACTTCAGCTTCATTTTAAAAATTATTAAAGGTACTATTGTTTAGGATTAGAACATAATCTTCAACAAGTTCTTGATTATCCCTAAGCATACTTCTGTCATTTTATACTTGTTTCCTGATGAAGCAGCATTTGTCCATTTATGATTTTTAACATCCAAGTATGGATCAATTCTGAAAAACAATGAAGATGCTCTACATCCTGAAGGATCAGATATTTGACTAATTTAATTCTTTATGTAAAAATGAGTACATCCATCTCATTAGCATGTAAATAATTTGCTTCTGTCTTTAGTAAACAGTAAAATTATATGTATACCATATTTCCATTAAAATTTGTTTTGTTTGGGGCTGGAGAGGTGGCTCAGGGGTTAAGCTTCTGCCTTGCAGGAGGAAGGTCCTGAGTTCAGACCCTAGACCCCACGTATAGACACCGGGAGGAAACGGGGGCGGCCTGCGTTTCTGTTTCTGGTCCTAGTAGGGCGAAGCCTGTGAATCCCGGGGCGGAGTAAACCAGGAGTAGTTGGAGGTGGTCCATGGTGGTTCCCGAATTCATCCATGGTTTTACACACAGACACATATACACACATACATACACACACACATACATACATACACACACGAGCACACACGCATACACGCACAATTGAATAAATAATAAAAAAATTTAAAAACAGACAAGAACAAAAAAAAAAAAAAGAAAAAAATTTGTTTTGTTTTTCCTGTTTTGACTGTGAAGGACACAGTCAGCACCAGCTCCTTTGCTCAGGCATTCTTTGATTTTTTTTTTTAATGTGTGTGTGTGTGTGTGTGTGTGTGTGTGTGTGTGTGTGTGTGTGTGTGTGTGTTAGAGAAAGAGAGAGTTCGAGTGTCGCAGGGTGCAAGTGGCAGTCCAAGGATACCTTGCTGGAATTCTCTTCTTCCACCATGTGGGTTCCAGTAGTCCAACAGGTCACCAGTCTTAGCTAGAAGCACCTCTCTGTCCACTGAGCCATCTTGCTGATCCATGCTCAGACATTCATTTATTTCTCTCTGTGTCTCTATCTCTCTGTGTCTTTCTCTTCTCTTCCGTCTCTCTCTGTGTCTAAAGTTGTTATTAGAAATCATCCTCACTTTATTCTTTTGAAGCTGGGTCTGTAATCAAAACCAGAGCTTACCCAACAGAGGTTAGTCTGGCCTAACCAGCTTGTTCTGAGGATGCCTTCAGGAGCTGGTATTACAGTAGTGCAGGTCATTCTCTGTCATCATTTTATGTGGGATCTGAAACAGCACTGCCTGGCAAGTGCTTTAACCTCTAAGCCATGTCCATGGCCCTCAGGCATGCCTGGAGAAGGCAGACAGTCTCAAGGCTGTATCTTGACCTCAGCAGCAGCAGCCTAAAGTAAATTTCATCATGATACATGAGCAGGAAGTGTTTGCTTTGCTTAACTATTCTCTATACCTGCATCCTCGGAGTCGTGTTGAAATTTTCTGGAGCAAAAAGGAGTCTCGAGTGGAAAAATTTTCAGAAGGCCTCTCTGATCTTTTCTCTGGGCCAGATGGCTCTGTCTCTTTCTCCTAGATCACAAAACAAACAAGCAAACAAAACACCAAAACGAAGAACTTGAAGATGGAAGAGGGATCACCTGAAAAGAGGGTGGAGGTCAGGGCAACAGGAGGGGGACAAGAAGGTGACAGGGGAAGAGGATGAATGTGATCCAAATATACGGTGTACATATATGAAATGTCCTAGCGAGGCCCTTTATTATGCATAATTAATATATGCTAATAAAATGTTTTTTAAAAAGAAATGCATAAAAAATACTTGGTTTCTCTGAAAGTCAACTCCTTCCATTTTTCTACTGAGGTGATAGACTATTTCCGTTATGATGCTTTTGGTAACCCTGAGAAACAGTCTTCTTGTGTCCTTAATAAAGTTCTAGCAAGGATAGTAAGGATGGCCTTTGACATGTGGAAATGTTCAACCAATGTCTCTATCTCTGGATGTGACACGCCCACCAGTAGTAAATGTCTTCAGAATTTTTTCTAAAGCTGGAAATGTATGGGATCTAAGCTGGTAATGTTTCCTCAGTAAGAAAAGAAAACTGGGGGCTGGAGAGGTGGCTTAGGGATTAAGCCTCTGCCTTGCAGGTGGAAGATCCTGAGTTCGGATCCTAGATCCCACGCATAGATCCCATGACGGACGGAAACAGGCGTTTCTGGTCCTGGTAGGGCGGAGCCTGTGAATCCCAGGGCAGAGTGAACAAGGAGGAGGTGGAGGCGGTCCATGGTGGTTCCCGAATTCGTCCATGGTTCTACACACACACACATATACACACACGTGCACACTCATGCACAATTGAATAAATAATAAAAAAATTTAAAAAAAAGAAAAGCAAACTGTTCATCTAGCAAACATTTGCTTTATTTTATTTATTTGAAAGAGAAAGAGAAAGAGAGAGCAGACATACTTGCTGTAGCATTCATATGGAAGTCAGGTTAACTTTTGGAAATTAGTTCTCATATTCCAACATGTAAGCCCTGAGGACTGAACTCAGGTCACCAGGTTTGTGAGAAGGTACCTTCACCTGTGGAACCTTAGACATCATTTGCCTTTTAGAGTGTCTTTAAAAGTTAAAGAGAGAGGCAACATGCAAATGATCAAGGAATCCATATGCAAGGTCAGGAGCTATTTTTGACCTGGACTCTAACAACCCAATTTGGTCTAGTTTTTGTAGTGTACATACCAAACAGACACTGTTTTTATAAAACTTTTACTGTGTGTTTATATAGCATCTCTTTCCATGGAGCACAAAGAACAGGCAACAGTCTTGGATTACTAACTTTCTTACCTTTTCTCGATGTGGGAAGAAGCAGCCTTACTGTGTGCTGGAGAAATAGAAACACAGTGTTGCAGTTACTTTGCATTGTTGCAAAGGGCTTGAGGGAATCGGGAGTTTTATTCTGATTTATGATTGTCCAGTTAGAGTTGTCTTGTTCAGCTTGGCAAGAAGACCCTATGACACCAAGGACTAAGGGAATTAACCACACCATATCCATAGAACTACCAAGAGGTACAATCCTCCCAGACCAGCATGTCTGGCCAACTATACCAAAGGATGACAACTTTCTTAACCAGCTCCCTCCATCTTATTCACCTGCCCAGGCACTAGTTCCACCCACCATGGAACTGGCCTCCCCATCAATCAGACAATCCCCTGTAGGTTTGCTTGGGACTTAATTCAACTGCCAATTTTTTTTTATAAATGTGCCCAAAGCTAGAATCCTCAACTGTCAAGATGACATCTGTATCTAACTATAACATACAACTTAGATACAATGTGTGTTTGGAATATCCCAATGTACATACTAGTTCTCAGTGGTCTAAAGGAACATTCATAAAACTATTCCTATTTGTGAAAGCTTGTATGATAACATCATTTAAAAGTGAAACTTATTGTTGCCTTCTTTTTTTTAATGTGTGTGTGTGTGTGTGTGTGTGTGTGTGTGTGTGTACAAAAGGGGACAGGAGTATAAATGGCTGTGGAAGTCCAAAGATGACTACCTCCTTATCATTTTGCTCTGAGGTTTCCCAGGAAACCTGCTCTGTCTTCTAGGACTGAAATTATAGGCCACCAATATATCTACCTGGAATTTTTATATGGTGTCTGAGGATCTGAACTCAGATCCTTTTAACCCCTGAGCCATCTCTCCAGGCCTGTTTTCTCACTGTATCTTATAGAGAGTCTGAAGGCCACCATCTTCTATCTTGGTGAAGGAGAGGTCTTTTTATACTAATTGAAAGTGTGAGTTTTGAGTTTAGCACATTCTAAGTCTGAGACCTAGTAGCACTCAGAGAATTTACCTTACCTTCCTGGGATCTGGTATCCTTATATGTACCATGGGTTGATCATCCCACCCATTTGAAGTAATTGTTGCTTGAGTTAAAGGAATTGACACATGCCATGCACTTAACATCACATCAGTCACAAAACAAGGGCTTCATAAAATGGGTAAAAACACAAGGGTTTGATTGAATAGTTATTCATGGATATTTGTGTCAATACTTTCCATCAGAAAGCAGATAGGTTGTTTCAGTGGACAACATGGGAGAAATGAGGGTAGGATCTTGAATATCTGAATTTAAAAAAATGCAGAAAACTGAAGTCACCTCTACTCACTCATCATTACAGCCATTACTCTGGTTTTCCATATACACTTTAAAACTAGCCAACTCAGGAAGACAACCAGGAGCCTAATTTCACCTATGAATCCTAAAGAACTACTGTTGTCTCCAGTTAAAAAATAAATAAGAATAACAGTTTTCTTGTATTGGGAATCTATTTCACCTCGTTTCATAGTAGATTGGTTAGACTTATGAGAGCTAAATTCATTTGCATCTGAAGCCTCTCACATCTTCTTTTCTTTTTTGTTTCTCAACCACAACTAATTAATACTTGTGAATAATCCCAGCATGTCGGATGCTGAGACCAGAGGTATAAAAGTTCTGGTTTGTGCCACAAAGTGAGACCCTGTATCAAGAGGCTGAGAGCTAGTGATATAGTTCAGTGGTAGAAATCGTGCCTGGCATGTACAAGGCTCCAGATTCCAGATCCAGCACTAGAGAAGAAGATTTTTTAAAAAGCAACAATACAATTGTTAGGAGCAAATCGATACAAGTGAACAATACAGAAGATGTTGAAAGCGATTCTTGGCCCTCAGGAAGCCAGGGCACGTTTACAGCTGTGAGACCTTGAATCTTCAGGCATATTCTTGAGCTAACTAGTTCCTGGTTCAAGAGTTTGGGCAACACATCGATATGTGATTCATATTCCAGCAAGTTTTCTGTCATATGCCATCAGGGGCCCTGCTCGGCACAAGGCTCACCATCTGGACTCTGCTCCTCCCAATGTCAAGGTCATACTCTCAGCAGAGCACAAGGCTCCTACTGCACAGAGAATGGGGCCTGGGAAGCTCTGCTCTGACCTTGACACAGCTCGGATAAAGATGAAACCCAGTGGGCTACCTATGCGAAAAGACATGAAAACAGGCCAGAGATGGGCAGGGAAGAAGCAGAAAGATTGAAATGGGAAAAGAAAAGGGGATAGTACTGGGGAGTAGGGTGTCAATATATCATAAATTCACTGCATTTATGCATGAAACTAAAAAAATGAAAAAGGAATTTAAAAATTTTGGGGTGGCATCAAGGACTGCAAGTAAGTAATGAGACATCTGGTTAAGTTCACAGACTTTCCTTCCTGATCATTTGCAACTGAGGGGGTATGATCTTACCAGAAGGGAGGGCATATAGTCTGGCAGATAGAAAGTAACCATTTTGCAATGGGAAACTGACTCCCCCTCACCGTGGTCTCTTACTTTTATTCCATCTACCTTTGAATATGCTCTTATAATAAGACTCTAATTTAACAGCTTTTTATCTCTAGCCAGGGGGTGACATCCAATACCCATCAGATGGAGCCAAGGGCATTGCAGGAGCAGCAAAACTGAAAAAAAAAAAACAACAAACCATAATTCAGAACATCAGAGACTTTATATCAACCACCTGGAACTAGGTCTGCCTAATCTCTCCCCATCCTGAAGCTCAGGGAAATTTGCAGAAGAGGGAGCGGTAAGATTGTAAGAGCCTAAAGATGGGGAGGAGTCGTGATATGCAAGATACTCCACACAAGTTAGGGCCAAAGCAATCATAATAGAACTTTGCATGACCTGTGCAATGACCAACACATTATTGACCCCTCAAAATCTAGCATGGACTAAAGACACTAGAATCCTTAGAAGCTAAGGATTAACAGCCACAATAGTGTTCCTACACTTAAGGAGAACACAAGAAAGAGTTCTAGGAAATGCCAATGAGTCCTTACACCTCCTCAGAGAAGAAGACCCAGAGGAAAGTTTGACATACACATTAAAGGATGCTCCAGGGATGGGGGGGAGGAGGCACTGGAAGATAGGGAGAGGGGGAAAGGAAGGAGAAAAGGGGGGAGGGAGCAAGGAGGTCCAGGAAGGGGTGGAGGGAAGGAGGGGACCCCGGTACCTATTAAGTTTGTATGAGCAGAAATAAAAAATAAAAAAAAATATTTTTGGGTGGCAAACTGTAAGGATGAATCCTAAAATGGCCAACCAGGAAGTTCTTTATATTATTTAACAAAATCATGTTGACCTCCTAAATTGCAACATTTGACATGCTATCTTTAACATAGGATCCTAAGCAAGACTAAATTTAGGAAATACGGTAAATAAATGAGATCACAGTAGGCTGCTGGCAAATAAAAGTATGGATACGAAAAGTATGGACTTCTTATTCTTCTAAAGAGAAGCATAACTCCGAGCCTTTTGGAGCATGGTCTTAATGCCCACCCCTACTGAAGTCTTTTGAAGGTCTTGAGAGTTTTGGTTTTCCCTTTTTATTTGTTCCTGCTTCTTGGTCATTATATTTGCGTGTATGTGTTGGGGGAATATGGGAAATTCCTGAGCAATGGGAAAATCAGAATTAAACTTCAGAATGGTGGCAAAGCTTGCAGAAGTAAACATTTTTCACTCTGCCCAAATCTGGGTGAGATTCGTTTACATTATATAAAAATATTGGAGAGACATTTCTCAGACCCGGGACTGGAGAAGGAAAGTCACATGAATTCATGCAGTAGAGAAAACTGACACTTGGATCTTTGGACTGCGACCCCCACATTCCTCCCCCTTAGTTAGTGTGAGAGAGCTCAGTTCAGCCCATCATCCATCCTCTTAGTGGAGCTAATTGTCAGTGACACAGACTACCTTTTGTTGAACACTGTAGGTTGGAGTCCCCCCCAAAATAGATTGTTCTGTCCATGATTCTTTAGTTGCGACCCACCTTGGGGAGACTTTTCTTGGCTCTCAAGTCAGATAGGATGAAAATGGAAAATTTGGAAAAGCGCCGTAACAATTGCATTATGCATATTCAGTTCTGGCTGGGCTTCAGAGTTTTAATGACCAAAAAAAGAAAAAAGAAAAGCCAATGCAACAAATGACCAGTTTAATCCAGCTCATGTTTTCCTGAGTCTGTTTTCCTGCAGAGGAGCGGGCCAGGAACCAGAACTGGCCTACCCATGTGGCCATCTGGAAGGCCTCTCAAAATAGACCACATTCAGGCAGTATCCCAGAACAGCAGCAGATGAACTGAAGCCTTTTCCAGTTTATTTTTGTGCCCCTCAGATACCTGAACATTGGCAAAATTGTGGGTTTGGTCAAGAGTGACGTTTGAGCAAATGAGACGTGGCTTCTTGACTTCTCTTGATATTTATCCACCATCTTGGATTTCTCCTTTCAGGCTATCAGCTTCTATAGAATGGGGTTTGTACAAATGACAGGTGCATGGGAGAGCACATGACATTTGTTCAGAAAGTGCTGGTTGAAAGAACGAACGGGACAATATGAATACTGAGCATCCTGAGAATCCACTTGATATTAGAGTCCATGACCACTTGCTCCAGAGCCCTTAGAAGATCTAGAATGATCTAGAAATAGACTAAGAGAAAAGAATATATCCTGTTCCACTTTCTCCTCATCTTGCTAGTAAATATATCACCCATATAGCTTATGGGACCAAGATTTATCTTCTTGCTTGTGATTCTTGATACATTCAGAGGGAAACTTGGCAGGAGAGGTCATGCCAGTATCAGAAGCCAAGGGAATTAACCACACTATATAAAAACTGAGAGAGGAGAATACTTTCTTTCTTGCCACAATGTCTGCATGCCAATGTGCCAAAGTATGCCAACTACTGAGTGAGTTCTGTTTATCTATCCACCTACTCAGGGATGGTTCAACCAACATAGACTAGGTTCTCCCACAGCATTTAGATCATCTCCCACAGGCTTGCTAGTGGGCTAGCCTTAACTCCTAATTCTTCACAGATGGGACCAGAGATCAGCCTTCATTTTCCAAGTTGACACCTGTATCTAACTGGCTCTAAGTGTAGACACAATGAAGACCCAGGAAAAAGCAATGAAGAAGAAGACCATGTTTCCACTGGAGAAAAAGGAAGAGAGAAAGGAAAGAGAGGGTCAAGTCTGGCTCCTTGGCAGAATGCATTACAGTAACAGACTAGTGAATTTTTTTAAGTGTCAAAGCAATACAAACTTGAACCGTCTCAGTAGTTTAAACTACAAGAAAACTCACCTTTTTATTTTTTCGGCTGTGTAAATTTCGTCTTCCATTGCTGAATAGATACAGGACCCAAACAACTCAGAGGTTTACTTTTGGCTCAGTTTCTGGTTACAGTTCATCAGCTTGGCAGGACAGTTCATAACAACCCCAAGGGCAGAGAAAAGTGGTCACATCGTATCCACAGGAAGAGCTGAGAAAGGGGCGTATTTCCTAACTTACCAGTCTTCCAAAGCCAAGAAATTTTCTCTCCACCTTATCCACCTGCCCAAGCAGTGGTCCCAACCACTATGAGCTGGGTCTTCCTACATCAGTTAGATGATCTTCCATAGGCTTGTTCAGGACTTACCTTAACTAAATAAGTGTTGGTAGGTGTGTCTAAAAGCTCAGTTCTCAATAGGTTGACACCTGTACTAAATGGGCACCACCTCCCATATATGTTTCTCTATTGCTATGTCCACCAGTCTGGGATTCTCCAGCTTTGAGTACATCCAGGGAGAATCCCAGAAACCACTCTGATTGGAAACATTTAATTTTATTGAATCTTCATCCTCAGTGGTCCTGGGAATCTCCACACATCGCTCAACAGCCTGGGGATTTTGACAAGTCTTAGAGTCTTGGAAATGCCAAGAGAAACTCCAGCAAGAAGCTAGAATTGGTTTAGCAAAAACAGTGCAGGTGGTCCAAGCTATCTATCTATCTATCTATCTATCTATCTATCTATCTATCTATCTATCTATCTCTCTCTCTCTCTCTCTCTCTTCTCTCTCTCTCTCTCTCTCTCTCTATCTATCTATCTATCTATCTATCTATCTATCTATCTATCTATCTATCTATCTATCTTAGCTACTTGCATGTGGGATGGCAAGATAGCTCAGTGGCACAAGTGCCTGCAATCTGCGATTTTTTCTTTTTTAATAACTTTCCCCCTAGTTTTACAAGCATATTGGGTACTTATCCTTACCTTCCTCCTTCCCCATCCTTCCCATCCTCTCTTCCCTCCCTTCAACAATCCATCCCACTCCCTCCCTCCCTCCCTCCTGCCTTTCCACTACTATGGACCTCAGGGTTTCTTCTGGCTTGTTTACTTTTGTGGGGATTCAGGCTCTGTGGCATACCAAGTGGCCACTCCTTGGGCTGCCCCCAAGTACTGATAGATGTACTCATCCCAGTACTAGTCCCCAAAGTTTTCACTGCATGTAGTTAGTTATTGCTCCTGAGTTCCTTGATAGGCTATGGGGGCATGTTGGTATGTCAGTCTTTATGCAGGTCTGGTAAGGGTAAGTTTCGTTGTAGTGAGTTCCTGGATGCAGTAGCTCTGCCGTGAATGGAGTGTCTTGTCCAACAGTGGACCTTCCCATCTTTAGACTTTTACAATATTACCACCTCCTCTTCTGCAAAGTTCCCTGAGCCTTAGGGTAGGGAGAGATTAAGTTGGCCTGATTCTAGGTGAGGATTGCAGGGTTGCTGGTACTCTGCATTCTGAGGCCATTGTCCACTTCACTGCTCTTCCACTGCCCTTGGCTGCATCCTGATGCTGACATCCTCTACCTCCTGACAACCTCGGTTTGATCCCTGGACAGCACATAAAGATGAGAGCGTTGACACCACAAAATCTTCCTCTGACTTCTATGTGTATGCATGTCTCCACATGGAATCATACAAACACATGTGCACATACATGCCTGCACTCACACAATAAATAAAAACATTTTAAAAAGTATATATGTACATATATGTGTGTATGCAACATTGCAAAAAGGGAAAGAAAGACAAGCAACGGAAGAGGAAAAGGAAGATAGATGTTCATAATGGTATTTCCAGAACTTAATTTCCTTTTTTATAATTTTCAATATTTTCTAAGCCATCCTTAATAAAATAAATGCATAAATGAATGGCTGTAGTTCATTGCTATGTGTCAGAGTGTAGTTCTAATGCCCTATAATTAATTGTAGATTATTACAGTACAAAACTACAATGGAGCTAATTACAGTAATCATGGTGGAGATATGTGGGATGTTTTATGAACACCCTGTGCTTATGAGCTCATAACAGCTAATAAGAATCCTCATTCTCATTTGGAGAAGTAACCTGCAAAGTAAAGGCAGCCATGGGCCATCAGACACTCCATCATCAGTGACCTGGAGTGGATGGGTGGCAAGGAGGTCTGACTCTGCAGGGACTTCCAGAAACCTGAGGGTCTTGTCGGGGACACAGTGTAATAGGCGCTCAATCCCTTCTCTTACCTACTAATGGGCATAACCAGCTGTGGCAGATCTGAACAGTCTCCTTCTCTCCCACAGTTCTCTTTAACAGCACACTCTATAAAGTCCCTGGGCCCCTCTATAAAATCAAGACTGAAAAAGAACTGTACTGGCTGATGCAATTTTAATGAGATTGTATTCAGCCAACTGCAGCAAGCTGGGGCCTGGCTGCCTGCAGTGTAGTGTCTCTCTTCCTCTTTCCACAGATCCGATTATCCCCGATTCCTCTGTTTCTGACAAAGGCTCAACAAATTGTTTAGGTCAAAAGGGAAGTAACTTATTAGAATGCCCTTGGGAACGCTAAATAAGATTCAGTCTAGGGACACAAGCACACAAGGCTATTATACAATATGTAACGTTCTAATACGAACTCTTTTTGTGTGTCTAGAAAATACTCCTTAAGACCCACCTAAGTGCATGGAGTACACTTTGCTAGGGCCTAGGGCTAAAGAGATGATGAGCAGGAGGCAGTGCACACTCTCTCATCTGCTAGAGAAAACATGTTTAAACAAATATTTACAATATTGTGTTCCAAGTGCCACAAGAGAAGACTAGGAAGGCATCAGAGCCGACACTTAGCTCTTCAATCACCTTGCATTTCATTCTTGGCAGGATCAGCAAGCTGAACCATGAAAGACGCATCCAATAGGAAGGCAGGAAGGGACATAAGACTTTCAAGTGAAGGAAACAGAAGGGGGGAGAGGGATAGAGCCCCGCAACAGCATGACGGTGGCCAGTACTCAGAAGGGATCCCTGCTCATCCCTCAGTGTGAAAGGCCCAGATGGTACCATAGGGGACCAAATGTCTTCGAGGTGAGTCACTCAGTCACACACAGGGAATCAGAGCCAATGTAAACGCAGCCCTTTGCTTCAGCCTCCAAGGCCTGTGGAATCCTCAGGGGAGACGGTGCGCAGAAGTAGGTTTTCTCTGTTGCATGCACTCGTTCCCCTGACACCACTTCCCACAGTGAGCACCCCAGGTAAGCAAGGGTGAGCGAGTCCTCTTTCTTCTTTGGGCTTTCTCTGCCTCCTCTCCCCTCTGGCATTTCTTTCATTCATTTCAACCTCATCCCCTTCACTTTTCGTGTCTGTCCAGAATCTCACGGCTTCTTATGTTACAGGATTTCTGTCCAGGTTCTTGCATCCCAGACTGGAAGATTGAAGCCAGAACGTGATCAAATAGTTTAAGTAAAAATTATTGAAAAGCAAGGAAAGGGACACCTGATCTTTCAGGAGAATCAAGGAGAGCAAGAAGTCTCTGACTGTTTGGGGAGCCAGAGGGAAGGCGAGACTTGCTCCCAAGGCTCTGGACCTTGGGTGCCTCTTTTATGAACTTTTGGGGGAGAAAAATGGAAACTTTCTATTAGTTTCTTTAATCGGTAGTCCCTGGTGGGGCCAGGTTTGAAAGTCCCGTTGGTGGATTTTATGGTGGACCCCCAGTTGGCTGCATATATGCAGAATGTAGCGTGAGGTGTGATGGTAGTGGTGTATTGTGTGTGTGTGTGTGCATGTGTGTGTCTGTGGTGGTTACGGTGGTGTGTATGGGGGTGTATGTATATTGGTGTGTGGGTGTGATGTGGTGGTAGAGGTGGTGGTAGTGTGTATGTGTGTATGTGTGGTGTGGTGTATGCATGTATGTGATGTAGTGTGTGTGTGTGTGTGTGTGTGTGTGTGTGTGTGTGTACATGTGGTGGAGGTGGTAATGTTGTAATCCACCCAGGCAAGATCAGATATGACTTAGAATCTCTATGAGCAAGCTTTATTTGGTCAACCCCATGACTCGATCCATGTCAAGAACATCATGGGCCCCAACCAGGTAATGACAGGCTTTATATACATTTTGGGGGCTGAATGGCAGGCAAAAAAGCAAACCAAAGGGAAGAGTTCTTGATTTTTCACAGTCCATAGGCAGCAGAGAGGTGAAGGGTTTATCACACAAGCCAGGATGAAAGGCAACTGTTCATCTCCTATGAATTATAGCTCACAGCTGCATCCTATTGTTTTGAATAAATATCTCCTTTTTACTTTAATCAATTCAAGTGAGTGTCTGTCACCAAAATGGAAGACTTAGAAAGCATTCAAAATGTGTGCGTGTGTGTGTGTGTGTGCGTGTGTATGCATGCATGCGTGAGAAGGCCAGAAGGCAACCTTGGGTGTGGTTCCTCAGGTGCTGAACACCTTTGTTAGATAGAGGCAGGGTCTGTCACTGGCTGGAGTTCCCCCTTAGGAGTCAGTGGCTGCTCAGTGAACTCCAGAGATCTGCCTGTTTCACACCTAGCACTGGAATTCCAAGGTTTTCTCCTTGTGGGTTTTAGGGTTCAAACTTGGTTCCTCCGCTGGCAAGGCAAACTCTTTGTAGGTTGAGCTAGCTCTCTCCCCCTAGGATGTTTTTAATAAGATATACCTTTTTGTCATGGAGTTAGAAGATACATTTGAAATCATGTCATCAGTTGACAAGGTGAGATGTTAAGGAAGTGGTCTGTTGCTACTTCTCAGTATATTTATAGATTAAAAAAAAAACCTCTCAACACTCCACCAAGCAGCAATGGAAGATATTTAATGCGGAGAACCACAACTGGCCAAAAGACAGAGAATAAGTGACTGTGGAGTGCTCATCTCTAAGCATTCCATGACTCAGGGAACCTTGAGCAAGAGTGCAAGAGCTGAGGGGTGGGGAGGGGCACTGCCAGACAGAATCCTCTGGCCATGGCAGGACTGCTCCATCTAAGAACTCACTGCAGGGATGTCCGCTTCCACAAGACCTACACAATGGTGACTATCATCATTTTACCACAGGTGAGGGAAGCCCTCAAGAAATGTTACTCCTTTCTCAGTCATTTACTCATAGATAAGTCATCCATGCCCCAGAAAGTACTCAGGCACCTATTAGTATGGGCATCTTAGATGAAACCCAGTAGGCTAGATGTGAAAATTGGGGAGACTGCTGGAAAGAAGAAGAAAATATGACGTGGGACAGAAGGATATTGATAATGCATGGGAAGTGACGTGCATTGAGATAGTGTCATGGTTTGAAATGTGTCCCCCACAGTCTCATGTGTTTGGCAAGGTCATGACACCTTGAAAGGTGGAGACTTGCTGGAGGAAGACAGTCACAAGGGGTGGGCCTTGAGGTGGATTAGTCCCACCCTACCTCCAGGAGAAGTCTGCCTTTGTAGCAAGCAGTCTGCAGCTCTCAGCTTCCAAGATGTCTGCGGTGACTTAGCCTCCTCCAGCTTTGGCCAGCCAGCCATGCCACCTCTGCTTTGAGAAACTGTACCTTTCTTCTGGAACCATAAGCTGAATAAACCTTCCTTTCTCCCTTAAGTTGATTGACTTTGAGTGTTCTCTCACAGCAAGAGTTAAAAGTAGCTGTTACAGGTAGGGTGGTTTAATCTGGCCATTATTAAATAAAAACAGCATTAAGCTGGCTAAGAGACATTGAAATAGTTTTATAGACTTTGCTTTGCCTCTGACAAGACTTCTGACTCCCTACAAGCATTCCACCTTATGACATCCCACCCTATCTTTTATTTCCTCTGACTTCCACTGCCCCTTCCTGAAGCATCTGTCCGACTCTAAACCTGGCAGAGGACTTGAAGAAACTTAGATTGTCTCGTATCATCCAGCGTGTCTGGAGTTCCACGTTGGGACTGAATCCCAACCAGGCTGCCATCACCTGTGTTCTGCCAGTCATGACGCATGCTGAATGTCTAGGCAGATCCCGAAGCGTGTCAAGAGGAAGTGTGACCCCCATAGACACACCTGCCCGGTCAGGACCTCCACCTAAGCTAGAAAACTCCATCTTGGCACAGCAGGGAGTTGACATTTTGACTGCATCTAGGTCACAACTGCCAGTACACTTTAAGATACATCATTCAAACCCTCTCTCTCTCTTGAGATTCATTGCTGCAAAATATTCCACTGACTTACTTTGAAGTCTCTGGTGTTCAGAACCTGATGATTTTGATAGTCCTTAAATATTCTTCATTTGTCTTCAAAATAATTGGATCTAAGCAAATGACTGTTTAGTATTTCTCATGGGCTGTATATTTCTCAAATGCAAATATGATGCACTTTGTATACGTCCCAGAATGCTTTTAGGATAACAGCTTTTTATTTTATTTTTATCTATCTATCTATCTATCTATCTATCTATCTATCTATCTATCTATCTATCTATCTATCTATCTATCTATCTATCTATCTATCTATCTATCTAACAGCTTTTTAAAAGACCATAAAATCTTGTGCTTGACTTCATTCTCATACTTTAGCTTAGCAAGATTGTATGGATTCTTTTCTGGAGCCTGAATCCATCTCTCTCTGGAGCCTTTCATTTAGGAATTCATCCTTCCTCACTGGCTTGCAGCCATTCTTATCCCCTGGATTATGAGAAGACAATGACCTCAGAATGACACATCAGAATTTCCTGGCTTGTGGTCAAGGGACAGCACCATCTTTTTAGTAAAGATAATGTAAACACAAGTGTGTCATTGATATATTCAGAACCATTTTGAGAAATATATCTGAAGTTGGAAACATGGACAGAGTTACAACTCATGAAACAACCAATCGATCAGTCAATGAATTAGTCAATCAGTCTTCTGGGTGTGGCTTTAGCAGTCTTTCATTGGTAAAGGAGACAGCCATGGGTCTTCTAGGCTGCCCCTTCTGCCTTGAATGCAAATGTTACTAAGAGAGTTGACGTAGTCTTCTGGAGATGATAAGAGAAATACTAAGAGAATCAAAGATGTCAGGCCAGGTAAACTCAGACACATAAATGACCATCAGCAATTACCTTGCTTAGAACAAAGATTGGTCAACCAAAGCCCCATGGCCAAGTCTCTACGGGGATGACTCAGGACACTGGCTGGGCAGCCCAGCGACATGAGATCCAGAGATTAAGTCAGGGCATCCTCCTCCGGTCCTAACAAACTACCTGTCTCGGCTCTGCAAGGCCAGCTGGGTACCAACACACCCTGATCTGTCACTAAATGTGCTCTCTCGGTGGACTTCCCTGCAAGCCACTTACTCTGTCAGCTACAGGGGTGGAAGTTTCTCCCTGCTGGCCAGGGAGAAGGGTGCGCAGGACCCAGATGTCTTTGAGGCACAGCCAAAGTCGCCATGGCCATCATGGCCCAATCAGTTCCCAGGTTCTTTCTCTGTGGGAGAATGAACTCTGTCTTCCAAAAACATAACTCAACAGGATCCTGGTAGATAGTTCAGTGGATACAGTGCCTGCTGTGCAAACGTGAGGACCTGAGTTTGGATCCCCAGTACCTATGTAGAAAGCCAATCATGATGGTGTGCTCCTGTATCCCCAAAGCCCAGGAAGCGGAAACAAAACGATCTACCGGGATTGCTAGCCCACGAGCATAGCCCATCAGTGAGCTCCAGGGTCAGCAGAAACCCCATCTCCGAAACATGCAAGGTAAGGAAATGACGGAAGAAGGCTATCTGACATCTGTACACCCACCTACACACCAAGGAATGTCTCCGAGATAAGCCATCTAAGTGTAAACATGACCCCGCCCAGGTGACCCATCTCAGGCAAACGTTGACAGGAGTGTTTGGCTTTCTGTGGTGTGCCCGTGTGAATCACTCAGCTTTGCCTATCAGCCTGACAGTTTCAAATGTTTGCTCTTTGGCCCTTTCTGGGAACTTACCAACTTTTACTCTAGACAATACTTGTCTAGAGGAGAAGAAAAAAAAATGGTCAAAGTCAATGTAAGCTGGGCAGGGTGACTCACAACTGTAATCCGCAATCTAAACGAGAGTATTTCTGTGAACTTGAGGCCAACCTGGTTTTTCCATGATTTTCATCAAAAGGAGATGATTTCTCCTCAAAAGGAGTTTGTCAGTAGGCAAAGACATTTCAAGAAAAGCACTTTTTTTTTTCTGGCACAAAGAGACTCAATAGGAGCCATGTGTTAAGAAAGCGAGATCTGATGTATGATTTGAGAACGAGCCAGCTGTATGCCTTGTATTGCAAATCATACTCATTAATTGACCCCAAAATCAATTTGGTGGGCTGCAACAGACATTTTCCAAATTTAAGACTGTTCTTTACACTAATTTTCATAGTAGTTTTATTCAGAATGGCCTCAAACTGCAGTACCTCAAATGTCCTTCGGCTAAAAATATGGTTGAATTATTTCACATATGTACCATGGAGGACTACTTAGCATTGAAGAAGAACACATCACAGGTGGAGGCATCAAGACCTGAATGGTCCTCAAGAGAATGACACAGAAAGGGAAGAAAGGCAATTTCAAAAGGTTACTTATTAAAGATCCATTTACACAAATTCATTGAAATGGCAGGAATATAAGAATATAGAGTAGATTGGAGGAGCCTTAGCTGTAGAATATTAACATGGGGGTGTTCGAGAGGGTTCAAAAGATAAAGCCGCCTGCATGCAAATCTGGAGACCTGATTTCTATTCCCTAGAACACTCATGGTACATCCACTTCCTCTCTCTCTCTCTCTCTCTCTCTCTCTTTCCTCAATAAAAATCAGCAAAATATAAAAATATATTAAAGCTAATATGAAGAATCTTTATGAGACAATTTTCCTATATATGAACTCTGGTGGCATGCCAAATCTATACCTGTGCTCAGTCATATAACTATACATGTATACATTACATGCACAATGTGTTGGTGTGATGCAAGTGAAATTTGAATATGTGCTGGCTGTGATAGTGCACTAGATTTATACAAGATTTCACTATTTGGGGAAGCTGGACAAAGGGCGTGGGCAAGACTTCTGTATCACTTTTTTTTTTTCAATAATTGCATCTGAGACTGGGTGAGATAGCTCACTGGGTGAGGGAAACCTGGGTTTCATCCCCAGAAGTCCCCTCAGTGGAAGGAGAAAACTGACTTCTCAAAGTTGTCTGCTGACCTTTATTCTGTGATTCTGTGTGCTGTGGCATGTATGTGTTCTTTCTCTCTCTGTTTGTCCTCTCTCTCTCTGAACACTGGGAATTCATCCTGCCAAGCCTCTTCCCTCTCTCCTTGAGTCTGGCCTTGTTAGTTTTTGCACAGAGCCTGCTAATATGGTGGTAAGGAAAGACGCTAGCAGCCAGAGATTCGCTTCCTCCTCCAACTTAGCAAGCCTGCTGGATGTGGTCCAGAACATTGCCCCCAGGGAGTGACTGGCCTGCTCTTTGTTCTGAAACTCACAAGGTTTCTCTGAGAGTGCTTTGGCTGGGTGCCACGCGATAGTATCCAAGATGATGTAATGCTTTACTTATAAGAAGTTCCAGCCAGTCTTGGCATTGGAGGCTTGTCATTGGCAGCCTTTCTGAAGGCTGAGGCAGGAGGATGGCAAGTTCATGGCCTACCTGGACTGGAAGGTGAGCTCATTCTGGGCCTCCGCAACTTAGTGAGACTCTGTCTCAAAATTTAAAAGAAAAAAGAGAAAAGAAAAAAGGCTGAGACATATAGCTCAGCTGCAGAGAACTTAACATAGAACTTAACAGGGCCCTAGCAAAGACCACACCCACAATGGAACAAAACAAATTGGACACAGTTAATATAGAGACAGTAATGCCATGGTCCCAGTTAGGTCACTGTGTGTGACCTCTGGCACAGGTGTCAATTTGACAGTTGAGCTCTGGGCACATTTGTGGAGAATTAGTGGTTGGGTTAAGCCCAGAGCAAACCTGCAAGAGAGTATCTGGCTCATGGGGAAGGCCCAGGTGGGTAGGATTAGGCTCTGGAATAAACACAGAGAGCTGGTTGAGAGAGTTGCATCCTTGTGTATACTTGGCCAGACATGCAAGTAAGGATCATCCCTCTCTCAGTCATTACGTAGGGATGGTGTGGGCAATTCCCTCGGCCCTGTTGTTAGTGCGTGCTGTCCCGTCAAGGTGGACTTAGAACTGTAACCAGTAATCATAAGAGAAAATAAACCCCATGTTCCCTTAAGCTGTCTGATGATCATTTATCAGCAACTGTGCAGGCAGATTGCAACAACCTGTCTTTTTCTCTCTCCTTATTTGTTTGTTTGCTTGTTTTGAGACAGGATCTCACTATGTAGTTAAGGCTGGTCCCAAACTTGTGACTCCGCTGGTCCTAAGTATCTTGACTTTTGGTTCAATAGCAATATGGCTGCTGCATTTCTGAGAATCATTTCATCTAACAAAAGGGCAGGAAAAAGCAAGTCCCTGTACTGCGGGTATTTAGGGTGATGAAAGCTTCCCAAGAATTTTTTCCCCTTACCTTATGTTGGAGTGAGTCATATAGTCAGGTTGGTATAGTCAAAGAACATTGAAGTTGAATGAACAAGATTGTCTACAAACAATTTATCTCTGTCCAATAGAAATGGAGAAGTTGACGCCCTTGAAGTTCACTGTACTCAACATCAACATCCCCAGTAGTCACGGACAGTTGGTCCCAGGATTCTCCCTTACCTTGTGGATATAAAGCAAACAGATGCTCAAGTTTCTTATATAAAATGGTATGATATTTGCATAGAGCCCCTATCTTCCTGGACACATTGAATCATCTCTAGACTGCTTATAAACTTAATATCAAATGCCATACAAATATTTGTTAGTCTATGATGTTTGGGAACTGTAAAGAAGGAAATCTGCATATATTCAATACAACAATTGTTACAGGCATGAGTACACACATGAATGGGGCGAACAATAAACTCTGGAGAGAAACTGAGGCCCCATGAAGGGAGGAGGCTGGGGTGGGGGTCAGCCTGTGTGCTGCCCCATGAAGGGCAGGAGGCTGGGGTGGGGGTCTGCCTGAGTGCTGCCTCGTTCATGTGGTGCTCTGCCCAGTGCTCACCATGGGACAAGTGGAAATTCTGCTTTGTGAAATTCCCTGGGATTTGGAGTAAAGAGGACATTCTCGGTATGAGCTTGGTAGAGTCTGTGGATGCTGACTCTAGAGCAGGGCCGGTCAGACCTCAGCCAAGCATAATTAGCGTCCTACCACACAAAGCACAGAGAAAAATGGACAGTAAAAATGCTCACTGTGCACTGCTCTGTTAATGCACAAAATGTTGCCACAAGTTCAGTGACATAAAACAAGATGTCATACTTACCTGGCAGGGGAGATACCATGATCACGAAGGTGGTTTTCCCAGGGTGAGGCTTATCCATTGCACTCCGGATGTGCTGACCCCTGCAATTTCCCCAAATGTGGGAAACTCGACTGCATAATTTGTGGTAGTGGGGGACTGCGTTCGCGCTCTCCCCTGTAAAAAAAAAAAAAAAAAACAAGATGTCTGCCTTTTCTCCCTCCCTTCCTCCCTTCCTCCCTCCCTCCCTTCTTCCCTTTCTTCTTCCCTTCCTTCTTCCCTTCCTTCCTTCCTTCCTTCCTTCCTTCCTTCCTTCCTTCCTTCCTTCCTTCCTTCCTTCCTTCCTCTCTTCCTTCTCTTCCCCCTCCCTTCTTCCCTCCCTCCCTCCCTCCCTCTGTCTCTTCCTTCCTTCCTTCCTTCCTTCCTTCCTTCCTTCCTTCCTTCCTTCCTTCCTTCCTTCCTTCCTTCCTTCCCCTCCCTCCCTCCTTCTTTCCCTCCCTCCCTCCTTCCCTCCCTTCTTTCCTTCCTCTCCCTCCCTCCCTTCCTTTTCTTCCTTCCTTCCCCTCCCTCTCTCCCTCCCTTCCTTCCTTTTCTTCCTTCATTCTTTCTCTCTCTCTTCCTTCCTTCCTTCCTTTTTTTCTCACCCTTTTCCCGTTCTTTTGTGTGTAGGCAGGTATGCCTCCACAGCATGCATATGAAGTCACAGGACAACTTCTGTAAATCTGTTCTTTCCTTCTACCTTGTGGACTCCAGGAATTAAATTTAAGTCATGGGGTTTGCTACGTGGCAAGTGTTTTCGCCCACTGAACCATGTTGCTGGGCTAAGATACCTTTCATACTCATACTTTGCATAGGTCAGGAGTGTGGACATAGTTTAACTAGGTTTTCTGCAAGATCTAAATCAAGGGGTTGACCCATGCTGGATTGCCTATGGAGGCTCAACTGTAACAACATATGCACCGAAGGTTATTGGCAGGATTTACTTTCTTCAAGTTGGAGGACCAAAGTCCTTGGCTTGTTGCCAGCTGTTGGCTGGAAACTGTCTTCCATTCCCAAAGACGTTCCAGTCCTTTTGCTGGTGGGCTTCCCATCACGGCTGCTTATTTCAGTAAGAAAGTTGGAAAAGCTTCTAGACTCCCAGCACACCTCCCAGAAAGTTGCATCTTATTAATACAATAGAGTTATGGGATGGTAGTTCTATCTCTTTGCTCTTATTTCCTGGACACCTCCCCCCACACCTAAGGAGAGGGGATCACACAGCGACAGGGATATCAGGAACTTCAGCTGCTTAGGAGGGGCATGCACCCAGCTAGGCCGCGGGATATAAACTCAGCTCCATTAGGGGAAGGAAGATGAGAAAACTTCCTGGGAAATTCAAGCTATACGTCTTCATCTAAAGATAAAAGACACTCTAGAAATAGAATGTCTGTGCTTTGGCAGCAACTGTGTACGGCGTAGGAAAGGGAAGAAATAAAGATGACTCAGGTCTTTAAAACCAGTGACTGGAAAGAACACAGTGCCACTAGGGAGTTTGGGAACTCCGGCCAAGCAAGGGAAGACTCCCACAGCAAGGAGGTCAGAAGATGGTTTGTGTGAAGATCCGTGGGGTCTACCTACAGGCATCATCTACCTGGAGTTGAGAACACAGGACTGAGATACAGGTTTCCATGTCTGAATATTTTCTTTCCAGAGGTAGATGGCATACACAGCATGGGAATGGAAGGTACATTTGTGGATGAAGCAGTAGGCAATCGTTTTCACACATTCCCTGTGAAAGCCTTTTCTATTATTACTGAACACCTTCAGTAAACTCTTTTGTGATTCAATTTTTGCTTACTTGTGTAGATGTGTGTGTGTGTGTGTGTAGAGGTTCACACTCCCACATGTGTGGAAGCCAAAGGAAAGCACTGGGCATTCTGCTCCTCCGCCCTCCACCTTAGTCCTTGACATAGAGTCTCTCTCACTTTACCTAGAGCAAGGCCTATAGCCAGCAAACTCCAATGATCCTCCTATCTCACACCCATCTCACCAATAATTCTGCATCTATAGAAGCCTGTGCAACTGCCCAACTTTTAACATGGGTGTCGGGGACTCAAACTCAGGTCCTCATGATTGTGCAGCAATTGCTCTTACCCACTGAGTCCCAAGCCCCCTTGGTTCACCTCCCTAGTACTCTATCATGCTATGCATACACCTCCAAAGAGAACCTTGTGCCATTTTCAGTTAGCCGTTCCCCACTGCAAGAAGAGCTTTCCATGCCTGATCGCATCATTGCCAGCTGTGTATCTCCAGATCTCTGCACAAGCACATCTTCTCCAAATCCTTCCGTGACTCCCTGAGGCTAGTTCAGAGTGTACTCTCTCTGCTCCCACAACACTGCCAGCTTATTCTACAGTTCCCACAGCATTGCATTCTCGTTGCCTATTTTTCTCTTACTTAACTATGCTTCCTGAAGGTAGGTCTGGTCCACCACAGTAGCTCCAGATCAGTGCCATCCTCAGCACACAAGAGACACTTGATAGACATTTATTGCCTGGATAAAGACTGAATGTTAGCATACTTCTGCTCCACTTAAAAATTCTTTGCCAGCTAAAATCAGAAAACCTCAATCTAAATAGTTTAAGCACAAAGAACCGTGAATGTCTTGTGTAAATGATAATATTCGGAAGCTGGTCTCAGGGTGACGTGATGGAGAGACCCAGAGGAAGTAACCAGAAGCCGTGATGCCTTTCCCTACTCCTTCTGCAGCCTCTGGCTGAGCTCTATTCGTGGGCTGCTTTTCTTGGGTAGAAAAATGGATAGCAAGTTCTGGACTCTTATTTAGCTCATCCAAGACCAGTAAAAAAAGTGCTTACGTCACTCCCAGAAGTCTCAGCAGAAAACAAGGGGAGTTTTAATGACTTTGAGGAGTAGTGTGCCTATCTTAGAAACAATGGCTATCAAAACCTTAGAAACAGTTGGAATGGAAGGAACCTTTATCAATATGATAAAAGCTGTATACAACAAGCCAACAGCAAGGATTATATTCAATGGGGAAAAACTCGAAGCATTCCCACTTAGATCAGGAGCTACACAAGGCTATCCACTCTCACCACTTCTATTCAATATCGTTCTTGAAGTCTTAGCTGAAGCCATAAGACAAGAAAGGGAGATAAAAGGGATTCAAATCAGCAAGGAAGAAGTCAAGCTATCTTTATTTACAGATGACATGATCATATACCTGAGTGATCCTAAAAACTCCACCAGGAAGCTCCTGGAACTAATACAGAAGTTCATCAGGGTGGAGGATACAAAATAAACATATGAAAATCAGTGGCCTTCCTCTATGCCCAGGATGAAAGAAGTGAAAAAGTCCAAAGAGAAACAATTCCATTTACTATAGCCCCTAAAAAAATGAAACTTAACCAAGGAAGTAAGAGACTTTTACAATGAAAACTTTAAAACCCTAAAGAAAGAAATTACAGAAGACACCAGAAGGTGGAAAGACCTCCCATGTTCCTGGATTGGCAGAATCAATATCATAAAAATGACCATCATACCGAAGGCAATATACAGATTCAGTGCTATACTAATTAAAATCTCAAAGCAATTCTTTAAAGAAATTGACCAACAATCTCAAAATTCATATGGAGGCACAAAAGACCCAGAATAGCAAAAACAATCCTGAGTAACAAAAACACTGCTGGAGGTATCAACATACCAAACCTTAGTCTATATTACAAGTCCATAGTTATAAAAACAGCCTGGTACTGGCTCCAAAATAGACACACAGATCAATGGATAAGGGTTGAAAACCCAGGTGTAAGCTCACACAATTACAGCCATTTGATCTTTGACAAAGGGGCCCAAAGAATCCAATGGAAAAAGAACAGCATCTTTAACAAATGGTGCTGGCAAACCTGGATGTCCACATGCAGAAGATTAAAACTCGACCCGTATTTGTCACCATGTACAAGACTTAATTCCAAATAGATCGAGGACCTCAATATAAGGCCAGAGACTATAAAACCCTAGTTGAAAGGGTAGGGAACTCCCTTGAGCTGATTGGCCTAAGCCAACAGTTCTTAAACAGAAATCCAATAGCATAGTCACTACAACCAACACTCAACAGATGGGATCTTATGAAATTAAAGAGCTTCTGTTAAGATAAAGAGATTGTAATTCAAGCACAAAGGCAGCCACAGAATGGGAGAAAATCTTCACTAACCACATATCTGATAGAGCTCTATTATCCAGAGTGCATGAAGAACTTAGAAAACTAAACACCAAGGAAACCAATGGCCCAATTAAAAAATGGGCCTTGGAACTTAAAAGAAACTTTACCAGGGACGAAATTGAAATGTCTAACAAATATCTTTAAAAATATTCCACATCCTTACCCATCAGGGAAATGCAAATCAAAACTTCCCTGAGATATCATCTCACCCCGGTCAGGATGGCAAAAATCCACAATACAAACGCATCAAATGTTGGAGAGGTTGTGGTGAGAAGGGAACTCTCTTACATTGCTGGTGGGAATGCAGGCTCATACAACCACTCTGGCGAGCCGTCTGGTGATTCTTAAAGAAGTTAAAGATTGAAATGCCATATGACCCTCCTATTCCACTTTTGGGAATAACCCCCCATACAGCAAAAATTCACCTTTATAGCACAAGCACGACCATGTTCGTAGTAGCACTGTTTATGATAGCAAAGTCATGGAATCAACCCAAACATCCAACAGTTGATGAGTAGATAAGGAAAATGTAGTACATTTTTTACAATGGAATACTACTCAACCATCAAAAATGATGAATTAATGAAATTTGCCGGGAAATGGATGAAATTAGAAAAAATTATATTGAGTGAAGTATCCTAGACATAGAAAATTAAGCGCTGTGTATAGTCCCTAATAGGTGGATCCTAGTACCAAACCCACTTAGAGACACACTCAAAGATAAATCTCTGTAATACCTAAAGTAATTGCAAAGATTATAAACAGGAAGGAAGGGGAAGGAGGGCCCCGTCAGAAACAAGGAGAGAGAGGATCATGCTACAGCAGAGAAAATAGGCCACTACCAAGGACTGCAAGTAAGTAATGAGACATCTGGTTAAACTCACAGACTCTCCTTCCTGGTCACTTGCAACTGATGGGGTATGATCTCAACAGAAAGGGGGGGCATAGAGTCTGGCAGATAGAAGGTAACCATCTTGCAAATGGGAGACTGACCCCCCCACCACCACCACCGAAGTCTCCTACTCTTATTCCATCTACCTTTGAATCTACTCTGATAATAAGACTCTATTTTAACAGCTTTTTATCTCTGGCCAGAGGGTGACATCCAATACCCATCAGGATGGAGCTAAGGGCAGTGCAAGAACAGCAAAACTGACCGGTGTACCTGTTAAGTTTGTATGAGCGGAAATTAAAAAAAAAAAAAGCAGCAAAACTGAAAAAAAAAATCAACAAACCATAATTCAGAACATCAGAGACTCTATATCAACCATCTGGAACCAGGCCAGCCTAATCTCTCCCCATCTTGAACCTCAGGGAAATTTGTGGAAGAGGGGGCGGTAAGCTTGTAAGAGCCTAAAGATGAGGAGGAGCAATGATATGCAAGATACTCCACACAAGTTAGGGCCTAAGTAATCATAGTAGGACTTTACATGACCTGCGCAATGACCAACATATCATTGACCCCTCAAAGTCTGGCATGGATCACAGGCACTAGGATCTTTAGAAGCAAGGGATTAACAGCCACAATAGTGTTCCTGTACCAAAGGGGAACACAAGAAAGAGCTCTAGGCAATGCTGCTGAGTCCTTACACCTCATCAGAGAGGAGGACCCAGAAGGAAGTTTGACATGCACACTAAAGGATGCTCCAGGAACAAGGGGGGGGGGCACTGGGAGAAAGGGAGGGAAGGGGGAAAGGAAAGGGAAAAGGGGGAAGGGAGCAAAGGTATCCAGGGAGGAGTGGAGGGAGGGAGAGGAATGGGGTACATATCAACTTTGTATGAGTGGAAGAAATAAAAATAAATAAATAAAAGAAACAATGACTATCCCTCTAGGAGAATGCAAGTCTTGGTTGGGCTCAAGTTCCATTGTACCCCGATCTGCTCTGTAAAGCTGACTGTTTTGTTTACACTTCTGTTATACTTCTGGTGAGAAAATACTCTGAACCATACAGTTTAAGGGAGAAAGAGCTTATTATTTGGCTTATGGCTTCAGAAGGGATAAGTCTACTATGGTGGGGGATACATGGTAGCAGATGAAGCAGAAGGCCAGCCCACATTATAATAACTATCAGCAGGCAGAGAGGGAGAGAGAGAGAGATTATCAAACCTCAAAGCCCATCCTAAGTAACATGCAAGGCTCTATATCCTAAAGCTCCATAACTTTCCCAAATAACACCACTACAGACCAAGTGTTCAAACACACTGAAATGACCAAAGTAATTCCATCTTGTTTCAACTAGTTTGTGATGCACTACACATCACAAAAGTTTCCAGAGTTGATCTTTCATACTGGCTGCATCTCTTAGTCTGGATAACCTAAGACAGTCACTTGTAGCTCATGCTTGCAATACTGTGAAATTAGTTTTTCATGTTTGAAACTTCTGTCAAAATGATTTGCATGATAATGTTGTGTTTTTTTTTAATCCTTATAAGCACCCCTTGTCTTCTTCCTGGGGTCAAAAGTTCTTTCTAGAATGAGCCACTTTGACCCCTTCACCCTGACAATAACCTGAGCTCCTAATTGACTATTAAAGTGTGGCATCTGTGCTCACATGATACAATTGGTTGTCCCTAGGGAGATTCTGTCATGTGGGCACCAGCCTTGCTCTGGACTTCCTTGGCTTGGTGAATCATTGTAGAGAAGTGCTTGAGGAGTTCTAGGGCCCTGAGATGCTCACACCAGGACCGACAAGCCCAGGAATGACCACTGTGTCCTAAAACTGCAGTGGACTAAAACTGAATTCCAAACTGAGTCCTTCCGATCCTCTTCAGAGATATGTTCTAGTATTTCTAATCTGGTCACATATCTAGGATTGAGAGAAAAATCCCGACAGGGATTCTTCTCCTGCACTTTCTCTTCAGAGTCAAGACACTGACTGAGAAGGTCCTATTTTCTGGGCTTTTTGTCCTCCGTGTGTGCCTGACTGAGCGATTGACGGAGTCAAGGGACAGTCCAGTCTACCGTTTCCCAAATTGGTCATGGGCTGGAAAACAGGTGCCACAGCCAGAGGCAGAGGCTATGGAATGTGATCGGGTCTCAAGCAGCTTCTGTGACTTCATAGAAATTTCAGTGGTGACCACATCTTTGCTAAGAAGCACTGAAATCTGGCGACAGAGGACAAACCAGTGGATGAAGCCAGTGCCTTGGGCAGTGCCTGTCTGGGGGGAGGGGGTCTTATCTAATTTGTATAATGCTTCTAGGAAAGAAATTGGAAAAGAAATTGACAACAGAAGAACTAGTTGATGATTAGCTAAAGGTTTCTAGTTGTCTCTTCCCAGACCAACTGTGTAACCGCTATGGTCTTTGGAGAGTCAGGAGTAGAGGGAGAGAAAACCCAAGGGTGCACCTGTCTATTTCCCTGTAGCCTTCACTGCTGACACGAATGGAGGTTCTTACTGCTACAATTCTGTGCAATGTACCTTCAAGACAGAGCCAGTATTTTCACTCATGTCTGACCTCCATAGTGCCAGGCAGAGACCAGATGTTAAGATAAATGAAAAAACTCATTGGGTTGAACTGAAGGTCTTTAGATAATCTCTTATGAACACCTGAGCACAAACTATATGTAGGGGGACATGCTTTCTCTCCCCATGTTCCTTAGAAACAATGACATCTTGTCCACTAGACTTCTCTAGATCTTGATTTGGGGTGTGGGTGGATGAGGCTTATATGTCCTATTTAGGAACAAGCATTCCACAGTTATTTATTTTCTACATTTTGACAACCTGTGCTTTTCAGTGATAAACACCTTCTGCTGTAGAAGAAGGCTTCTAGGTTGAATGCTAACTGCTTTTTCAATCTATGGTTATAATAACAGGTATTTACTGAGCAGTGTGGGGTACTGTCTTCCTAGCTAAACATTCATAGTCTGATCTTCCACTGGTATCTAAGTACTTTCCTGACATAGGTTCTTGTTCTTATTCATGGAACGGGAGTATGTTCCATGCTGACAACTGGGTTTTAAATCTGATCAGAAAACTGTTGGTTGCTCCTTGATATTCATGCCACTATTACACTAATGGTCACCCATTGCCATGGTGATTGTTGTTGCAATGTGCAGATTTCACAGAATGATGATTTCTTTGATTCCTTTTCTCTACCAGTAACTTCTATTGTACTCTCTGGCTCTGTGTAAGTTATCCAACAAGGAGGAAGCTTCTAGATTAGTTCCAGCTGTTTTTTTCCCCTCATGTCCTATGATACATGTATGTTGTATCTTCAGTAATAGAGTTCTATTGTCAGTTGACAGTTGGAAGCCAACCAAGAGGAATGGCAAAAGTCTATACTGCTTGGGGACCTTTGAAACCTCTCTGATCAACAACTTATCACAAAGCATCACATACCTGTTACTACAAACATTGTTTTAATTGTTACTGGGTTCTAGGTAATGCATCCTAGGCTTTTTTTCTTTGCCCCACTTTTCTCTCTGGGCTTCTCTGCACAAGGTATGTCCATTATTGAGAAAGGGTCTGTAACTGAACCCAGAACTCACTAATTAGGCTGGACTGACTGACCAGGGGGCTCTGAGGATCTACTTGTCTCAGCCTCTCCAGCACTGGGGTTAGAGACACATGCTGTCATGCTTAACTTTTATACAGGTACTGGGGATCTGAACTCAGGTACTTATACTTGTGCAGCAAGCACTGAACCTTATTTCTAGACTTACATTCTTCACCAGAAAAAAATGCAATAATGACATATATGGATGGTTACTGATTAGAACACTAGAATCTGAAAAGGTAAAAATAAAATAAATGAAGGGGGAATGTTGGGGTAGAAGGCACCAACCATGAACCCCTGTTTGGTCTCTAGCAGGAGTCTTTATGTGTTCCTGAGAGGAGGAATAAAAGCCAAAGAGATCAAGTCTACCTCTGGGCAGTCAGGGCCAAGGACAGGGCCCAGTTGGGCCGGGAAGGAAGTAGATGCCTAGTTTCCAAGTAGACTATTTTGCATTTTTCATCTACAGCAAGTTTGAGCAGGTTTTCTTCTTCTTTTATATTTATTTATTATTATTATTATTATTTTATTTCCACTCATACAAATTTAACCTGAGCAGGTTTTCTTCAAAGGTTCAGAGGATAAGGAAAGAAAGGGAGTTTGGGTTGAAACTGGCCACGCTGAAAATTTTGGATAGTTGAATCTCTTTCTTCAGTTTGAGCAACGGAAACTTCTGCCTCCTTTATCCCGTCTATGTACCTACAAATCCAGTTACACTGGGTATAGATTTGCCTTTTTTTCCCCAGCAGGCATGTGTTCACCAACTTATGGCAAGTTATTGTAGCAAGGGGGAAATGGCACAAGAATAGCAGTTCAGCTTCATCTTCCCGTCTTGTTCCCCTCCAATCCCTCTCCAAGGATCCTGCAGCAAAATCCAACTATTAAGGAATTCAGGGAGCTTCTCTTTACAGCACAACCATCCATCCATGTGGCAGATCTTCATCTCAATTACAGACCTGGCAGCTTACTTTCCTGTGCAGTATCTCATTTGGCCAGAATGGCTAGGAAGAATGCAAGTGTGGGCATTATCTCCCCAAAGATATTTTTAACCATGTATAGAATTCACTGAGTGCTTTTAACTTGTCGGGTGTCTGTGCTAAATGCCTGCCATATGTCAATGAATCACTGTGACCATTCTGAAGTTGGCAATATTATAGCTGCTCTTCGGAGAAGAAAGCTCATTGTAGGTAACTTACCTAAGGTCGCACAGTTGTCAGCAAAATAAGAATGAAGAATTGCATTGGGCCAAGTCCAAATCTTATGTTTGTGTGTCCTGCACCATTCTTCCTGTGTGACTGGGGATGACCATTTTCTAAACATGTTTACAAATAGAAGTTTGGGGCTGGGGGGATGGCTCAGTGAGTAAGAGTGCTTGCTCTGCAGCCTGAATACCTGATTCCAAATCTCCAATACTCACATAAAAAGAAAAATACAACTAACTCCAGGAAAGGTGGACAGAGATATATGTAATTCTGTTCTTTGGCCAGCCAGTCTAGTTAAAATGTCAGGCTTCTGATTCAGTAGGTGGCCCTGTCTTAAAGAAATAAAGCAGAGAGTGATAGAGGAAATTATTAAGCATCATCCTCTGATTTCCACAGTGGACACATGCATCTGCATATTCTTGTGCATGCACCAACACACATACATATACATGCATACCACATACACACACACACACACACACACACACACACACACATACATGCATACCACACTTATATAGACACATTCCACACTACTATCACTCCATATCACACACATGTGTGCATGCACGCGCATACACACACACACACGTGAATTTTGGAGAGCTATTTTGTATAACTCACAGATAGTGTATGTGGAAGGAGAGCTCTTTTTACAGGTCACAAATTCTGACCTGTGAATTGGCTTGGTGTGTTGGATATCGGGCATGATGGATGTTAAGAAGTAGTGAGATAATCTTCCTCAAGAGTCATATAGTCATATGATTCTTAAATTCTTAAATCCTTAAATAACATGGATGAGTCTTCCAGACCTTCTACAACAGGGCCCCTCCTCTGTCACTCTGAAATTGCTAATGTCAAGCATCCTGGGAATTCCTAAGTCGCTTTTACTTCTTGACTGCTTGTTGAACCTGACCTTGCCTTGCTTTCGATGGTCTGCCCTGGCTTTGCCACTTCTCTGGGTTCTCTTTAACCTCTTTCAGAGGCTCCCATTATACTGGTCATGTTTCAGGTATGAAGAGCAGAATTCACCTTAGCTAGTTTGAGCTCCAGGGCTAACACCAGGTATATTCTTGGCTTACGGGATCAGTGAGGAGGCTGGAAAAAAAAATAGATTCTAGGTTGAATTCCTTGAATAAAGAACTAGCTTGCCAGTGCAGTAGTTGCTCTGCCACAGTTAGACAATGCTCCCCAGTTAGTGCTCCCCAGTTAGGACACCACTTCTCAGCTAGATCTGGGATTGTGTTCCACACCATCTCAAAGAATGCTTCTGGCCCTCCCCTGCCACCTTACCATGAAATGGGAGCCTTATGTGAATGTCTATTGGAAGAATCTGAAGGGGATCCTTGGACACTTAGCTGCAAGGCTGTCTATATATAAGAGCACATTGAAAAGGGAATGAAATAGACATTGAGCTATGTATTCCTTTGAATGTTGGCAATCCTTGGAGCTGCCTTTTCCCAGTGCAGCACTATTTTGAAAATTCATGCTTACAACTACCATTTGGGTTATAGATGCCCAGTTCTGCTTGAGCTCCTGATATGTGTCCAGCTAATTACTTCCATTCTATTTCCTCAACAGTCATTCTTCTCCTCTGTTTTCTGCTAGTGAATGACATTCATTCGCTCAATAATCTAAACCCAAAACCGAGGACTTTACTCTGCCTCATCTGTCTCATGCAAATGGCTACTGAATGTAGCTGATATGTAATTTCCAGCCTTCCTGTGATTAGATGGGCCTTCATGACTACTAGGTTCTAGACAATGTAATGTCAATTTATACAACATGAGTATTATCTGAATAAAATTCATGCAATCCCTCTGTATTACATTATCACAGTTTTCCTATATATTGTTGCTAATTTACAACAAAATGGTTTATAGGAAGAAGGAGGCTTTATTCTGACTTACAATTCATGATACCTTTCTTTGTCTAGCTTGGCAAGGACCCATACTGATACCAGGGTCGTAGAGAACTGACCTTACCAGATCCACAAGACCACAGAAAGAGGGACAGTCCTCACTTGCCAGACCAGCTTGTTAACCAGCATTCTCCATCTTATTTACCTGCCCAGGGACTAGTCCAACATGTGCTAGATCCTCACCGCAACAATTAGACGATCTCCTATAGGCTTGCTTAGGGCTTAACTCAACTTCAGAACCATAGGTGTAAGCAAGCCTGGGAGCCTAAATTACTCAATGGATCTCTGTGACCCTCAGAACCAACCAGCATTGTACCATGGTATAGTGAAAGTGTCATGAAAGTGTCACTAATATCTTCTACTAAATCCCTAAGCTGCTTCCTCTACCGGATCTATCTTTGTGTCTGTACCAAGACTGTGCTTCCTGTGGGCTTGCCCAACAATGCTGAGCATGGTGCCAGAGAACTAATCCAGCCTATCCTTGCAAGAGACAGGATTCATGCAGCAGATGACCTTGACTTATATGTGCTGACTGTCCATTGGCTTGGCTGTGCCAACACTTAGATCTTTTGCTCTCCTGTTCTTCTTCCTTGGCCCTCTGTCACTGGTGTGAAACTCGCATCATGGAAATCTCAGTCCTTGACAGATGCCTCCTCCAATGACTCTCCTGTACATGTCATCTCCTGCTGGCATCTGCTCCTCAGAGGATGCACACAAATGGGAGAATCAGACACTTATGTGCTATACTCCTTGATTTGGAGGATGCTATAATATTGTCCCTATTATAATAAACATCACCTTTTGAGTACTTTTGAAACTTATTCTCTGTTATGTGTTGTTGTGTGAGAGAACACCCAAAGTCAAGCATCTTAAGGGAGAAAGGGAGATTTATTCATCTTACAGTTCCAGAGGGGAGATACAGCCCTTCATGGGGGAAGTTGCATGGCTGGTTGGCAGAAGCTAGAGGCAGGCTAAGTCACTTCTATCTGTGAGGCTGAGACTTGCAAAACTGCAGGCTTCTCCAGGAGGTAGGGAGGGACTAATCCACCTCAAGGTCCACATGCTATGACCACCTTTCTCTAGCAAGGCTCTACCTCTCAAAGGTGCCATGACCTTCTTAAACATATGAGTCTGTGGGGGACACATTTCAAACTATGACATTCTCTTTCCATTTGCAAATGTCTCAGTTTTGCCTTCTACGTCAACTTTCCATCTTCCTATGAAAGCCTTCTACATGTACTATCGGTAAGATAGTCACCTCAGAACCTACCTCTACATCATCTTGGTAGTGACTTTATACTTTTAGTCATCATCACCTTAACATGTATGCACTGAATGGATGCTCTTGAAACTTCTTGTTACAACCTAGTGAGAAGATTACTATTAGCCCTACTTTACATCAAGGGAGCTAAAATTTACAAAGGCTAAATAAGTACCCCAACATTATATATCTGGTAACAAAATTGAGATTTAAGCCTGGATCTTTTTATCTCTTTTCTTTAATATCCTGGCATTGCTTGGAATTCTAAACAATTTCCTGTTTCAATATTTCAATAACAGATAATACATGCATTACCAACTCCCTTGAATTAATCTAAGTGTTGATATAATTTCTGGCTAGAAATCAAAGTACATAGACCATAAACTAGTCAGGGAAGGGACGCCACATTCCTAAAAGCATATTTGAGCATGTATAAATCCATTTAGTGATACAGATGACTTATGTTTTTTTCATCTATATTTCATCCCAAAATATAATCATTAGAAAAAAATAAAAGAAAGTGGAAGCCAAAATAAAATTATAAATTGTATTGTAGGACATTGACTAAAAGGTTATATAGGTCCTCTCTGAAAGGCAGAACACGAATAAGGTTTATGGGGACTGGGGAGATGCATTAGTGTATAAAGTACTTGCTGCACAAGTGTGAAGACCTGTGTTTGGGTTCTCAGCACCCACATAAAGGCTGGACATGGCAGTATGCTTGGTATCTCCCAACTCTGGGGGTGGAGATAGGCACCAGATATGTCAGTCTAGTTGAAATGGTGATCTCCAGGTTCAGTGAGAAACCCTCCAAAAACAAGATGCGGAAGTAATTCAGGAAGATATCCTGATGTCAACGTATAGTCTGCACACACACACACACACACACACACACACACACACACACGCCTCACCAATAATGATAATACCAAACAGCTGGGATGTGAGTAATGCATGCTGTCTCCTTGGTGTATCATGACCTTTAAAAGTATCATGTTTCAAGCCAGTGGTTGAGAAGGATGAGATTTCATTTTTGTTTGTTTGTTTTTGAGGTCAATTTATTTGTACAAATAACCTTTGAATCAGTATTTTTTTAAACCAGAAATTGAGGGAGACCTGCTCTTTAGGACTCTCATAGGAAAAGGATTTTGTACAGAAATGGCTTAGAAAAGGGACGGGGCTAAGATCATGGCTGTTTGTTGAGCTGTTTACTATAAACTCCTGAATGTGCCCACTGGTTTCATCTGTTCTATTTTTTATTTATGTATTTTTATTTTTTTAATTTTACAAGCATATTGGATTACTATTCCCTGCTTCCCTCTATCCCTCCTCCTTCCCATCTTTCTCCCTTCCCCTCGTCAATTCATTCCACTACCTCCCACCTTCCTCCCTGGCTGATTGTGGTACCCCAGGGTTCCCTCTAGCTTGTCTACTCTTTGGGGGGTTCAGAGCTCTGTAGCATATCAAGTTGCCCCTCTTGGGCCATTCCACTGACGGGGGAGTTTCCTTTCACTCATCCAGCTCTAGTCCCTAAGGTTTCCACTGTGTGTTCTTTTTTTTTTTTTCAGTTCCTCACAGTCTACGGAGGCATTTTGATATTTTAGTTATTATGTAAATCTGGTAAGGACAAGTCTCATTACAGTGAGCTCCTGGATGCAGCAGTCCTGCCTTGAATGGAATGTCTTGTCCGATGGTGGACCTTCCCATCTTTAGGTTCTTACAATTTCACCACCTCCTCTTCCATGAAGTTCCCTAAACCTTAGGATGGGGAGCAATAAGGATGGCCTGATTCTGGGTGGGCATTGCTGAGTTGCCGGTATTCTGTATTATAGCTGGTTGATGATGTCCACTTTACTGCTCTTCTACTGGCCTAGGCTCCATCCTGTCAGGCCATTGAGATTCTCTATCTCTGTTGTAGAATAAGACTTCTAGGCTAGTGCTAAGCGCTCTTAAAATATGAGCATAATAGTATCTCTTTACAGAGCACTTTGGTGTACTGTCTTTCTACCTATAGGTTAATCGGCTATTTTTCCCTATTGATCTATTTCCTTCCCTTTTTAAGGTTCTTGCTCCAGTTAACAGTAACAGGAATGTTTGCATTCTGACAAACAGGTCTTGAGTTCAATCAAAAAGATCTTGGTGGTCTCTTTGATACTCATGCCACTATTAAACTAGTGGCCACCTGTTGTCATGGTGATTTTTGTTGCGACTTGCAGATCTTATGAGTTGATGAGGCTCTCCTGCAATATTCCCTCCCTCACTCTACTTGTGGTGATGTCTTAAATCTCTCCTTTTAAAAAGTTTCACCCTAACCACTCCTTCCTACCTTCACATTCATTGGTCACTTTCGAATATTCTGGCTCTTCCAATAATTCCAAACCAAATACATCTGTACTAGCATCTGCATATGAGAGAGAACATATAGTGCTCATCTTCCTGTACCTAAGATACCTCGCTCAATATTAAATTTTCCATTTCCATCCAACAAGGATGAAGTTCTCAGACCAGTTCCATTTGATATATTTTGCCTGTGTTCTGTAATCCATTTGTGCTGCATCCAGTAATAGGGTCTAACTAACAGGTTTTTTTTTGAGAGCAACCAAGAGCAATGGCAAAAGCCTATATTGTTTGGGGGTCTTTGAGATCTCTCTGACCAACATTTTATCAGGAAGTTTATCACATTCCTGTTCTTTTAGTATATCTCTAATTGTCACTGGGTGCTAAGTGTATTAGCTCTGAGATTTTTTTGTTTTGCCCTGTTTTCCTTACTCTGTGCTCCTCTGCATAGGGGCTGCTCATTCTCATTCCTTTCTTTAAAAGAAATTTTTTCACATATTATTAGCATATAGATTCCTATGGGGTTACCTCCCACAATCTTAGGGTTTTTCTATAAGTCCCTCTGTCCCTCCTTGTCATGGTTTGAAATGTTTCCCCCACAGTCTCATGTGTTTGGAAAAGTCATGGCACCTTTGAGAGGTGGAGCCTTCTTGGAGGAAAGAAGTCACAGGGAGTGGAACTAGAGTTGGATTAGTCCCACCTTACCTGCTGAAGAAGTGCAGTTTTTTACATCAGGAGTCTAACAGCTCCCAGTTTCCAAGACAGTTGCAGTGACTTAGACCTCCTCCAGCTTCTGCCAGCCAGCCATACCATGTCCACCATGAAAGACTATTTCTCTCCCCTGGAAACTGTAAGCTGAATCTCCCTTTCTCCCTTAAGTTGTTTGACTTTGGGTGTTCTTAATAGCAATAGAAAAGAATCCTATGTTCCATACTTTCATGCCCCCCTAGGTATTTTTCCCAATTATTCTCTCCCTTATTCTACTGTGGTGGTGTCCTAAATCTCCCCTTTTAAAAGGTTTTTACCCTAACCATTCCTTCCCACCTTCCCATTGATTGGTCCATTTCAAATTTTCTGGCTCTTCCACCAAATATATCATTATTAGCATCTCCATATAAGAGAGAATATATGGTGCTTATCTTCCTATGTCTAACATACTTCGCTCAATATTAAATTTTCCAGTTCCATCCATTTCATAATCTCATCTTTTCTGATGGCTGAATAGTATTTCATTGTGCATGCGTGCCACATTTTCATTACCCATTCCTCTGTTGATGAACATGTTGGCTGATTCCATTTTCTTGTTATTATGAATAGGGCTGCAATGAACATAGATAACAAGTGTCTTTGTAATAAAACATAGAGACTTTTGGGAATATTTCTAGGAGTGGTAGAGCTGGATCATATGGCAGTTCCATTTTTAACTTTCTAAGGAACTTCCACACTGATCTCCAAAGAGGCTGTACTAGTTTACACTCCCACAAGAAGTGAATAAGTGTCCCTTTTTTTTTTTTTTGTCCTCTGTTGATTTTTTTTTTTTTTTTGTCTTCGCCATTTTGACAGGGGTAAGATGGTATTGCAGGGTGGTTTTAATTTTCACTTCAGGAACGAACGTCTGAGAAGTTAACCAGGTGTCTCATTACTTACTTGCAGTCCTTGATGGAAGCCTATTTTCTCTGCTGTAACATGGTCCCCTCTCTCCTTGTGTCTGGTGTGGCCCCATCCCTCCTGTTCATAATCCTTGGAATTACTGTAGGTATTACATAGATTTATCTTTGAGTGTCTCAAAGTGGGCTGGGTGGGTTTGGTACTAGGAGCCACCTATTAGGGAGTACATATGGTGCTTAATTTTCTGGGTCTGCCAGGGCCCATTTTTTAATTGGAATGTTTCCTCTCGCAGTGTTCTTTTTTCTGAAATCTTCGTATACTCTGGAGATTAATCGTTTGTCATGAATATAGCTAGCAAAGATTTTTTCCCACCAACTCTATTTCTTAAAGATGCTATCTTTTTCCCCCAGTGTGTGTTTTTGACATCTTTGTCAAAAATTAGGTGGTTGGGCTGGAGAGGGGGCTCAGGGGTTAAGCCTCTGCATTGCAGGCAGAAGGTCCTGAGTTCGGATCCTAGATCCCCACGTATAGACGCCAGGCAGAAGCGGGGGCGGCCTGCGTTTCTGGTCCTGGTAGGGCGGAGCCTGTGAATCCCAGCGCAGAGTAAACAAGGAGGAGTGGAGGCGTCCATGGTGGTTCCCGAATTCGTCTATGGTTATACACACACACACACACACACACACACACACACACACACACGCGCGCGCGCGCGCGCGCGCGCACACATGCGTATCTGCACATGCGCACACTCATAATTGAATAAATTAAAAAATTAAAAAAAAAAAAAGTGGTTGATGTTGTGCAGGACTTGTGGGGGGCATTGTGTGTGTCTGTGGAGACCAAGGGTGATTTTGGGAATCATCCTGGATTGCTTCTTCCTCCTTGTTGGCTTGCTCTGGGATTTCCCAAGCCCTGCCTTTCAGGCCACCCCCATTTCCACCTTCTGTTTCTATGTGAGATCTGGTATCTGAGCTCAGGTCCTTCTGCTTACAAGGCAGAGACTGAACCTCTGAGACATTCTTTCCAGCCCATGTGTGGTTTCTTCTATTCTACAGATGTAACATCTGGTTTTGTGTCAGTGTCATGCCATTTTTTATTACTATGGCTTTTTAGTATAGCTTGTTTGTGTACTTACATATAATTTTCCATTATATATGTATGCATATTATATTCATAATTTTAAGTTATTGTTATCATCTTCAGATAAAAGGTGTAATACATACAGTTGCATCAGCTATATTTGGTATAAATTCTTCTGCAGCTGCACCAACCATGCTACATTCAATTGAGATTTCACAATGCCTCATATCCCATTGGAATGATGAGTAAATGCCTCACAGTAGCATCCCAGGACCTCTGCTTGCCACCATCCCTTGTGATTTCTCCACATCCACATCTTATCTCAATGCCAGCCAACCAGTGCTAGGCTTTCCATTGTACCATGCCTCCCTCCCTTGGAGTCTTTGAAAATACTGTTCCTCTCAAGGAACGTCTTTCTGCCATTCTTGTCTTTTGAGAACTCTAAGAATTTCTCTGTGTTGGCTCCTCTGAGAATCTCCTCGTTGCAGTTTGTCTGCATGATATTGAAACAAGGGGAAGCAAGGAGGAGGACATTCTGGATTATGAGAGTCTGTTACAGTTGATAGTCCAGCTTAGCAGGAGAGCTCCTGCCAACACCACAGGGAGCACAGGGAATTGGCCACAATATATCCACAGGTTTGCTGAGAGAGGGACAAACCTCACTTACCAAATTTCGACTCCGTCCAAGTATGCCAAAGAATGGTCTATCTCCCTGCATCTTGTCCCAGGGAAATGGTCTTATTCACTGAGGGCTGGATCTTCTCACATCAATTAAACGACCTGCTAAAGGATTGCTCAGGGCTTGCCTTAGCTACTAATTCCCCACAGATGTGCCCAGAGCTCAGTCTTCAGTTGTCAGGTTGACACCTGTATATCTAACTAGTACACTAGTTAGATAGTATACTATTTTCAGTCCAGCTCAACTCCCAGACCGAATCAGTGTCTTCTTTCCTGCTAGCCTACCTGCTGTTTCTCCTTGTAAATGCCTCTTTACGTCTGGGTTCTCTTTATTAACTGGTTCTCATCCTTGCTCAGGGTCCACTATTATTCCAACTTTAGCTTATGTGCTGCAGAAATGAGCACCCCATGAACTGATTTGAATCTTAAGGTTGGATGCAGACTGACTTCACAAAAATGCATTGCTCCCAAACACTGAGTGCTTAATAAATGTTTATAAATGGATGAGTAAATGAATGGATGGTAATGTTGATCTCTCTAATACATAATCTATGTATACTTTATATAATTTATAAAAATAATTCACTTGCCAATAACAAAATTTTATTCTACATCCTGATGTGAACATCTAAATGTGTTGCTTGAACAGAAACTTTGGGTCAGAATATTCAGTATTGAGAGTATGTGCAAGAAGCCTAGAGAACTCCCTTCCCCCACTCCGCCGACCGGACGTGTGCGCGGTCCAGCCGGGCCTCACCAAGAACCTAGGTAAGCTCCAAGCCCCCCCCTCCCCCCCTCACCGCCCACCCCCAGAACCCCAGGCAGCCCTAAGGGACCCAGCACCTCTGGCCATCCAGCCTGAGCCTGGCAGGGCGTGGGAGGAGGCCACCCCCTCTGCGCCCTGGGCCCCGCCCCAGCTACCCCCAGGTTAAATAGGGCTCCCCGCCTACGTCCCATCCTCCCTTCCTCCCACTCCGCCGCCCGGGAGGCGCGCATGGTCCAGCCGGGCCTCACCGCGAACCTAGGTAAGCTCCGTACCTGCCCACCCCCAGAACCCCAGATCAAATAATTCAGTTTAGTGAAAAACGCACAGAGGGGCTGGAGAGGTGGCTCAGGGGTTAAGCCTCTGCCTTACATGCGGAAGGTCCTGAGTTCGGATCCTAGACCCCACGTATAGACGCCAGGCGGAAGCAGGGGCGGCCTGCATTTCCAGTCCTGGTAGGCAGAGCCTGTGAATCCCTGGGCAGAGTAAACAAGGAGGAGGTGGAGGCGCCCATTGTGGTTCCCGAATTCGTCTGTGGTTCTACACACACGCACACACGCATGCACATACGGTTGAATAAATAATAAATAAATTTAAAAAATATTTAAAAAGAAAAACGCACAGAAATTGAGAGAGGATCTTAAGAGTTAAAATGACAATGCCAAAGTCAAAGTGCAAATCCATGAGAAACAACACTCAAGTAAACAAATCTCCCACTGAAGGAATTAATCCCATAATGTTAGACTCCAACCAGAACAAACCCACGGAAGATGGCCATGAAAGCCTGACACAGGATAACGACTTTCAAAATATGATCATTACCATGTTCAATACTATAAAAGAGGAAATCAGGGAGGAATTAAATAATCGAATCAATCGCTTTGAAGAGGAACACAACAGACACTTGGAGTTGAGAAAAACAGTGCAAGAAACAAAAACTGGCATAGAGCAGTTAAAACAGACTCAAGCAGAGTTTAAAACTGAGCTAAAAGACAAGTTATCTTCAACCCAGAACTCTACAGAGAGTCTTATCAGCAGAACTAAGGAAGCAGAAAACAGAATCTCAGACCTTGAAGATAAAGTGGGAGTAATAACCAGCTCAATGGAAGAGGTTGTTAAAGCCAAAAAGATACTTGAGAGAAATATCCAGGAGATATGGGACACCCTGAAGAAGCCTAACATGCATATTCATGGAATACCAGAGCAAGAATATCAAAATACCACGATCATCAAGGAAAACTTTCCTCATCTAAAAAAAGAGAGGCCCATCCATATACAAGAGGCATTCCGCACCCCAAACAGATATGACCAAAACAGAAGTTCGCCATGGCAAATAATAGTTAAAACACTCCACATTCAAGATAAAGAACTGGTGCTGAGAGCTTCAAGGGAGAAAAAACAAGTCACTTTTAAAGGTAAACCTATTAAAATAACAAATGACTTCTCAGTCGAAACAGTAAAAGCAAGAAGAGCTTGGAGAGAAATACTTCAAGTATTGAATGAGCAAAAATGTCAACCCAGGCTGATTTACCCTGCAAAACTATCAGTCATGATCGAGGGAGAAAGAAAAATCTTCCAGCACAAAGACAACTTGAAGGGATACATATCCACCAAACCAGGCCTTCAAAAAATACTAGAAATGATACTCAAGCTTGAAGAAAAAAACAGGCATATCCAGGTGAACAGAAGGCAAGTATAACACCATTAACAGTGAAGCAATATACTTATAAAAACCATTAAACATAATAAATATCTGGAATTCAAAATAGTTTCTCCATTATAACATTAAATGTTAATGGAATTAACTCACCGATCAAGAGATACAGATTACAAATTTGGATTAAAAATCACAATCCATCAATCTGCTGCCTGCAGGAAACCCATCTCACCACAAAAGATAGGCATGCCCTAAAAATAAAGGCTGGTCAACAATTCTACAAGCTAATGGAAGCAGAAAACAGGCAGGGGTAGCCATTATGCTATCAGACAAAGTGGACTTCAAACCAAAGAAAATTATAAGAGACACGGATGGATACTACATTTTAGTCACAGGTACAATTCACCAGGAAGACTTCACAATACTGAACATATATGCACCCAACACGGGCCCCTCCACATTCATTAAGAAAACCCTGCAGCGTCTAAAGCAAGAAATCAACCCCCAAACGATAATTCTTGGGGACTTCAACACCGCCCTCTCAACATGGGATAGATCAACAGGTCAAAAGCTTAACAGAGACACTTTGGAACTTAATCAAACCCTGAAAGAAATGGACCTTACAGATCTCTATCGAACTTTTCACCCACGTACCAAAGAATACACATTTTTCTCAGCAGCACACGGAACTTTCTCCAAAATAAATCACATATTGGGCCACAAAACGAATCTACACATATACAAAAAAGTTGAAATTCTAACATGTGCCCTATCAGACCACCACGGCCTGAAGCTGGACATCCACAACACAACAAACAAGAGAAAATACACTAACCCTGGAAACTTAACAATATGATGCTGAATGAGAACTGGATTCAGGAAGAAATTAAAAAGGAAATTCAAGATTTCCTGAAAGCGAATGATAATGAAAATACAACTTACCAAAATCTCTGGGACACAATGAAAGCTGTTCTAAGAGGTAAGTTAATAGCTCTTAATGCCTACATCAAAAAAATGGAAACATCAGAAATAAACAACTTAACAATGCAGCTTAAAGCTTTAGAGAAACTAGAGTAATCTGATCCCAAAAGTAGTAGAAGAGAGGAGATTAGCAAAATAAGGGGAGAAATATCTGAAATCGAGATTAAGAAAACGATAGAAAAAAATCAACCAGTCAAAAAGCTGGTTCTTTGAAAAAATCAACAAGATTGATACACCCCTAGCTAAATTAACCAAAAGCAAGAGAGAGAAAACCCAAATTAACAAAATTAGAAACGAACATGGAGTAATCACTACTGATACCCAAGAAATCCAGAGAATTATAACATCATATTTCAAAAACTTATACTCTGTGAAGTTTGACAACACAAAAGAGATGGATGAATTTATAAGTAAACACAACTTACCTTAATTGAATCAGGAAATTGTGAATTATTTAAATAGTCCTATAACATATAAGGAAATTGAGGAAGTAATCTCGAATCTTCTCACCAAAAAATGTCCTGGACCAGATGGATTCAGCACAGAATTCTACCAGACATTTAAGGAGTTGATAATACCAATACTCCTTAAACTGTTCCATCAAATAGCAAAGGAAGGAACACTACCAAATTCCTTCTATGAAGCTAATATCGTTTTAATCCCAAAACCTAATAAAGATCCACTTAAAAAGAAAACTATAGGCCAATCTCTCTGATGAACACAGACACAAAGATTCTCAACAAAGTCTTAGCAAATCGGATTCAAAAACATATTAACAAGATCATTCACGGGGACCAAGTAGGCTTCATCCCCGGCACACAAGGTTGGTTCAACATTCGCAAATCGATAAATGTAATTCATCATGTAAACCAGTCCAAAACCCAAGACCACATGATACTCTCAATAGATGCAGAAAAAGCTTTTGACAAGATCCAACGGCCTTTTATGATCAAAATGCTAGAGACAGTAGAAATGGAAGGAACCTTTATCAATATAATAAAAGCTGTATACAACAAGCCCACAGCAAGGATTATGCTCAATGGGGAACAATTGGAAGCATTCCCACTTCGATCAGGAACTAGACAAGGCTATCCACTCTCACCACTTCTATTCAATATTGTACTTGAAGTCTTAGCCGAAGCCGTAAGACAAGAAAAGGACATAAAAGGGATTCAAATCAGCAAGGAAGAAGTCAAGCTATCCCTATTTGCAGATGACATGATCTTATACCTGAGTGATCCCAAAAACTCCACCAGGAAGCTCCTGGAACTAATTGAGAAGTTCAGCAGGGTGGCAGGATACAAAATAAATGTGCAAAAATCAGAGGCCTTCCCATATGCCCAGAATGAAAGAGTGAAAAAGCCTTGAGAGAAACAAACCCATTCACTATAGCCCCTAAAAGAATGAAATACCTTGGTATAAACCTAACTAAGGAGGTAAAAGACCTTTACAATGAAAACTTTAAAACCTTAAAGAAAGAAATAGCAGAAGACACCAGAAGGTGGAAAGACCTCCCATGTTCCTGGATTGGCAGAATCAACATTGAAAAATGACCATCCTACCAAAGGCAATATACAAATTCAATGCTATACCAATTAAAATCCCAAAGCAATTCTTCAAAGAAGTTGACCAAACAATCTCAAAATTCATATGGAGGCACAAAAGACCCAGGATAGCAAAGACAATCCTGAGTAACAAAAACACTGCTGGAGGTATTACCATACCAAACCTTAGTCTATATTACAAATCCATAGTTATAAAAACAGCCTGGTACTGGCTCCAAAATAGACACACAGATCAATGGATAAGGGTTGAAGACCCACAGATAAGCCCACAAAAATACAGCCATTTGATCTTTGACAAAGGGGCCCAAAGAATCCAATGGAAAAAGAACAGCATCTTCAACAAATGGTGCTGGCAAAACTGGATGTCCACATGCAGAAGATTAAAACTCGACCTGTATTTGTCACCATGTACAAGACTTAATTCCAAATGGATCGAGGACCTCAATATAAGGCCAGAGACTATAAAACCCTAGTTGAAAGGGTAGAGAACTCCCTTGAGCTGATTGGGCTAGGCCAACATTTCCTAAACAGACATCCAATGGCACAGTCACTGCTACCAACTCTCAACAGTTGGGACCTTGTGAAATTAAAGAGCTTCTGTTCAGATAAAGAGATTGTCACAAGAGCTCAAAGGCAACCCACAGAATGGGAGAAAATCTTCACTAACCACATATCTGATAGAGCTCTACTGTCCAGAGTGCACAAAGAACTTAGAAAACTAAACTCCAAGGAAAACAATGGCCCAATTAAAAAATGGGCCCTGGAACTTAAAAGAAATTTTACCAGGGATGACATTAAAATGTCTAACAAATATCTTAAAAAATGCTCCACTTCCTTAGCCATCAGGGAAATGCAAATCAAAACTTCCCTGAGATATCATCTCACCCCGGTCAGGATGGCAAAAATCCACAATACAAACAACAACAAATGCTGGAGAGGATGTGGAGAGAGGGGAACTCTCCTACATTGCTGGTGGGAATGCAGGCTCATACAGCCACTCTGGCGAGCCGTCTGGAGATTCTTAAAGAAATTAAAGATTGAAATGTCATATGACCCTGCTATCCCACTTTTGGGAATAACCCCCCATGTAGCAGAGGTTCACCTCGATAGCACAAGCATGACCATGTTCATAGCAGCACTGTTTACAATAGCAAAGTCATGGAATCAACCCAAATGTCCAACAGTTGACGAGTGGATAAGGAAACTGTGGTACATCTATTCAATGGAGTACTACTCAGCCATCAAAAATGATGAATTACTGAAATTTGCTGGGAAATGGATGTCATTAGAAAGAATTATATTAAGTGAAGTATCCCAAACCCAGAAAATTAAGCACCGTATGTACTCCCTAATAGGTGGCTCCTAGTACCAAACTCACCCAGCCCACATTGAGACACTCAAAGGTAAACCTATGTAATACAGTAATTGCAAGGATTATGAACAGGAGGGATGGGGTTGGAGGGCCACACCAGACACAAGGAGAGAGGGAACCATGTTACAGCAGAGAAAATAGGCCTCCATCAAGGACTGCAAGTAAGTAATGTGACACCTGGTTAAGTTCACAGATGTTCGTTCCTGATCATCTACAACTGAGGGGGTGTGATCTCACCAGAAGGGGAGGGCATATAGTCTGGCAGATAAAAAGTAATCATTTTGCAAATGGGTGATTGACCCCTCCCTCTCTGAGGTTTCCTACTTTTATTACATCTGCCCTTGAATGTGCTATTATAACAAGACTCCAGTTTAACAGCTTTTTGTCTCTGACCAGGGGGTGACATACAGTGCCCATCAGGATGGAGTGAAGGGCATTGCAGGAGCAGCAAAACTGCAAAAGAAAATCAACAAACCACATTCCAGAACTTCAGAGACTCTATATCAACCACACAGAACTAGGCCAGACTAATCTCTCCCCATCCTGAAGCTCAGGGACATTTGCGGAAGAGGGGGCGGTAAGATTGTAAGAGCAAAAGAATGGGAGGAGCAATGATTTGCAAGATTCTCCACACAAGTTAGGGCCGAAGCAATCATAATAGGACTTTGCATGCCCCGCGCAATGTCCAACACACTACTGACCTCACAAAGTCTAGCATCAGCTAAAGGCACCAAGATCCTTGGAGGCAAGGGATTGACAGCCACAGTAGTGTTCCTATGCTTAAGGGGAACACGAGAAAGCGTTCAGGGAAATGCCACTGGGTCCTTGTACGTCATCGGAGAGGAGGACCCAGAGGAGAGTTAGGCATACACAATAAAGGACTCTTTGGGAATTGGGGGGGAGGCACTGGGGGATGGGAAGAGAGGGGAGGGGGAGCAGGGGGTTCGGGGGGAGGAGGAGGGAGGGAGGGAACTGGTTACCTATTAAGTTTGTATGAGTGGAAATAATAAAATATGTATTAAAAAAAAAAGAAGCCTAGAGAAGTGCAATAAGCCTTTAACCAGGGCTTATTTACAGATCTGTGACCTCGGTGATGTTATATGCAATTTTGTTTGTGACCATACAGAAGCTTGTACCTTAACTTCTTACATTCTTCCCTATCACACAGTTAGCTAGGGAATCTCTGAAAAGAAAAGAGGAAAACAAGCTCGTCTATTCCAGGTAAAGCAACAACAACAACAACAACAACAACAAAACCCATGAAGTAAGGATGAAGGGGCCAAGGCAAGGAAAGAAGGGCAGCTTCTATATTTTTATTCACTGATGGAGTCTCAACAGGTGAACTAGGCACCATTAGATAAATATATAACACTAAAATATATATTTACCAATTCAAATCTGACAAGATTGAATTTTACTTCTCTCCTTTGCTCTCCTGAGGAGTCTGTCTGTCCTTTGCATAGCATTATTTATAATGAAAAAAAAAAGAGAATTTAAAAATGAAAACAATACATGCACAAAAAGACATGAAAGTAATAGTGAGTCTGGTTAGAAAGGAAAGTATGAAGTGAAACAGGAAAGGAGGATGGGATTGGATAGCAAGAGGTGAAAGACAATAAATTCATTGCTGCAGTTCCTTTTCTTTTTGCTACTATAATACAACACTGATATGGAACTTAAGGAACAAAAAAGGAGATCTATTTGATTTATAGTTCCAGAGGGGAGATATGCCCATTATGATGGAATCTCATAGCAGAAAGTATGATTTGGAGGCAGAAGGAGGAAGCTAGTTCAGACCACTGAAGTCATTATGAAGGCAAAGAGCAAACCAAAGGAAGCAGAGCTGGCCCACCAAACCTCAAGACCCACTCCCTGTGAAAGACCTTCCTCCAGCAATGCTCTGCTTCCTAAAGGTGCCACAACCATCCTAAACATTAACATCAGCTAAACAGTCAAACACATGAGCCTGTGGGAGGGAAACTACATTCAAACTATGACATTCATTGTGTTTATGTATGAAAGTGTCAATGAATTAAAAACATCTAAAAAATGGAGCTAGACATAGTTTTCCACACTTGGGAAGCTGAGACCAAGTGATCATAGTGAATTCAAGCCTTGCTTGGAGTATATAATGATTTCAAGGTCATCCAAGCTACAGCAGAGACTCTGCCTCCAACTGCAATAAAAAAATGGAAAAAAGAAACCAAGAGATTTAAATACAATTTCATTTATGGAACACTTGCCTAGTAAGCCTATAGCTCTAAGATCCCTCTCCAATGCTGAAGAAAAGGAAAAGGCAGATGTTCAGTGGTAGAGTGCTTGCCTAGGATGTTAGAAGTCCTGTATTCGATTCCCTAGCACAAAGGGGAAAAAAAGCAGAGAAGATTAAGTTATTATACACAAAAATAACATACAGCTGGGAAGGAAAGAATACTTTTAGGATTTTGCCAGTAGTAGTGTAAAAACAGTAAGCATGGAATCCATTTGGGATCCAAGCTGGATTTTTAGAAATTGGAATAAAACTTCCTTCTCAACAAGTTCTATAAAAATGAAGGTCTTCAGAGTCATGCATGTATGTGAAAGTATGTTTGTGTATATTGTGTGTATATATATGTGTGTGTGTGTGTGTGTGTGTGTGTGTGTGTGTGTGTATGTGTATGTGGTGTGTTGTGTGTGCATATGTTTATATGTCCTATGTATTTATTGGATGTGTGCTATGTGTGTTTTGTGTGTGTATAGGCGTGTGTTGTGCATGTATGTGTGTGGTGAGCATGTGCATCTGTGTTGTATGTGCATGTTTTGTGTGGTACGTGTGTGTGTGAGTTTTGGTTGTGTGTACTGCTTCACGCCAGGCTCCCAGAAGAAGCTCTAGACCCTCACTCACCAGCTCAAGGTCCACAGGTTTCTCCACCTCCCCTGCTCTGGTGCAGTCTGGATCCTCCCCCCCCCACACACACCTACTGATAGTGTAGGTTACACAGGCTTCAAGATGTGATAAGGTGTGAACCTTATCAGCAGTTCACTAACCAAACCACTCCCAGCTTCTTATTTGCTTTATAGGTCTGGTCATTCCTCAGGTGGGGAAACTTCCTCAATACGAATTACCAAGTCCCTGGGCAAATGAACATAAGGAATATTACTCATTTCCTTTATTATTGAACTCTAACAGGATTGTAAAGTTGTCTGTGGTGGACACTTTGTACACTACCCAAATCTAGCTCCTCCTTTCAGACTGGAAGAACTTGTTCTTCAGATACTGGAAAGGGTGAGAGCTAAGCACTGCTACCGATGTTGCCCCCATGTGAACACAGGGACTTCATCTAAGGCTGGCACGTTTTCCCAGGCACATTCAATGACTGACCAAGAGCAATAGCCATCAATTGTTTGGGTCATTCCAGTTCTAGAGACCCTTACAGACTGTATCACGTAACAAACTTCTCTCTTCTTCCTTCTTATTGGTGGAGTGCCTATCTGGGATGTAGAAAGTCCTGAGTCCAACCCTCAGTACCAGAAAAAGGGAAGGAGGGGATGTATGAGTGGACAATTTCCATAGGGAGGTTCAGAGGATACTTGCTAAAGCAGTAGAGAAGACTTTAAGAGAGACAATTCAATCTTGGTTGGACTCAATGAGTACTTTGCAGCCCCATAACTTACACTTGTCCAAGGACATACGAAATCTTAGATTCACAAAGGGCATCTATTGGCTGGCCTCATTGGAACTAAGGACATTCTATACCAAATAAGGTGCGGCAGTGAATATGTAACCACGTGATCATTTGGTCCTAACCCATCATGCAGTTCCAGGAAGAGCAGATGCCACACTAATCTCTAGTCATCCCTTAGATAAGATTCTAGCAATGGACCAAAGTGAAAATGACATTGAAGTTTAACTTAAACCAATGAGTTTATTGGGGTTACTTAATGGAGTGTGGGCAAGGGTTGCTTACAGGATGATGGGTGACCCCAAAACAGCCACATCGGAAAGTTTTATTGCTGAATGATGAATGGTTTCTGCATAACTACATATATGCATTTTCCCTTTCAATTAATTAACCTTCCTCGGTCTATATACTCTAGCACCTCACCATACCAAAAGACCACTCATTATTCCATGTACAATTAAGGCAGAATTACATACAAATGACTGGGAGGTGCACAAAGAAATAGCCAGAATTCCAGGCCGGGGACTAATGACCCTCCCACCCTCTCAGTCTCTGAGGAAACTTCAAGAGTTGACAAATCTGATCTTAATGATCTCCTGAAAGCAGTAACAGCTGATTCGACAAAGATGGCGTCTGTTTTGCTTGGGGACACATTCTACAGCAACACCCTAAAACAAATCACTGTATTGTACTGTCCCTAATAGGAAGAATGTATTTTGCTAAAAAGCAATGGGTAGGAGATGGAATGATTCTGGATTTTTTTCTTTTCTTTTCTTTTTTACAAGACTGAAATCAGCATGTTTAGAAATCTTGGCCCCAAGGAAGAGGATGTTCCAGGAAGACTCCCATTCAATTTCAAATTTCATTCAGACTCAGGTCAAAAAATCAATAGACTTAGAAAGAAGTTACTGGTCTGAAAGGGTAATGGGCTCTAATCATCTGGAGGAGAAAGTACTATGGTTAGAAAAAGAGAAAACTAGATTTGACCTCAGGCAATTAACCCAGAGGTCCCTCTATACAGCCAGATTTTAAAGAACAAAGGGGTCATGAGCTTAGATCCCTAGGGTTTGTGACTCTGGCCTGTTGCACTTAGGAGAGCCACCAACCCTAAGAAATGTACTGGTAGAAACTGAGCCTAGTGGTCTACACCTACAGCACAACACTTGAGAGACTTGGACAGAAGGAGCTTGGGATGTGTGAGAGGGGGGCAGTCCAGCCTGCGCAGTTACACAGTGACACTGTCTCCAAAGAAAACAAGTGAATAGTGGTAGGTCAGATGGCAGGATCCTATCACGGAAAGAAGGTGGAGATATTGATAGGGTATTAGGAAAGGCTTTAGGACTAGTTGCAGTAATGAAGACTGCTTTTTTTTTTTTTTTGCCATTTTTTTCTTCCCTTATGGATTTGCCCATAGAAAGCCCCCCAGCAGGCAGGAGAGAGCTTTCTCATCTACAATCAATGGTCCCAGGCTCAGACCAGCTTCAGAGGTTAATGTGTGCTGGGTTCCATAGTGGTTCAGCACTCTGCTCATTTCTACTTCCATGAACCAGTCTTGAGGGTGCTCGCTAAACATCCTCTTGCATTATAAACATCCATCTTGGACCCAGTGAGATGGCTCAGGCTGACTCCTCGAGTTCGATTCCAGGAACCTTGAGAGAAACAAAATTGTCCTCTGACTCCATAGATGCACTGTGGTATGCAATCCCCCTCCAACATCATAGTACGTGTGCACATACCCGCACACCAGCAATAAATGAAGTTTAAAAAAATTTAAAAGTCTACTTCTGAGGATGCCTTTTGTCATAGATATAGGTGTCAACTTGACAGTTGATGGTTTGAGTTCTGGGCACATTTGTAGAGAATTAGCAGTTAAGCTCAGAGTGAACCTGCAGGACACTGTAGTTGGTGGGGCAAACCAACACATAGTGGGTGGGACTAGTCTCCTGGTAGGTGAATAAAACACAGAGGGTTGATTGAGGAAGTTGGTATCCTTCTGTATACTTGATCAGACATGTTGATCTGGCAAATAACGATTGTCCCTCTCTCAGCCATTTTGTGGATATGGTGTTGCTAGTTCCCTTAGCCCCAGTGCTAGTGAGCTTTCCTGCCAAGCTGAACAAGCATCTATAGCCAGGAATAATAAGAGAAAATAAAACCCCTTGTTCTCTTAACTGTTTTGTCCTGATTTTATCAGCAACATGCAGTGTAACCACAACACACTCAAAACTGGAAATACTTCTAGTTTCATCAATCTCAGTTCTGAAAGAGAGAAAATACAATTTCTTCAGCTGTCATAAGTTTGTAGTTGGAACAGATACCTTTATAACAAAAGACAGATTGCCAAGAGAAAATGTATTAATGGGTGTAGGTTCCATCTCATAAGGAAAGAACAGCCCAAGACAGAGGCTAAGGTCGCCTTCAGCAGTTTTAACAGTGAACTGTAGATTTCACCCAAGAAGGGAGGAGAAACAGCCACAGGTATCAGTTACGGGAGACAGTAGGGAGTGACTATATTTTACTCATTTTTTTTCTTTTAGAGTTTCATACGTGAATACAATAAATTTATGTCATTCTTTACCCTTTCTTGCCCAAACTTATCCCCCATCCTTTTCTCATTGCAATCCTCCTCTCCCCATCCCTCTCATTTTCTCATCTTTTCACATATGTGACCCACTGAGTTTCACCTAGGTTCCCTTTGATGGCACATGCCCGAGCACTTGCAGGAGCATGGATCATCTATCAGTGGGTAGACCACTGAGAAAGCACCTTCCCACGCCCTCATCCAGCATGAACCCTCACCAGTCTGCCAGGGAGGCTGGGATCTTTCCCCTTTTATGAGGAGATGTCGAAAGGCCAACTTCTGTGCAGATCTTGTGGAAGCACCTATGGCTGCAGTGGGTTCATGGGTACAGCAGCTCTGACATTCCGGAAGATGCTGCCTGGCTATTATGGGTTAAAAAAAAAGGAAAAATCTGCTCACAGATTCCTCTGCATTGCCATCCACTGGCTGATTAGCAGGAGCTGTAAGGAAAAACCGAAATCCCACCCTGAGAACAGAAGGCCCTTCATCTTTTGCGAAGCTCTGCCCTACTTTCAGAGAAATGGCAGTTCTCCCGCATCTAGATTTTGTTCAGCTCAATAGCACTTTGTGTTTGGAGCAGAAAAAAAAAATGTGGTTTCCTTCACCTCTATAATGCTTTGTGTAACAGGCTGCTTGATTGAATTTTTATATCTCTGTAGCTCATTCTCTCTCTCTCTCTCTGTCTCATCTTTGTACTTTTTTGTATTTTTCACATTTTAACTTAACCCGATGTCATAAAGGCTATTTTCATGTCTTCTTGTAAATTTCAGCTGTGTTTTTGAATGTTTAGTGAGATCTCAATTTCCTCTTGTATGTGTATATTGTGCTCCTTGGAATGCTGGCAGCATCTGTAAAATCAGAACACACTCTCTCATGTGGAGAACAGAGAGGGCATCTGGTGAATAAACACCCAGCAGGCCCCAGCTGCCAACATGTGGGAAAGAGCACTGGGATTGGGGTTGGTGACTGTTGCAGTCTGCCTGCATGGTTGCTGATAAATGACCAGAACACAGCTTAAGGGAACAAGGAGTTTACTTTCTTACAACAGTCTGGTTACAGTTCTTAGTCCAGCTTGACGGCAGAGCACACACCAACACCAGGGCTGAGGGAACTGGCCACCATAACGGCTGAGAGATGGACAATCCTTACTTGCCAGACCAGCATGTCTGGCCAAGTATACAGAAGGATGCCCACTCTCTCAACCAGCTCTCTGTGATTTATCCAGGGCCTAATCCCACCCACTATAGGCTGGGTCTTACTTAGCAGCTAGACAATCTCCTTCAGGTTTTCTCTGGGCATAACTCAACCATCAACTCTCCACAACTGTGCCCAGAGCCCAAACCCTCAAGAGTCAAGTTGACACCTGTGCTTAACTATGACATTCTACCCCTTGTCAACTTGACACAAAAACAATAGGACTTTTAAACTGTAACCTTTCCTTGTCCCCGCAGATGTTAAAATACAAATACATTCCATGGACAAATTTAAAATGTTCTCTCATTAAAACTTCAGTTCCAATATTTTAAAAGTTCAAAGTTTCTTAACCTTAAAACAAATAAAACATTAAAACAGAAGGATGTACAATAAGAAACATTTAAATTAAAATCAAAGTCCAGCAAATCACCGCATCCTGTACTTCAATGTCCATCTTCTGCTGCTCATCACATAGTCAAGGAGGCTCAAAGATTCTAGGCATTCCCAGTCCCTGTTTGCAGCTCGAAGTTGTAAGAGCAGAGTTCCTCTGAACCAGGCTGAATCTCCACTCGCAGTAGTCCTCAGCATCAGTCCCACAGTTCTGGCATCTCAAACACAACTCTGGGTTCTCCTCTGCAGCTTTAAGCTTCACCATCTCTTGCAGGAACTCTACGCCTGCCACTTGGTGCCAAGCTTTTGCTGCTCTCCATGAACCCTTCAGTAGTACATGAAAACCAGTATCACCTGAGGGACGCTGCCTGATTCTGAAGCGAGGTTGAAACACAGCTTAGTCCTCTAGATCTACAGCTGCACCAACTTCAACTCGCTGACGGTGGAAAAGCCTCTCTTCTAGGCAACCAAACTTGCAAAGGGCAAGAAACAGCTTTAACTTGGGCTTTCAGCCCCTGAAGGAATCTGAGCTTCCAAACCACGAACTTGCCATACAGTGGTTGGGCCACCAAACCTTAAGACATAGCTTCCTCCAGCAATTGTCTACCTCCTAAAAGTGCCACAACTTTCTCAAACATTAGCATCAACAAGGACTCAAACACATGAGTATGTGGGGGATTCAACTCCTGAAACTTCCCATGGGACTTCTTATAGCCAGTCTTCCCTGACTGGCTTCCCAGTCACAGATGGACATTGTTAGTGGGGTCAGTGATGGAGGTGTCTCCCAATAACCTGGACCCCAGACTAAGATGCAAGCTCAGAGCTGTAGCTGACCGACCCCTTTGTGTTCTTCTCTGATCCATATGTTTTTTTCCCACTCTCCCATGCAATTTTATTAACTGACTCAAGGTTCTTACACCATTCACCAGTCTGGATTAATAAAATTTGCATGGCAGCAGTTTTGCCAGGATCCCCAAGACTGTGCAAGAGCAAGGAACCAGGACTTCAAGATATTTCCCTTCTCTGTTTGATGTCTATCTCCAGCTAAGTAGGGGAACTGACCTAAGGAAGACCTCTTTTGTTTAATGAACTCAGCAAAGGTACCATCTGGGACCTTATACCAATTTGTGACTGAACGCAAAGGGTTTGCATTTTGGTGAATGCAAAGCCAAATCAAATTCAGCCAAGACATAAAAGAGGAGAAACAGATTTATTAACTGCAGCAGGGAAGGAGGGCCTGGGAGAATTATTTCTAGAGCAATGCTCTCCCCCAAAAGGAAAGGTAAGGAATTTGTCAGGGAGGCATACACATAGTCATCTAGGGGTAGGTTGCTTTCTAAACATGCTTATTTTAGAAGTATGCAACTGAGCATGCTCAGTTTGCACCACGAAGCTTTAGCTGAAAATAGTAACAAATTAGCATGGCGTCTGCCCCTGAAGTTGTCTGCCTTGCTTAATGTTGCAGTTTACCTGCATGTGGCCGATAGATACATTCAGGACAAAACAGTTTATGGAACAAGGGATTTATTCTGACTTAGGATTGTCTGGTTCCATTTTTTTAGTCTAGCTTGGGAGTTCATATCAACGCCAGTTGCCAAGGAAACTGTCCACACCACATCCATTGCTGAAAGAGGAGCAAAGTTTACTTTCCAGACTGGAAGTCTGTCCAAGCATGCTGAAGAAGAGCCACTTGCTGAAGCTAAAGACAGATGGCAGTGAGCTCCAGTTCATGGAACTCACCAGTCTTACCAGCTCCCCCATCTTATCTACTTGCCCAGGGAATAGTTCTACCCACCAGGGTTTGGGTCTTCCTCATCAATTAGACATTCTCCTGCAGGTCTATTTAGGGCTTGCCTTATTTCTCACTTCTTCACAAAAGTGCTGAAACTCACAATTGTCAAGTTGACATCAGTATCTATCACACTTAGTCACTAGCATATATACTGATCACAAAGTAATAGTGGAACATCAGATAGACTATGCAAGTCAGGAGTGAACCAACATACATAAAGAATTCTGCATGTTATGAGTGATGGATAGATGCACTAGTCAGAATGTGGTGTTAGGACGACAGTGTAGACTTCTTAGAGTGTCTACACACTCTCCCTAGGTGCATGCTTCCTGCACTTAAGGCTCTGCCTCAGCAGAGCTTGAAAATGTATTTCAGGGGCTGGAGAGATGGCTCAGGGGTTAAATCTTTTGCTTCTCTAGCAAAAAAACCTGAATTCAGATCCCCAGATCCCATGTAAAAAATGTTGCCTGAATATGGTGGTGGCTGTAATTCTGACCCCTCAAGGCAGAGCCTAGGAAATTCCAGAGCAAAGCAATAAGGAGATAGAGCAATCCAGGATGATTCCCAATGTTACCCTTGAATCTCCACCCTCAAATGTTCTCTTGTGTTTTCTCTCTCTCCCTCTCTCAAAAAGAAAAAGAAAAGGAAAAAGAAGGCTTTTTTTGTGGGGGGGGGTCAGATCCAAGCTTCACTTATTACACTAGAATAAACTTAGAAAAAAATTAATATCTTGATATTTTATTGTAAAGGGTCAGAACTTCAAATGTTAATTTCTTAGAGGAGAAACTAGAAAAAAAGCTTTTCCTCATACTGATTTCCTGGTTGAAACCATTGTCATGGTCAAGTTCATTGTCTTAACACCTAGGAGACAAGCCTCTGCGCATAGCTGCGAGGGGAAGGTTAGCCTCTGAGAATGTCTGCGAGGAATCATCTAGATTATGTTCCTTGTTCTGGGACGGCCCATCCTAATTGTGGGCAGGGCCATTCCTTGGGCAGGGGTTCCTAGACTGTATATTGCATAGAAGAAAGGAGCCGAACAGCAGCATGCATTCATTACCATCTGCTGTTGGACTGCAGACATGACGTGGCCAGCAGCTTCAAGCTCTTGCTCTGTGATTCCTCCCCCTGCCCCCCCCATGAACTATAACCTCAAATTATGAGTCTAAATAAACTCCATTTGCCAGGATGTTTTAGTGCAGTAACAGGAAAGAAACTAAGACACTTGTAATAGAAAGAAAAGATACATTTTCTAAATAAAAACTGTGAATAGATAAGCAACATGTGGCATATAAAAATTAGAGTATTCTTCAGCTTATAAGGGAAGGAAATCGCCACACGAGCTACAATATGGATGACTCCTGAAGACATTATGCCAAGATAAACGAGCCAGTTACAAAAAGGTAAGTGCTGTGTGATTTCTAACACATGAGGTACCTAAGTGGTTTATATGTTTATAGAGACAGAAGGTAGTTGTCAGTGATCATGGGAACTTACTACTTAATGGAGTCTCAACTTGGGAAAGTGTAATGAGTTCTGGAAGATGGATGTGTTTGATTCTGCAGTGTATGGATTCTGATCCATACGCATAGTTAAGTTGGCTTGTGTTGTGTGTGTTTGTCACAATAGAATGTTTGTACAATTCAAATATATGCTAAGATATGGATGAAACTAGAAAGACATTATGCTGCATGAAATAATACAGACACAAAGCGCCCCACTTCCAGGAGGACTCAGATTCACAGAAGCAGAAGATCGAATGAGGATTAGCCAGGCTGTGAGAGGCTGGGAAGAAGGAACTGCTGTGTGATGTGCACAGAACTTGTTTGAGATTTCTGTTCTGCACAGCAGATGTGATAGCTTGCAGAATAGCTGCATTGGATGCCTCTGTGAGATGCCCAGTGGGCTTAATCCCGGACTGTGTACTTGGAGAAAGGGATCAGAGCTGCAGCCTACATTTATGGCCCCCTGCTTCTGGACTGCAGATGCGACCGGACCAGGTGCTTCAAGCTCCTGCCACTTGGACTTCCTCACTTGATGGATTACACTTGACCTGTGAGTTAAAATAACCCATTCCTTCCTTGAATTGCTTATGTCATAGTATTTGATCACAGTCACAGAAAAGAAGGTAAGACACTTTTAGTAAGAGAAATCCATGGTACACTCAGATACCAATTTTTACCTAATGGCTTCATGAACATCATCAAAGTTTGATTTCCCAAAACCAATGTGAGTATGAGGAAGCCTATGTATATTGTCACTTCACTGATGAGAGGTCTTGCCATGGTCATGTGAATTACCCCCAGTATGTCTATTCCTAAGAATTTAGTCAATAGGTATATCAGTTGCTCTTCTCTGTGCTGTGAGACACCATTCAAACTTAAACAACTTGAGGGGAGAAAAGTGGAGATTTATTTGGCTTATGGTTCCAGAGGGCAGATACAATCCACTATGGTGGGAAAGGCACAGTTAATGGCAGAAACTGGAGGTAGTTTAAGTCACATCCATCATGAAGGCTAAGAGAGAGTGAACTTCAAACTCCAAGAGTCACCTTCTTGAGGAAGCAGAGTTAAAACTAATCAACCTCAAGGCCCACTCCCTGTGATGTGTTTTCCTCTAGAAGGCTCCACCTCCTGAGGGTGTCATGACCTTTCAAATTATCAACTAAGTATTCAAATACATGAACCTGTGTGGGACAACTCACATTCAAACCATAACAATGGGCGTATTATACATGGCAGGATTATTCCTTGGAATAATAAAAGTTTCAAAATAGTTGTCATGGTTTGATATGTGCCCTCCATAGTCTCATGTGTTTGGAAAGATCATGGCATCTTTGAGAGGTAGAACCTTGTTGGAGGAAGGCAGTTATAAAGAATGGGCATTAACTGGGAGGCAGGTGAAGTCATTGCAAACATTTGGAAGCTGAGAGCTGCAAGACTGCTTGCTGCAAAGACAGACTTCTTCCAGAGGTAGGGTGGGACTGACTCCTGTTGCATGTGGCTGTCGTCAGCTAGAGCCTTAACAAGGACTAGTGACTCCAGAGAACAAGCCAGGAAACAAGCCTTTCAGGGAACCTGGAGCTACACAGAGAGAAACAAGAAAGGAAGAAGTGAGGGCAGGATGGATGAAGTCAATAGGAAACCCTACTGGAAAAAGAATAAGAGTAGAAAAAGAAGCATCAAGATTAAGATAAAAGCCAGATGTTAAGAAAAAAAAATTGGACATTCTTCCCCACTAGGACTATGCTTGACCAAATCCAGCATTCTGCAGAACAGTCCCTGGTCACCACGGGAGCACGGCGGGTGCTCTGCACACGACCTGTGACGATCGTGATGCTGGCAGCTGGTGACCTTCAGGGTCGCTTCCTGTCCAGGCTCTCTAGGCTGCTCCCATTCTCAGGATGGCTTTCTCTTCCTTGATAAACGGCCTCCTTTCTATCATTATTCATATGGCTCTGGTCTTAGAGTCTGGATTGGTCTTCTGGTGGGCCAGGAAGCAAGGGTGGGGTGGGGGCGGGGATCCTGAGCCTGCAGAGATAATGCTACTTAGCTAGAATGACTGTCCAAGAGATCTAGCCAGAGAGGTGGAGCAGGAGATTGCATACAGCCCTGTAAAGTAGAGCTTGGTGCAAGAATTTCTTCATTCTGTGGTTAACTTTTGCCGGTAAGTCACGCTTGCATTCAATGATTTGGCCTTGAGACAGGGCGTGTGTGTGGGAGGTATTCAAAGGTTGCAACACTTGTGAGAAAAATGCTAAGAAAGAAAGAACACTGAAGGAATGGATAGGAAAGTGCAAGGCAAACGATGGGGGCTGTGGTCGCAGGGTATCATGCTTCCCTCTGAAGAAGCTGTGACAATCCTTTTCAACTCCATTTTCCTCATTCATCTAAAGGAGCCATAGTAGTGGCATCTGCACAGAGTTCTTGTGAGGCTGGAAAGACATATAGCATGTAAGTGGTTGGAAAATCTCAGACACATAGGCCATGCTGGGTAAACTCTGGGCCTGTTATTGTCATTGCTATTCCATTTTTTTTACTCATTACTACTTATGAGAGAGAGAGAGAGAAAGAGAGAGAGAGAGAGAGAGAGAGCACGCCATGGAGTGTGAGTCAGAGAACAACCTTGGAAGTTAGTTCTCAGTTCTCTCTGTGCACTACATGGGTCTCTAGGAATTGAACTTGGAGCTTCCAGGTCACCAGCTTTATGAGTAGGCTCCTAACCGGCTTGAGCTATCTTGCCAGTTCTCTAGGCTGTTATCTTAACAGTGGTTAGATTGGGCAACAGGAGGGTACTGGGGGGGGCACTTCCTCTTCCAAGTACAGCAGGTAACTGTCATCCACACCTCTAGTGACTGTGGAAACAGAATGCTTAGCCATGCGCTTCCAGCAAGAAACTGTTCCCTGCTCCCACTGCCCTACCTGCCTGGTTACTCCTCAGTAAGTCCCTGGTAATGCCTCAGTGCCTTCTGAGGCCGGAAAGGAGCTAGCACCAGGGGCTCCCTCCTGGGCTCCCCTCTCTCTGCCTCTCTTCTTTTATGCCCTTACTCTCCTTTCTGACTTGGGCTATCTCTTCTGTTCCAATGTTCTCCCACTTTAAGGCTCAATGATGACGCCCTTAGTGCCAACTCTAATAAATATGTATCTCATAAGTCTCTTCTTCCTGTTAATTTCTCTATATTAATAGGTCTCTGTGTGGCCTCACCCATTCTTGGGGTCACTTCTGGTTTCTTTCCCATTTTAGCCTAATAGTGTGGATATTGCTTACCAATACTGTGATGAACTGGTCTCAAAGAGCTTGATTTGAACTGAGGTGCAGGTGTCTGTCCACACGCTTGAGGATAGACAGCATGGGATGTATTCTGTATTGTAGAAAGGCATCTGTGGTACACGCTGCTCATCTCTTGACCTGTGTACATTGTTGCTGGTTGGCTTGCTCCCATCTCACTTCTTCACCCAGCTCAGATAACCCCAGAGAAGTACTCAGACTGTACTTCCCAGATATTAACTAACATTAACTAGACTCAACATTCAGGATCAGATATTTTCAGAAGGAAGGAGGCACGCCCGGGGTGATAATAGAGAGAAACTTTACAAACATGGCAAGTCTCAGAAATGTGACTGGTCACATGACCAGTGGGGCAAACCGGAGCTCTGGAATGACTGACTGCCTTTGTGTCTCTCTCCTTTGTAAAGCATGCTGGCAGTTCTTGCAAGATGCTCATCTTTGAATAAAACACAACTTAGAGACTCAGTCCCTGTCACCACTCAGTGAGCCCTGGTGACAGGCGTCAGAAGCCCCAGTATCTCGGGTGTACAAAGACTTAGTATTTCTAACATCGCAACCAGGCAGAATGGAGGCAACTTGGTGACCATAACAATAATCTGCAGAGGGGACAAAGGTGCTTTTTGCTCTGGCCAGAGAAGAATTAACAAGCTGCTTTGTGCAGCAAACTTGGTCAGAAGGCAGAGACTGGCTCCTTGCCTTGCGTCCCAACCACTGCCAATAACCAACCTACTGTAAGCTTTCAATATTCTTAATAGCAGCTTCAGTGACTGCAACAGGTTGGGAAAAAGGTCACTTTTTAAACCTTGATTTTTGAGCAAGTAGACTAGGAACCCATTTATCATTGAACATGTTAATCTGTAAAATACACGCTAGAATACGTTTTATTCTTTGCTGGATTCTCCATTTACTCTTCAGTTCCTTGTTTATTACCCACCCCTTGTTTCTGATCATCTTTTGTTCCAGTTTGAATGGGAACTGTCCCCCATCGCTTCATATATTTGGACTTCCATTTGCAGATGGCGGTGCTGTTTTCCTTTTAAATAGAAATTTTCTTTTTTCAAAACTTTTTTATATGCAAACAAAATGAATTTCTGTCTATGACCCCTCTCTCTCCCCTCCTACTCCCTTCTCTTCCGCCCTTCTCTCCCTTCATGCATCTGTCCCTATCCCTCCTGCCCTCGTGTCTCTGTGCAGTGCGGATCACAGCGCTCCCTTCAGGATGCCTGTACCCACAGGTGGGGAAGCTCCCTTTCACTTGTCCAGCACCCGCCCCTAGGACTCACACTGAGTATAGTTGTTTCTCCCAAGATATAATTGCTGGTCCATGGGGGAGTGTTGATATGTCAGTCATTGTGTAGATGTGGATCTCATTGGAGTGTGCTTCTGGATGCAGGAACCCTGTCATGACTGGCATGTCCTGGCCAGCAGTACACCCCCTACACCCCCACTCCCCCCACCCCCCACCCCATACACACACGTCTTTAGGCTCTTATCTCTTATAATCTTACCACTCCTTCTTCCGCAAGGTTACCTGAGCCTTGGGATAAGGAGAGACTTGGATGACCTGATTAGGGCTGAGCATTCTAGGGTCATAGATACTCTGCACTTTGGTCAGTTGTGGTTTTCTGTTTTACTTATTTCCATTGCAATAGGAAGCATCTTGTTTGAGTTCTGAGATCTTTTTTTCATCTAAGGATATAATAAAAAGAAGTTTATATGGTGGTTTGCTATCAAGTATTTTTATTTAAGACAATCCTATCTAGTGTCTATTTTCTCTCCTTCTGCTGCTCTAATTGCTTGTGTTCTTTTGTCTCCACTCTTTTGGGATCTTCCTCCACCCCCTGACTTATGTTCCTTTGGTGAGCACTGTTTTTGAGAGATTTGGAGCCTTGCTAATCTTGTTAATCTGTATTTGTTGTATGTTCACTTGAGGAGAATATATATGCATTGTTTAAACTGTCCTATTGTTTCTGACATTATGACAATGGATGCGTTTGCACTTGAATTAAAATGGGAGGTTTGGTTATCATCTATAATGTAAATTTAATTTAAATCTTAAAGTTGCCGTGTCTTGTTTTTAGAGTCGAGTATCGAGTTGGTGCAAATGTAAAATGCTTTCTTTGAAGTAGGAAATGTTTTCTTGGTCCTGCATTCTGATTCTGTAATCTAACCTGTACAGCTAGCTGTAGTGAAAAGAAACCTGACCTATCTGTGAAAGGGGGACAGATTGAGGCTGCTCGATAAGAATTCTCAAGGCCAGAACGTTACGCTGTATAAAAAACAAATGAAACAAAGAACAGTGTCCAGTCTTTGGAGGAAAAAAAAAAGCTCTTCCTGTAGTAAATCTTGCTATTCTGCATCTCCGAGTGTCATTTCTTGTTCTTCTGCAACAGTCTGTCTTTAGCCCTCAGAGATACACCAAGGTGATCACAGTGCGCTATGGCTGAGGCAGAACATTTGGGGTTCTGGGGAATCTACTTATTTGGAGATTCCAGCATGAAAGTGCATCAACTCATGCATCCTTGATGGAAGAAAGAATCCTTTTTACTGGGGAAGGCCATTTTGTCAGTGGAGCACACAGTTTCATAAAGATGCACATGGAGTAGTGAGGAAGACACCTGCCCAGCCAACCAGATCAGCCAATCCATTCCTTAGGTGATCAGTGGGTTGACAGATATCATAGCCAGCTCACCCTCACATCCCTCACATGAGACAAGATATCCTGCACTCTCAGACTGACCTCAAACTCATTATGTATCCAAGGATGACAACCTTGAGCTTCTCATCTCCTGCCGCCACCTCCCGAGCACTGGACTCATAGGTGTGTGTCACCACACCTAGTTTAAGGAGCCCAGAACTCCTGTATTCCAGGAAAGCCCTGTATCAGCTGAGCTGGATCCCCTGCCCTTTAGGTCATTTTGTATCGACTATATTTCATAGGAAGTTTTCTTATCTATTATATCTCAATTTCAAGGAGGAATTAAATAAAAATTAAGTAAGACAAGGAAAGATGGAGATGCCCAGTTGGATCAGTGAGCTTGGCTATCCTTAGGTCTTCCGCGTTGAGTGCTCCGTGTTCCATGCTCCCGGAGCAGATGACTGTGCATCAGGTAGCACAAGTCACAGTCTTGGAGCAGCTGTGGCACAATATTCATCTTCTCTCTGTACCTCTATGGTCTATGTATGTAATAGAGTGTAAATGGACATTGTCTCTAATGTGTGTGTGTGTGCGTGTGCCTGTGTGTGCATCCCAGAGGGCACTTGAGTGTGTGTGCCTCTGGAGTGTGACTTCAGGAATCATCCTGGGTTGTTCTACCTCCTTATTGCTTTGCTCTGGATTTTCCCTGGCTCTGCCTTCCAGGGTCAGAATTGCAGACCACCACCATATTGGCCGTGCATTTTTTTATGTGGGATCTTAGGGATCTGAATTTGGTTCTTTTGCTTGTGAGGCAAAGACTTGAACCTCTAAGCCATCTCCTTATCCCATGTTTTTTCGGTTTAATGAGCAAACTATAAAATATGGGCTTTAATCATCTCAAATCCCTGATTACAAAACATGAAGCAAAAGAAGTCATGGTTTGAATCGTATGTTAATACTTCCACATTTTCCAATTAAATACTTTTTGATGCATTCGTGTTGGGTTACTCTTTCCATCCGTTTCAACCGCAGTTCAAGTCCAGTGATGGATGCAAGGAATAAAGAACAGATTCCTTAACCTGGGCTATTTGATGATTCCCTCAACATGTTTTTTTTTTTACTTTTTCTTTTTCTACTTTTACAAGCATATTGGTTATTCATCCCAGCTTCCCTCCTTCCTCCTTCTCCTCCATCTCCTCCTTTCCCTTTACCATTCTTTCCCATTCCTCCCACCCTTTCACCTCTATGCCTCCATGGAACCCAAGGTTCACGCTGACCTGTCTACTTTTGTAGGCCTCCATGGTATATCAACTTACCTCTCTCCAGGCCATCCCACTGATATATGAATTTCCCTTCACTCATACAGCTTTAGACTCAAAGATTTCCACTGTTAGTGTCCATTCCATGGGTGTAACAGTAATCAACAGAGCACTTTGATGTACTGTCTTCCTACATGTTGCAGTTAACCTGCAACATTGCTGACAAATGACCATCAAATGGCTTAAGGGAACAAGGGGTTTATTTCCTTATGATAATCCGGTTATAGTTCTCAGTCCAGCTTGAAGGGAGAGCATGCACCAACACCAGGGCCGAGGGAACTGGCCACACCTCACTGCATAATGGCTGAGAGATGGACAATCCTTACTTGCCAGACCAGCATGTCTGGCCAAGTGAACAGAAGGATGCCAACTCTCTCAACCAGATCTCTGTGATTTATCCAGGGCCTAATCCCACCCACCATGGGCTGGATCTTCCCCATCAGCTAGACAATCTCCTCCAGGTTTGCTCTGCTTAACTCAACCATCAACTCTCTACAACTGTGCCCAGAGCTCAAACCCTCAACAGTCAAGTTGACACCTGTGCTTAACTATGACACTACCTAAGGTTTATTGGCTGTCTTCCTTATTGATTCCCCTCCCCCTTTTAATAGGTTATTCTTCTAGTTTACAGTAAAAGGGATATGTACCCTTCTGACAAGCAGATCTTGAATCCAAAGAAAGCAGTTAGTTGTCTCCTTGGTACTCATGCCACTATTACACTACTCACCTGTTGCCACGGTGATTTATATTGCAACTTACAGATCTCATGCTGTTGATGGGACTTGTGATTATTTCTCCTCCCTAGTAGTTTCTATAGTATTCCTTGGTACTGTGTAAGCTATCTCTGTGATGGACTCTATCTGTTCATTCTGTGGTGCATTTGTCTATGTCTCTGATAAATTCACAACCAAAGAGTTTAGGAGTACAGGGGAGGTTTCTTCTTTCTCATAATTCTCAGTTGCAGTTCTTAGCCAACTTGGCAAGAGAGCTTATACCAACACCAGGAGCTGCAGGAACCATCCACATCATATCCACGGGGATTGCTGAGAGAGAGGCAAATCTCATTTGCCCAACAGCAGGCCAGTCAATGTGTACCGAAGAATGCCACTTCCTGAGCCAGATTCCCCCATCTCATCTACCTGCCAGGGAATGGTCCCTGTCACCATGGGTTGGGTTTTCCCATATCATCAGACAATCTCCTGCAGGATTGCTCAGGGTTTACCTTAACTACTCATTCACAACTTAACTACTTAACTCATTCACAGCTTAACTACTCATGCTCAGTTGTCCATTGTTAAGTTGCCACCTGTGTATTTAACTTACACACTTTGTAAGCCAAAATAAACCTTTCATAATTTAAAAGTGGCTTTTTGTCAGAGACTCCATCACAGCAACAAGATAAATAATAAATATACCTTTTAGTTCTATGCTTTTCTGCATTGTTATTCAACTGCTGTAGCAGTGTGTACCTGTCTCTTCTCATATATATACACGTGTGTGTGTGTGTGTATGTGTGTGTGTTTATGTAAGAGGGAAAGAGAGAGAGGACATGCACATGCATACTATACTACTGTGGCACATGGGTAGAAGTCAGTTCTTTTTTTTTCCTACCATGTAGTACTTCTGGAGATTGAATTCAGATCACCAGGTTTTCAAGCAGGAGTCTTACCTATTGAGTTATCTCATCAGCCCTTACCTTTGATTTATGAAACAAATGTTTAACAAATACTTATCTTCTAAGGAAGCCAAAGACTGAGTAACTGAATCCAAGATGGCATTGTGGAAGACAGACAGAATCAGGTCTTTTTGACTTCTGCCTCCAAACAGCAGCTTCCTCAGGTCAACTTCTGTGAGATGGAATGTTCTTTATCCAAACCTCAGGAGGAGGATTTGGAAACACAAGCAAGTGGGGTGTGGTGAGTAGGAGAATGCCTGACTTTGATGGGCCTGTTGTCTCCAAGCCCGGACAATTTCCAACTGAAGTCTCAATAGAATTTATGTGGGAGAAGTCTGTTGGCAGTTCTTCAAGGACAGAAGCAGATGCCAGAACCCTGACACTGGGCACACACTGTTCCCATTTATGAGAAAGAGATGAAAGTCGATTCTGCAAACCGGAGGTGTATGTTCTTGAAGGGACATCTATTAACTTAAAGAGGGAAGTATATACTGGTTTCACTAAGTTTTCACTGAGGAGAGAGAATTCCAGAGGAAGCCTGCTACCCTTTCTGATAAGTTAAACATACCAGCATGTTTGTAGACATTTTAATGGACATGTTAGAAATGTGTAGACAGATGAATTCATAACAAGTAGAAATTTTTTTTCCTCAAAATTAGTAAGGAATATTAAATTCTACTGTTTCTATGCAAACAAATATCATTGTTGGCTATTCATTTTTTAAATGAGATAATTACAGATTAATATGCTATTAGAAGGAGTAAGTCAGAGAAATGCCCTGGAAACATTGCCCACTTTCCTACAGTGATTATATTTTGTAATAGTTTAGCGCAATTGTACACTTGGATTAGTGCAGTGATCCAGTGGTCTGATCTGACTCAGATGCCTCCAGCTGTATTTTTTCTTGTTTGTGTGTGAATGTTGAGTTCTATACAGCTTTACCTGTGTAGTAATAGCATTTATCTATCAGCATAGTCAAGATTCTGAGTTCCAACTGAAGAATGATTTTTATTACGAGAGACAGAACATTGATCCTAGGAGCACAAAAGGGCAGGGGGGAAGGAATATTGCAGAGAGGAGGAAAGCACAACAAACCTCAGAGTGTGCATGCATATGTGGGGAAGGCACCTGCTCTTAAGGACGATGGCTGAATTTTGGACGAGACAGTTAGGTCAGGTGGGGAGATGCAAAACCTTGAGCATCAGGACATAAAAATAGCATGCAATCTGCTCCTTAGAAGACACTGAGAGGCTACTCCCCCTTGTGGCCACTCATATGAAGAGTGAGCCAAGTTTTTGTCTTATGTGGCCATATGAATGAAATAGGTAGCAGTTGCTGAGTTACTCTGTATTCACAGAGCTCAGAGCCAAGTGCAGGGAACAGGTAGGTACAACTAGAGCATAGCGTGAGAAGCCCAACAGTTGAGAAAAGAGCTAGGCGATGCAGAGTCATTTAACATGTGAACAAATCAGAGACACATTCCCAGAGGAGCTGCCACTGGTGGCTGGACTGGAACACAACAGCACTTCTACTATCTGGCTGGCAACTCTATTCTTTTCTCTATAACAAGCATGTGCACTTCAGTTCCCCTCAGACTTTTAACCTGTAAGACTGCAGCGAGACTGTACAACCCTTTAACTCTTGGAAGTCAAACAACCATTTCCCTTTGATTTAAAAGTCTTGTTAAAATCCCTAACTTGGTTTTTTTGTCCCGTAGTCATTGTCAAAAGGGCGGAGAGGAGCCCTTCATCAGGACTCACTCTGCTTGTCTGCTTCTGTAACTGCGTGCTACATGGAAGTCTCCTTTTCTGGCCCCAGTTTGTCTGTAACCGTCATACTTTAACCTGGAAACCTCTGTGATCAGTCTGTATAATCTGTGATTGCCCAAGTGCTCTGTAAACATTGTGTCCAAAAAATAGAAAACTCAAGACTTAACCAAGCAGGGCACTTGGGTTCTTTTGGACAGGAGTGTCCCCCCTCCACCTGCTCCAAATCTCAGCTGGATAATAAACTTTACTTCTTGAGGTCCTGGCGTCTTGCTTCTTTGTTCTTCTTACAATCCCACAGCATCTCTACAAGTATTCATTGAACTTTCCTTATGTTCAGGTTAACCAATGGTTTTGGGACACCCACGTCTGTATCTGGGGAGATGCACCAAAAAAATCCATTTTTCCTGACTGAAAGGCCTTGGTATTTGAAAAGGTAAGGCATGGTCATCTACCTTGGAACCAAAGGGTTTATACTAGTATTCCCACTCCACTAGCTCACTGTGACCTTTGGTTGGTGGTCCCTGTTGGGTCAGGTTTGAAAGTCCCACTGGCAGGCTTTGTGGTGGACCCCTGGTGGGGTGCCTATGGGCTGAATGCAGCTTCAGGTCAGCTTTCCCAGTGTGCAAGCTGCCTTTCACATAAGCTTGTGGCCCTTCTTAATTTCCTCTGGTTTCCCTCTCTGTTCTCGATACCCGTGGAAGTCTACCCCTGTGAGCCAATCAGAACTTGGCAGTTCCCTCAAGGTGCAAAGTATCAGTGAAATGCCTTCCATAATTTGTGTAGACTTTTCTTTCCCCATGAGATTCCAGTCTCCAACCTTTCCTCTGTCCTTTGGACATGCCAGGGCTCATATAACTGTGCCCTAGATTACAGCTCTCCTCCCTAGATTACAACTCTCTTCTTCCTCTCCTCTCCTCTTCCTCCTCCTCGTTCTTCTTTCTCCTTTCCTTATCTTTTAAATATATTTTATCAGGTATTTGTTCATATGTTCGATATTTAAAGGCAACAGAGTTACTGTGAATGAAATCTCTCTTGGTCTATTCCCAGCCTGTCAGATTCCCTTCCCAAGGACAACTTGATATATATCTTATAAATCTTTGTGTTATTCTCTATTTACATTCTAATGAAGAAGATATACTTTAGTCACTTTTTTGAACTTGAATAATGCCATCTTTTTTCTTCTGATTAAATTTGGAAATGTCTTGTCCTCTACACATTAGATACAAATACGTCTTAGGATGGGTGACTTCTACAGATGGCTTACCTCACCATCCTCTATGTGCATGTAGTGTGTAACAGTTTCACAGAATGTGCGCTTGTTCCCTATGTAAGATCTACAATAGGCAAAGAGGGAATTCTTACAATAGGATCTTTCGCTATTCATTTCCTGCAACCCTATGTTTATTCCCCAATGGAAAGTTTCTTCACTGGAGATGCATTTCTGTGATTTCATTTGACTTTGACATTGATTCATCATTGATTCATCACACACACACACACACACACACACACACACAGAGAGAGAGAGAGAGAGAGAGAGAGAAAGAGAGAGAGAGAGAGAGAGAGAGAGAGAGACAGAAAGAAGCATGCTTGGCTTCTGCACACCTCCACTGAGGAGGCCTCCTGATGGTAGCAGCAACAGGACCAGATCCTGTTGATAAAGTGATGAGGGTGCGAGGTGAATTCAAGCAATTATTTTTCTGTCAAAGCCACCCAGCAACCAACTTCTCACATCAAGCACTTTCACAGCTGTGAACTTGGGTGCGCGCTGGGGCAAATCTTTTCCTTCAGAGAGAGGAAGTGGTAATCAGAAGTTACTGGTCCGAGGGATGTTTATTTGCTTCCCTTTTCTTCTTCTTCCTCTTTCTCCTCTGAAGTCTTCCTTCTCCTCTTCCCCTTTTCCTCCTTTTCTTTCTTCTCTTCCTTTCTCCCTTTCACCCCAACTTTCCTTGCTAAAAACCACATTCTCAAATCCACATTCAGCTCAAGTATCCCCTGTCACATGACACCCACCAGACAAAATCTTTCTCTGTGGATTGACTCGCATTTGCCAGGAGTTTATGCTTTAACCTAATCCTTGGCTTGGAAAGAGGCAGTAAACCCATTCATTTCCAGTGTTAATAGCAGCAAGGGCAAAGTCAGTAGCCAAACATCTAAGCGGAAACCCACGCGTGGCCTACAGTCATGGCTTCCTGAGTCTTAACTCTCAGTTGACCTTTCCTTTCCCTGGGGGGGCAAGCCTTTTGCAGTGTGGTGGGAGAGACCCTTGGAGTGTTCTCCTGAGAAAGAAGGACCTAACTGAGGTTAGCTATACCTGGATGTGGGTGAAAACAACCACTTGGTGAACTTGGATAAAAACCAAACTGAGCTCCTGGGAGTCTTCTTGAAATATCCCCAAGCTAGGATTCCTGTTCTAACATGTTACCTTAATCCAGCAGGAGGACCAGGAGTTCAAGGCCAGCCTTTGCTATCTAGTGACCTACAGGCCAGCCAGGGGTTTATGAGACCTTGCCTCAAAAACTAAACAATAATAATAAAAGAGAAGAAAAATTAAAAAATAATAAAGTTAAATATTACCTTTGAAAAATAACCAAAGCATTTCTTAAAGTCAACAAGAAGGGACGAAAAGAAACAGCGAGAGGAGCAGAGACTAGGAGAAGGTAAGTTGCCGAATCCCTGCGAGGAGGGGGGGCCTCGTGGGCTCGAGGTGAATGGGCGAGCTGGCTAAGGGGGTCACTACCCAGAAGCCCGGGAGTCAGGCGAGAAGCAGCAGGCAGAGGACGAGTTGGCTGCAGATTCAGCTTTAATCAGGAAGTGTTTGGGCTTTTATAGGGTCAGGGGTCCAATCAGGTGTGGCTACCTCTCCGCTCAGGGAGCGGGGGAACACAGCCACCAATCGTTTAGCTGTTTACTAGGTGTCCAGGTTAGATGGCCACTTTCCATTGGTTGTCCATCCCTCCTTCTCATTGGTTGTCCATCCTTCCACCTGTATGGTTCTTCTATTGGAACCATTGGGCGTGTCCAAATTTGTTCAGGCTTGTTTGCAGCCAGACCTCCTGGATTCGGGGGCTGGGCTAGGGCCTCCCTGAATCCATAGTGCCACTAAAAGTAGAAGGCAACCCTAAGACACCGGTTCCCTTCCTATGAGCATGCTGTCTGTCTGTCTGTCTGCAGCTGCCTGACAGTCAGGGATTTGGGATGTGTATGGCAGAGCAGTGTGCTCCTTAGATACAGGTGTCAACTTGAAGGCTGAGCTCTGGGCACCTGTGAAGACTGGGCAGTTAAGGCAAGCCCTACCAAGTCTACAAGAGAGTCTCTAACTGCTGGGGGAAGACCCACCTCATTGTGGGGGAGTCTAGTCCCTGGGCAGGTGAAGAGGGAGGGAGCTGGCTTAGTACTCTTTAACAGTCTAACAGACTCAGGACACTAGGAGCTATTACGGGCCAAGAAACTGGAAGCCTCAGAACAAAAGGGGAGATGATGCGGCCAGTCTGAGGGTGAATTTCTGGAAGCTTCTAGAGAGTCACTGATGTGAGCCCGTACGGAAAGGACGAGGAAGCTGGGGGCTGGTCTACGGGCGACAGCGGCCGTGAAGCAGGTGTCTGCTCAAGAACCGAGCATGTGTGGGTGTGCGCGAGTTCCTCTTTTCTTCCTCTTTTCATCCTCCCCCATGCAGATCACTGACCCACATGCCAGTCACTCTGGAGCCACGCCCCTGGATGCTCACGCTGACAGCGAGGGCTAGCGGTCCTTGCATCACACGAGTGGGTCGCCTGGCGAAGCCGTCCGCTTTTTCAGGACACCGTGCTTTCAGTGTGCAGGTGATCACTCCTGTAGCATTCTCGGTTTGTTTTCGGGGACTGGCCTTTTTACATAGCCCAGATTAGCACTCCTCCTCCCTCAGTCTTCCGAGTGCTGTCGTTACACGCATAAGCCACAATACCCAGCGTCATGGTTTGAATGTGAGTTGTGCCAGACAGACTCTTGTGCTGGGTATTTAGCGAGTGTTAATGTTTGAAGAAGTTGTGTCAGCTTTAGGAGGTGCAGCCCTGTCAGATAAGGCAGATGATAAGGGGAGAAGGGGTGTGCTTTGGGGGTCTGGTGGCCCAGCACTGCTTCCTGTCAATTTGTTCTGTTCTGTTCTTGCATGAAGATGGCTGTGACTCGCACCTCCTGCTTCCACCTCTGGCCAGGCCTTTTGTTACTGGATTCCTAACAAACTTTTTAAATCTCTTTTGGAGTCAAAAGCCAAATAAATCTCCCTTAAATTGTACATAAGTATTGTCTCACAGCAGGGAGAAAAGTAACTACAACACCCAGCTAGACGGTTGCTCAGGGGTTGGTTTGGTGACAGAAGACCAGGAGGAATGAGAGATTGTAGTTGAAGGAGTCGCTCAGTGAGGAAGTCCACTGGTAAAGAAAGGAATGCAGACTGACTCCACACTAAGAACATGGTCTCATCTGCTCAGAGCTGTAACATCCAGCTCTTAGAGGAAAGCCTGATATACATCAGCTAACTCCACACCGAGCTTCCTGGTAACACTTACCCTGGGGTAGAATTTAATTGACCTCTTTAAAAAAAGGCATTCATGGTTCTTCTGCCTCCATCCATGCATACTGCTATACTATAATGCTACTATACTGAATTATCTCCCCCCTGGAACCACAAGCCAAATAAATCTCCCTTTCTCCCTTAAGTTGTATGTGTATATTGTCTCACAAGAAGAAAAGTAAAGGCAACAAGAGTTCTGCCCTTAATGGCCCAATCACTTCCCTAGGACTCTGAGTCTTTAGCCCATCATGTTTGGGGTTAGGTTTCAACACATGACTCAACAAAGGTATTGAATGAATACACTCCTTTGTTCCCATCCCCATGCCAGCCCCTGGCGACCCCTGCCCTACCACACACACAGACACACACACACATACACACACACACATGCACGCACGCACACGCACACACAACTTTCCTTGGGGAAGTGTGTACAAATGTTTATTTTTCCCCATGTAGTTTAGTGAACCAATGGATTTATGTGGCTTACTCACAGGACTATATGTAAGGGGTAAGGGGTTACATATAGGAGTATAGATGACCCCAACACTTGGATCACCACAATATTCCACTCCATCATGAAGGATGACATCTTGGATGCCCCAGCATACAGCCCTGCTTTGACTATGCCCTGCATAGTCTAGTGTCTCCTGCTGCCCACATTTTCTGAGTACACAGTCCATCATTGTCAGGGAGGCAAGATCATGGGTATAGCATTATCCGTGGTGGTAAAGCTTGTGGCAGGGTTCATTCACATCTTGCCAGTTCAGGAAGAAGCCAGTTTGGGCCAGCACCAGAAGCAGACACTACTTTTCAGGGAGGCCTGCCTGTGTAACCTACTTCTGCTAGCTTGGTCACAGTGGGTTACGGGCAAGCAGGCTTAACCTCAAAGACCTAGCATCCCATTTCTATCTTTTTATGGATAAAAAGGCTTGGCAATAGGGAGGGAAGGGACACTGTTACTGAGGAAAAGACCCACAGGGAAGCCTCCACCCCTGCAGAATTTTCAAGGGCTACTGCTTTTCATGTCTCTTTAGCTGCTGAAAACCGTCAGGGAAGAGCCTGGTATACAAGATGCTGTTGCTTCGAAACAGGTGAGTTTGCCAGCGTCCCGGCCCCGTGCTGTCTGGTGCTCGCTGTTTGGCTTAATGTGCAACCTACGGCAGAGAAGAATAGAGCCAGAAAGTTGTTTCCTTGGCTTGCAGTCATCTAGACCGACCCATGCTGAGAGCCCGGATCCAGCTGCCTTTTCCCGCTTCTCTCTGTGCCTGGCATGTGGCTGGGAGGCAAGTTGTCCTCCGCAGCCTCAGGTGTCTGTATCCTTGGCTGATGTTAATGTTTGGGAAGGAAGGTCTTCATACTTTGGAGAGGTGGAGCCTTGCAGGAGGGGGCAGGGAGGGTAGTAGCTCAGCCCTGCTCCCTGGAGGGGCTTCTTGCTCCCTCTGTCTTTCTTATGGCTGCGGTGACCAAGACCGGCCTCCAGTCATGCCTTCTTTCATCTATGGGATTCCCCTAAAGTGGACTCTATCTTCTCTGGAATAGTAAGCCAAATAAATCTTTTCTCCTCGAAGTTTTGTGTGTTTCACTGCGTCAGAAAGAAAAGTGACCACAGCAACTGGCTTCCTTCGTACCCTCTCTGGATGCCAACTGCCGACTTCCTTCAAGTAAGCCACAGGAGACTGTGTACCCATCTGTGTCCGCTTCTCTGAAGGGTAGAGCTATGCAAACACTGCAGGGACATTTCAGCTTCCCTTTCTTACTGGCCACCCCTGCTGAAAGGCCAGGAGAAGTTGCACACTGGCCGGTTACTAAGGAGCAGACTCTAGGTGAGGCCAGATGTCCTCCAGCCAGCCAAACTGCACCCATCGTATTTGTTGGAAGGTAGCTGTACTCACCATTGTAATACCAATGTAGCCCCCTAATGTCCTTGTTGGAAAATTCCTTGAGCAGCAATCAGAGAGAACAGGCTTGTTCCCAGCACTGTTGATTGGGGCACAGGCCATGATGCTCTGGTGAAGGCCAGAGGACACCTTTCAGAAGTCGGTTCTCTCCTTCCACCACGTAGGTTTCTGGAAATTGAACTCACATCACCAGCCTTTCAGACAGACCTCTCTTCCACTAAGCCGTCTCACGGGCTGCTTCCTACACATTATTTTTTAGATGGTCTCTCACTGAACCCCACTAAACTGAAGCCTATTGATTCAGCCAGGCTGAGTAGCCAGGGAGCCCCCAGGGACCCTTCTATCTCTGCCTCCCTAGTGTTGGGATTACAGGCACACAATACATCACACAGCTTCTTGTGTGGGTTCTGAGGAACAAACGTGCACCCTCATGCTGACAATTGACAGCTGAGCTCTCTCTAGCCCTCTCCTGGTTCCTCAGGCTTCGGTGTGGGGAGGGCTCACTGTGTTAGCTCCTTATTTTGTGAATAGAAGTTTCCTAAGCAACCAAAAGTCAAGCTCAGTTCCTAAGATCTAAATCCACCAGACGGAAATAATGCTATTCAAAGAAAAGAGGAAAATATCTGAGTGGTTTAGCCCAGTGTGTTCTGTTTTTTAACTTGAATTTTTGCTTATTCAACATTGTCACCCGTAACTATTATCAGTTTGAAACAAAATAATTGGAAACCCATACCATCCAGAGGAGTTACTTTTTAATATTTTATTTATTTCTAAATGTTCTGTGTGTTAACATTTTTGTTCTGTTTGTTTCAACGGCACCAGCCAGCAAACCTGGTCACTAGAGTTCAGTTTCTGGAAGCCCATATGGCACAGAGAGCTTACTTCTGAAAGCTGACCTCTGACCTTTGCCTGCATGCTGTGGTCCTCATGTACATTCTCTTTCTTTTCTCTCCATCTCTCTTTCAAACAAACAAACAAAACACTTAAAAAGAAAGGTAACACAGAGTCACCTAATGATGCATGTCCCCTTTCTTTGCCTCTTTTACAAGACAAATTCTATCTTGAGTCAATACCTTCACTACCATGCATATTTATATTTTCCTTTATTTTGTGTTAATAAAAATTAGTAAGTTATATTTCATAACATTACATAAAAAGTCTCTTTCCAAGCACACTCTTGATACCTGGTTCTTTTTAACTTTCTTAATTTTTTTAACATTTTTTTAAACATTTATGTGTGTGCATATCATATTGTACATGTGGAGGTCAGAGGACAAGTTGAGGAAACCAGTCTCTACTTCTACCATGTGGGTTCAGGGGATTAAATTCAGATCCCCAGGCTTAGCACCAATCACCTTTACTCCTGAGCTACCTCACCAGCCCCTTTAAAAATTTTTTTTTAAATTACATATTTTTTTTTTTCACCATCTCTCTGGATAGGGTGGCCCCACTAAACTTCTGCGGTTTTGAGGATGAGTTGATTCACTTTTGTTTTATTTCCTCCATATTTCCTGTGGTATCTACTTACTGTGTCTTTCTCTGATTTTTTTTCCTACTTCATTCCTGTCTTCTGGGCATGGATAAGGGTTTTCTTTAGCATCCTTCCTCTCCCCTGATTCAGAAATGATGCAAGCTATTTCTGAACCTTAGCATTAACATTTTAACATAGACACCTTCATCCAAAATTGCTAACTAAGCTAGGCGTGGTGACCCCAGCCAGCCTGTAATTCGTGTGTTCTCAGATCTCTTCCTTCACTCAATCGGGTTCCACCATGTTGGACCCATCAGGCCTCCAGGGCCTCTGTGGTCCCGCTTCTAGGTTCCAGCATCCACATTTGCGATCTTGATGCCAATGCCTGGGAGAATGTGGAGGGAGGATTCCACTCTCTTCTTCCTCCTCCTGCTCATCCTTTTTTTTTATTTTTCTTAGTGATAGTTATCTAGTCAGATATCAGCGCTCTTGAAGGTCGTTAGAATATCTTCCCTAGCTGGAGTGATGGCTCAGGGTTTTTTTTTTTTTTTAACATTTTTTATTATCCCTGCTCATACAAACTTAATAGGTACACCGGTTCCCTCCCTCCCTCCTCTTCCCCCCACCCCTCTGCTCGCCCTCCCCTCACCCCTCCCTCCCCACCTCCCAGTGCCTCCCCTCCCCCAATCCCCGGAGAATCCTTTAATGCGCATGCCAAACTCTCCTCTGGGTCCTCCTCTCCGGTGACATACAAGGACCCAGCGGCATTTCCCTGAACCCTTTCCTGTGTTTCCCTTAAGCATAGGAACCCTATTTTGGCTGTCAATCCCTTGCCTCCAAGGATCTTGGTGCTTTTAGCAAATGCTAGACTTTGTGGGGACAATATGTGTGTTGGATATTGAGCAGGGCATGTAAAGTCCTATTATGATTGCTTCGGCCCTAACTGGTGTGGAGTATCTTGCATATCATTGCTCCTCCCATCCTTGTGCTCTTACACTCTTACTGCCCCCTCTTCTGCAAATTTCCCTGAGCTTCAGGATGGGGAGAGATTAGTCTGGCCTAGTTCTAGGTGGTTGATATAGAGTCTTTGAAGTTCTGGATTATGGTTTGTTGATTTTCTTTTGCGGTTTTGCTGCTCCTGCAATGCCCTTCACTCCATCCTGATGGGTATTGGATGTCACCCCCTGGCCAGAGATAAAAAACTGTTAAATTAGAGTCTTGTTATAAGAGTATATTCAAAGGTAGACCTAATAAAAGTAGGAAACCACAGTGAGGGAGAGGTCAATCACCCATTTGCAAAATGGTTACTTATTATCTGCCAGACTATATGCCCTCCCCTTCTGGTGAGATCACACCCCCTCAGTTGTAGATGATCAGGAACGAAAAGTCTGTGAACTTAACCAGATGTCTCATTGCTTACTCGCAGTCCTTGATGGAGGCCTATTTTCTCTGCTATAGCATGATCCCCTCTCTCCTTGTTTCTGGTGTGGCCCTCCTACCCCATCCTGCCTGTTCATACTGCTTGCAATTACTGTATTACAGAGATTTATCGTCGAGTGTCTCTAGGTGGGCTGAGTGGGTTTGGTATTAGGAGCCACCTATTACGGAATACATACGACACTTAATTTTCTGGGTCTGGGATACTTTACTCAATATAATTGTCTCTAATGACGTCCATTTCCCGGCAAATTCCAGTACTTCATTTTTTATGGCTGAGTAGTACTCCATTGAATAGATGTACCACAGTTTCCTTATCCACTCGTCAACTGTTGGACATTTGGGTTGATTCCATGACTTTGCTATTGTAAACAGTGCTGCTATGAACATGGTCGCACTTGTGCTATCGAGGTGGACCTCTGCTGCATGAGGAGTTATTCCCAAAAGTGGAATCGCAGGGTCATATGGCATTTCAATCTTTAATTTCTTTAAGAATCTCCAGACAGCTCGCCAGAGTGGCTGTATGAGCCTGTATTCCCACCAGCAATGTAGCAGAGTTCCCCTCTCTCCACATCCTGTTGTTTGTATTGTGGATTTTTGCCATCCTGATAAGGATGAGATGATATCTCAGGGAAGTTTTGATTTGCATTTACCTAATGGCTAAGGAAGTGGAGCATTTTTTCAGATATTTGTTAGACATTTTAATTTCATCCCTAGTAAAGTTTCTTTTAAATTCCAGGGCCCATTTTTTAATTGGGCCATTAGTTTCCTTGGTGTTTAGTTTTCTAAGTTCTTTGTGCACTCTGGACAGTAGAGCTCTATCAGATATGTGGTTAGTGAAGATTTTCTCCCATTCTGTGGGTTGCCTTTGAGCTCGTGTGATAATCTCTTTATCTGAACAGAAGCTCTTTAATTTCACAAGATCCCAACTGTTGAGAGTTGGTAGCAGAGACTGTGCCATTGGATGTCTGTTTAGGAACTGTTGGCCTAGCCCAATCAGCTCGAGGGAATTCCTTACCCTTTCAGCTATGGTTTTTATAGAATCTGGCCTTAAATCAAGGTCCTTGATCCATTTGGAATTAAGTCTTGTACAAGGTGACAAGTACGGGTCCAGTTTTAATCTTCTACATGCGGAGATCCAGTTTTGCCAGCACCATTTGTTGAAGATACTGTTCTTTTTCCATTGGATTTTTTGGGCCCCTTTGTCAAAGACCAAATGGCTGTAGTTTTGTGGGCTTATATCTGGTTCTTCAAGCCTTATTCATTGATCTGTGTGTCTATTTTGGAGCCAATACCAGGCTGTTTTTACAACTATGGATTTGTAATATAGACTAAGATTTGGTATGGTGATACCTCCAGCAGTGTTTTTGTTACTCAGGATTGTCTTTGCTATCCTGGGTCTTTTGTGCCTCCATATGAATTTTGAGATTGTTTGGTGAACTTCTTTAAAGAATTGCTTTGGGATTTTCATTGATATAACATTGAATTTGTATATTGCCTTTGGTAGGATGGTCATTTTTATGATGTTGATTCTGCCAATCCAGGAACATGGGAGGTCTTTTCACCTTCTGGTGTCTTCTGCTATTCTTTCTTTAGGGTTTTAAAGTTTTCATTGTAAAGGTCTTTTACCTCCTTGGTTAGGTTTATACCAAGGTATTTCATTTTTTTAGGGGCTATAGTAAATGAAATTGTTTCTCTCAGGGCTTTTTCACTTCTTTCATTCTGGGCATATAGGAAAGCCACTGATTTTTGTACATTTATTTTGTATCCTGCTACCTTGCTGAACTTCTCAATTAGTTCCAGGAGCTTCCTGGTGGATTTTTTGGGATCACTCGGGTATAAGATCATGTCATCTGCAAATAGGGATAGCTTGACTTCTTCCTTGTTGATTCGAATCCCTTTTATGTCCCTTTCTTGTCTTATGGCTTCAGCTAACATTTCAAGTACAATATTGAATAGTGATGAGAGTGGACAGCCTTGTCTAGTTCCTGATCGAAGTGGGAATGCTTCCAGTTTTTCCCCATTGAGTATAATCCTTGCTGTAGGCTTGTTGTATACTGCTTTTATTATATTGATAAAGGTTCCTTCCATTCCTACTGCCTCTAGCATTTTGATCATAAAAGGCTGTTGGATCTTGTCAAAAGCTTTTTCTGCATCTATCGAGAGTATCATGTGGTCTTGGGCTTTGGACTGGTTTATACTATGAATTACATTTATTGATTTCCACATGTTGAACCAACCTTGTGTGCCGGGGATAAAGCCTACTCGGTCCCCGTAAATGATCTTTTTGATATGTTTTTGAATTCGACTTGCTAAGACTTTGTTGAGAATCTTTGTGTCTGTGTTCATCAGAGAGATTGGCCTATAGTTTTCTTTTTTAAGTGTATCTTTATCATGTTTTGGAATTAAAACAATATTAGCTTTATAGAAGGAATTTGGTAGTGTTCCTTCCTTTGCTATTTGTTGGAACAGTTTAAGTAGTATTGCTGTTATTAACTCCTTAAATGTCTGGTAGAACTCTATGCTGAATCCATCTGGTCCAGGACATTTTTTGGTGGGAAGATTTGAGATTACTTCCTCAATTTCCTTATATGTTATAGGACTATTTAAATACTTCACAACTTCCTGATTCAATTTAGGTAAGTTGTGTTTACTTAGGAATTCATCCATCTCTTTTGTGTTGTCATATTTCACAGAGTACAAGTTTTTGAAATATGATGTTATAATTCTCTGGATTTCTTGGGTATCAGTAGTGATAATTCCATTTTCATTTCTAATTTTTTTAATTTGGGTTTTCTCTCTCCTGCTTTTGGTTAATTTAGCTAGGGGTGTATCAATCTTATTGATTTTTTAAAGAACCAGCTTTTTGACTGGTTAATTTTCTCTATTGTTTTCCTAATCTCGATTTCAGATATTTCTCCCCTTATTTTGCTAATCTCCTCTCTTCTACTGCTTTTGGGATCAGATTGCTCTAGTTTTTCTAAAGCTTTAAGCTGCATTGTTAAGTTGTTTATTTCTGATGTTTCCATTTTTTTTTTGATGTAGGTATTAAGAGCTATGAACTTACCTCTTAGGAGAGCTTTCATTGTGTCCCAGAGATTTTGGTAAGTTGTATTTTCATTATCGTTCACTTTCAGGAAATCTTGAATTTCCTTTTTAATTTCTTCCTGAATTCAGTTCTCATTCAGCATCATAGTGTTAAGTTTCCAGGAGTTAGTGTATTTTCTGTCTTTTGTTGTGTTGTGAATGTCCAACTTTAGGCTGTGGTGGTCTGATAGGGCATAGGCTAGAATTTCAACTTTCCTGTATATGTAGAGATTCATTTTGTGGCCCAATTATGTGATCTATTTTGGAGAAAGTTCCATGTGCTACTGAGAAAAATGTGTATTCTTTGGTATATGGATGAAAAGTTCGATAGAGATCTGTAAGGCCCATTTCTTTAAGGGTTTGATTAAGTTCCAAAGTGTCCCTGTTAAGCTTTTGACCTGTTGATCTATCCCATGTTGAGAGGACAGTGTTGAAATCCCCAAGTATTATCGTTTGGGGGTTGATTTCTCCCTTTAGACGCTGTAGGATTTTCTTAATGAATGTGGAGGGACCCGTATTGGGTGCATATATGTTTAGTATTGTGAAGTCTTCCTGGTGAATTGTACCTGTGACTAAAATGTAGTATCCATCTGTGTCTCTTATGATTTTTTTGGGTTTGAAGTCCACCTTGTCCGACAGCATAATGGCTACCCCTGTCTGTTTCCTAGTTCCATTAGCTTGCAGAATTTTGGAACAGCCTTTCATTTTTAGGATGTGCCTATCTTTTGTGGTGAGATGAGTTTCTTGAAGGCAGCAGATTGATGGGTTGTGATTTTTAATCCAAGTTTGTAATCTGTGTCTCTTAATCAGTGTTAAGCCCATTGACATTTAATGTTATAATGGAGAAATTCTTTTTAATTCTGGACATTTTTTATGTTTAGTGGATTTTGTAAGCTTATTGTTTTACATTTATATTTTTGTGGTATTATACTTCCCTTCTGTCCTCCTGGATATGCTTGTTCTTTTCTTCAAGTTTGCGTATCATTTCTAGCATTTTTTTGAAGGCCTGGTTTGGTAGACATGTATCCCTTCAAGTTGTCTTTGTGCTGGAAAATTTTTCTTTCTCCCTCGATCATGACAGATAGTTTTGCCGGGTATATCAGTCTGGGTTGGCATTTTTGCTCATTTAATACTTGAAGTATGGTCTCTCCAAGCTCTTCTTGTTTTTACTGTTTCCATTGAGAAGTCATTTGTTATTTTAGTAGGTTTACCTTTAAAAGTGACTTGCTTTTTTTCTCTTGAAGCTCTCAGCACCTTTTCTTTGTCTTGAATGTGGAGTGTTTTGACTATTATTTGCTGTGGCGATTTTCTATTTTGGTCATATCTGCTTGGAGTGCGAAATGGCGATGGCTCAGGGTTTAAAGACTTCATCTCACAAGCAAAAAGACCTGAGTTTGGATTCCCAGATCTCATGTAAACATGCCAGGCAGATATGGCTACGGTCTGCAATTCTGGCCCTGGAAAGTGAAGGTTGGGAAACCTTGGAGCAAAACAAAAGGTGATGGAGCAATCCAGGATGATTCCTGGTGTCACCCTTAGGGCTCCACAGGCACACATATTCAAGTACAGTCTTGCATGTACACACACACACACACACACACACACACACACACACACACACACACACCACTAGAGTGTTTTGCATTTCAACCAATGAGGGTGGCATTGGGGCATGGTGACAAAGAAAGAATGATCATTTGAAAAGCCACCTTTTTGACTTCTGAAGGCTCTGAGCCAAAGACTTCCGTTTCTTCATATCCTCTTCCTAAATCAACAGAAAGAGGAACAGGTAGGTAACAGGCAGACGGAGGCTAGAGAAACTGTCCATTGCGTTTGGCTTCAGATCAGAGAGATTTTGTTGGAAGCTCCTCAAAGAACCCAGGGACAAGCTGGAGGACAGAGGTGAATGTTTCCCTTGACTTCTCAGAGACTTTTGTTTAGACCCTTGTAGCATAGGAAAATGGAGTGCTGACAATAAAACAATTAAAGTGCTGACAACCTTTCTACTCTCTCTGAAATTGATGGAATATTGGAGGGCTGGAAACATATTGCTCAACCAGCTCTCCATCTTTATCCACCTGCCCAGAGGACCCACGATAGCTGTGTTTTCCCTCATCAATTATGCAGTCAAAGTAATCTCCTCCAGACTGTTTAAAGTAGGTAATTCTTCACAGGTGTGTCCCGAGGCCTACCTCCTAAGGGGTAGGTTGACATTTGAGTCCAACCATCACCACATATTATGAGTTTCATATGTCATAATGTATTCATGTAGTTTTTTGAAAATTTCTTTTTGCAGACCTGTAGCTCTAAATCCCGAAGCAAAGCATTTCAAATAGATTCACAGTGAAGACTGTGCAATTAAGGATGAAGTTGGAGGACTGGGGTGACGGCTTAGTGTGTCTGAGCACTTGCTGCTGAAGCAGAGGACCTGAGCTCAGATCCCCAGAACCCATGGAAATGCTGGGTATAGTTAGGCACACCTGTAGGCACACGTGGCAGGAGGATCTCTGAGGCTATCTTGAGTAAAAGAAATAAGGCAAAGCGTGATAGAGAGGGACACCCCAATAGCTTCCTCTGGTTTCTGTATGTACCACTCACCCACCCACACATACATGCACATATCACATGCATGTACATACATATCACATACACACACATATACTTTCTCTCTCTCTCTCTCTCTCTCTCTCACACACACACACACACACACAGAATGGACATGACTTTTCAGGGACTGAGAATTCAGAATGTTGAATTAACCTTGTCAAGTGTCAATGGAGCACAAATTGTTGATTAGGCCAACTGCTCTCAGAATGATTGATCTGGAACTAGGATCACTGATACTTTTTTCTCCTGGACTGCCACGGCCTTTTTCGCAACCTAGAGGACTCCAGGAATAAAAGATGGGGTCACAAGGGAGATCAGAGAGAAGGACGGTCAGGCTGTTGTAAAAGACACTGACAGATTCATTTTGTAATAGGATTTAAGTACAGAGGAAATATGCCTATTAGTTTTCTACACAGGTGGAATTGCAGCCACTGCCTGTGAGTGCATTAGTCTTTAGCCAGTCAGATATTCAGCACATAAAGCCTAAATCCAGGTAATGTCTGAGTCAGTTCTAATATAAGTTGGGATGGGAATGGGAGGGACTTGAATTCACTCTTGGGATTTGTTTAGGAATATTGTAGGGCGTTTTGTCACCTGTCTCTTGAATCACTCTCTTCACTACCGTTACCACCTTCAGATAACATTTATTTAATTTGCTATGTGCCAGATATTTTTGTCAATATTGTACATCTGTTGTTACTTCAGTGGACATTCCAAGCCTTCTCTGAATTAGATATTACATCTAATTTAGTGTGAAATGTAAGAAAACAGAGACATGGGATGGTTAAGCGATCTAGAGTCATACAGCTGAGTAGAAAAGACAAAAAGACCAGCTAACTTGGACTACCTTGGTGCTTGGTCTCTTGACTACAACCATGTTATAGTCAATGCCACAGAAAAGAGCAGATCTACTTGGGTGGCAAGCCTGTATCTGAAGCTTATTCCTTAAATTTCCCTATACCTGGAGCATGGGGGGGAAGGAAGGGAAAAGTGGGGGAGGGAGCAAGGGGATCTGGGGAGAGGTGGCAGGAGGGAGAGGATAGTGTACCTATTAAGTTTGTATGAGTGGAAAAAATAAATAAAAAAAAAGACAAAAGGAACAAAACCAAAAATTAAAAAAAAGGTTTGTGAATGTTACTGTATATAGCTTATAACTCATAAAATAAAAATACAAAGTATAATGAAGAGACAATCACATATATCTAAAACAAAAACGATTGGATATACAATTGATCCTTTACTAATTACTAATTACATAGTATCTTAATTATTAGTTAATAGCTAAATACTATCCCCAAACATTTCTTTCCTCCTATTTAGGCAAACAATTACTTAAAGGTCCCAGGGGTGTTATTATCAGGGAATACCCTTCGATCTATCCTTTTGCAAGGTAGTGTAGCAGATGCCAAGAACTTTGTGTATAGTACCAGAAGACCTCTAGGGGGCGAGGATTCACCCCAAAGATTTTTTTTTTTTTTTTTCCGCTACACTCTCTCCCGCCGCTTGAGACATGTATAGTTTACTTCAGGTAACCGTATTCAGATAGCAAATGGCTGTTTAACTAAGTAGTGTTTTCCTACGATGACTTTTATTTTTCGCCCGTTAGATTTTTTTAAAGTCTAATTTTCTGTCCAGATGTATTGAGGGCTCGATTTGGATACGTCCTAAAAACTGCATTCATGTCCTAATCTTCTGGCGCTGTAAAATCTCATGCTCTGGCATTTAATCCACTTCCCATCAAAGTTCAGGCACTGGGCTAACCTGGAACCCTCGGCAAAGCCCGATGGCAACATGCAAGAAATACTTGTCCACAGTCAGAAAACGGCAGAGGACTACAATTCCCAGAATGCAAAGCTCAGGCGCCTCTCAGTGCCCATTGGTCAGCCTTCCGGTGAAGGCGGGGAATCCTGGGACTACCTTCCCTCTCCCCCGCCCTGTCAGACGCCGGAAGACAAGATGGAAGTTCTCAATTGGACACTCTCCATCCCGATGGTGGAAGATAGACCAATCAGAACGCGTGTGTGGTCCTGCGTCCCCGCCTCTTCCTGGAGGAGCGCTGTGGTGGCGGGAAAAGCGGCGGCGTTTCGCGCGCGGGCAGCATCTTTGCGCGGCGGCGAGGGAGGTAGTTTCGGGGCGGCTGGCATGGCGGGGACCGTGGTGCTGGACGACGTGGAGCTGCGGGAGGCGCAGAGAGACTACCTGGACTTCCTGGATGACGAGGCGAGCCCGGGGACGCGGGGAGGGCCTGGGCGGGCGGGCCGCGAGTGGGCCCCGCGCACTGCACCCCCCACCCCGGGTTTCTTAAGGTTTATTTTTTAAAACGTGCTTTACCTTGGTCTTTAGTTAGTTTGTGTTGTAGCTGCGCGTGCTTGAGTTTGCGCGCATGTTGCTTCAGCGTGACATTTCCACGTGGTTCATCTTACTTAGTTCACATTCACCCCCCCTCGTGCGTGTTCCGCGTGGATCCCGTCCCTTGCTCCTAAGTGCACGCGGTGCATTAGAAGTCAGGCGACGGGTTCGTAAAAGTACAGGAAGTGCGAAGCCCCCCTCGCTCTCCTCGGGGAGAAGAGGGGGGGACCCGGGCAGGGCTGAGTGCGCAGACAGGGGATCCACTTCCTGCGCAGCACAAAGTCTAGCAATTTGCTAAAGGCACCAAGATCCTTGGAAGCAAGGGATTGACAGCCACAGTAGTGTTCCTATGCTTAAGGGGAACACGGGAAAGGGTTCAGGGAAATGCCACTGGGTCCTTGTACGTCATCGGAGAGGAGGGCCCAGAGGAGAGTTAGGCATGCACATAAAGGACTCTCTGGGGATTGGGGGGGCACTGGGGAATGAGGAGGGAGGGGTGAGGGGAGGGGGAGCAGGGGGGTCGGGGGAGGAGGAGGGAGGGAGGGAACCGGTGTACCTATTAAGTTTGTATGAGCGGAAATAATAATAAAAAATGTTAAAAAAAAAAGACTTCCATCGGCTGCTTCCCTTTTCGTACCAAGCAAGGTACATATTCAAACTATTTTGTGTTCAGAATGGATTTTGCGTGCAGCAGCTCAAACTTATGTTTTCAAAACGTAATGATAAGTGAAAACTCAATGTGAATTTTAAAAGTCCAGTTAATGCACATTTCTTGTATATCTTTCGGATGTGGTTTTGAAATGAATGATACAGTCAAGAGAATGAATGACCTTTTTTTTTTTCAAATTACGTTTCTACCAGGATTCTTATTTACTTAGTAGTGCCCTTTATGACTTAACAGATCATTTTAGTTCCCCACTGCAATGGCTGCACAGAGGGGAGCAGTTGGTGATACTGCATGTGTTGGGGGATGCTTGGCAGGAAGAAAGGGCTAACGACAACGGTGCTTCCCAGGCAACTTTTGACCATTAGGTTGCCATTCTCTGGCACAAATGGCACGATTGGTGTTCAGAAACAATCTTTCTGATGTAGACTGACGACCTCCTTTGGAACAAGTGAATACCATAAGATGGCATTCTGTGACATAAATAACATCTCCTTTCTATAGTCCTCCTTTCCAAATGGAATGGTCAGTGGTCTCTAATAGCCTTTCCAGCTTTGTTCACAAAGGCCTGGCCTGCATATCATAAGAAAGAAATTGTGTTTTATAACCTAAGAATGACCACTCTAAAGCTGAGTGAAAAGAAACCTGTCACACAAGATAAAGAACTGGGAGGAGTAACTGTCCCTTTATGTGAAACATGCAAGTCACAGCCCACCTACAGCTGCAGACATTCATTGCTGAGCCTCCTTCCTTCTAACTTCTACCTCATGGTGTAACTTTCTCCTCTCTTTTCAGCTCCTTCTGACACATGTAGAACTGAGCTGCCTGGTCCTGAGATTCAGGCATTCTTTGTCTCTCTCAGGTAGCCTAGCCAGCACTAGCTCGTTAGATTCCCTGGCTGAGCCTGCCTGCTTGTTTAGTTATTATTATTATTTTTTTTTTCTAATTGCTTTTTTAAAATTTTTTTATTATTATTTATTCAATTGTGCATGTGTATGTGTGTGTGTGCGCGTGTATGTGTGTGTGCATAGAACCACGGACGAATTCGGGAACCACCATGGACCGCCTCCTCCTTGTTTACTCTGCCCCGGGGATTCACAGGCTCCGCCCTACCAGGACCAGAAACGCAGGCCGCCCCCGCTTCCGCCCGGCATCTATACGTGGGATCTGGGATCCGAACTCAGGACCTTCCGCCTGCAAGGCAGAGGCTTAACCCCTGAACCACCTCTCCAGCCCCTCTAATTGCTTTTTTGAGACAGGGTCTCATTCTGTAAGTCAGGCTGACCTGGAACTATCGGTGATCCCCCTGCCTTAGACTCCTGGGGGCTGGAATTACAGGTGCACTGCCAGGTCTCCTACCTGAGTTCTCATTCTAAAAACTTTTGCTTTCTTTTTGTCTCCTCCTTCTGGTAGCTGTAGAGATTCCAACCTTATCTACTTTTTGTTTTTTCTCCCCAACTGAAGTCATTCTTGAGTTCCCTTGCATATTGATCATATTTTATCTATGAGACCAGGAACTTGCCACAAAAGGGGTCATGTGTGTCCTACAGCGACACTGACTTGCTAATATCTCTTTGTAGGGTGTAGACCTGAGACTAGTGAATGAAGGGAGACATTGCCGAACACAGACTTGGAATTCAGCTCTGCTGTAGAGCACTACTACTTTAGCTTGCTGTGGGAGATGCTTCCATTTTGAAGTGTTTTCGAGTTTGTGGCTCTTATGAACTCATGACTGTTTTGCAGGAAGACCAGGGAGTGTACCAGAGCAAAGTTCGGGAGCTGATCAGTGACAACCAATATCGGTTGATCGTCAATGTGAATGACTTGCGCAAGAAAAATGAAAAGAGGGCTAACCGGTGAGTGGCAGGCTTTCTCAGGGAGATACCCTGGATCTTGCGAAGGTTGGAACAGGTTTCCTGGGAAAACACCTGGATTGGGTGGGATCGACCTTGCCACCTCACTTTTTCAAAGAGGGAGGAGGTGCTGGGCATTTTCCTCTCAGTTGTTCTTCCTTCCAAAGTTTTGCCGATTATCTTTTTTACTTTTTTTGTGTGTATGTGTGTGCCTGTGTATGTGTGTCTGTGTTTGTGTATGTTGCTTGTGGGCGTGTTCAAGAGGGCACTTAAGTGTGAGTTGTGTATGCCTATGGCAGCCCAAGGGTGATACAGGAACCATCCTGGATTGCCACCTCCTTTGCTCTAGGGTTTCCCAGACTCTGCCTTCCAGAACTAGAATTACAGATTGCCATTCTGTCCACCCACTATCATTTTTACTCATCATTTCATTTTTATGAAGTATCTTTGATGAGTAGAAGTAAACTTGCAGTTCTGATATATTTTACTGACTCTTATATGATGGCAGGGTTGAGGAAGAACTGGATTTTTCTCTCATTGATTATAATGACCTAGAATGTTCCCTCCTGTGTGGAGGGTCAGTTTCCCTCAGGTGTGTTCCTCTGCCTCATGCCTCCTCCCTTCTCATCTCTTCTTTCATCCCTGTGCAGCCTGCTGAACAACGCCTTTGAGGAGCTGGTCGCCTTCCAGAGGGCCTTGAAAGACTTTGTGGCCTCTATAGACGCCACCTATGCCAAGCAGTACGAGGAGTTCTACATAGGCCTGGAAGGCAGCTTTGGGTCTAAACACGTCTCTCCCCGGACTCTTACTTCCTGCTTCCTCAGCTGCGTGGTCTGCGTGGAAGGCATTGTTACTAAGTGTAAGTCAGTTGAAGGAGAATTGAAAAGTAGAGGCAAGATAAGCTTAGGGAAGCTGGGACGTCAGGAGAGGCTTAGAGGGTTTGGATGGCTTGTGGCTTCAGAAATGTGCAACACTGAAATTGCATAGTAGGGGGTCTATTATGTGTGACTGACCACCTGCCTCGGAAAAATGAAATCTGAGAGGTGGGGAATTCTTGGGTCTTGACAATTTCATTGCAGTCTGGACTACTGTCCCTAAATTGGGATTAGTGGTACTTGAAATTTTACATAGGTACGGTGATATTCTGTGAATCACTGTAGAGATGAATAAGTGACTGGTACTATGGAAATAACCTTGTTGAAAGAGCACATTTGAAACTATTGTTGGCATACATGGGTTTACCCCATGAGGGTCTGATTGTGTGATATACATTGTCCATCCCTAGGCTCTCTCGTTCGCCCCAAAGTAGTTCGCAGTGTCCACTACTGTCCTGCTACGAAGAAGATGATAGAGCGACGCTACTCCGATCTTACCACACTGGTGGCCTTTCCATCTAGCTCTGTTTATCCCACTAAGGTGAGCACATGTTCGTTGGGTCTCTGTGGGGAGTTGGAATCAAAGGTGTCAGGAGGAATTGGATAATCGAAACATTTCTTCTAGAAGTAGAAAGTTCAAAGGAAAGATTGGCTGTAAGAAAAGTTTATTATAGAATGCCCCCCAGTTTTTTCTTTTCTTTCTTTTTTGGAATAAATACTTTCGAAAATCTGAAAAATAGGAGGGCAAATAGAAGAAAAAATCACCACAGATATTTTAGTAAAATCGTAGTCACAATTTTATAATGTGCTTTTTAAAAATAATGGACATCTCTATGTATAATATTTGCAGATATTTAGATTTGGGGAATAGGCACAGTTTAGTTCTTTACTATGTTCAGGTTGACACAAATCAAGGAAAATGAAAGGCTTTCTTGAGAAGACAGAAGATCATTAAAATGGATTACTTGATTCTAAACTCATTGTGTCAAAGAACGTGTGTGTGTGTGTGTGTGTGTGTGTCAGGGCATTGTGTGTCCCTGTGGAGGACCAAGGGTGACTTTGGGAATCATTCTGGATTGCTTCTACCTCTTTGCTTCGCTCTGGGATTTCCCAGGCTCTGTCCACCAGGGCTGGATGTACAGACCCTTTCTGCCAGTTCTTTAGTCTTGCGAGGCAAAGGCTTTAGCCATTGAGCCATCTCTCCAGCTCCTTGTCTTCAGTTTTTTTAATGAAATACAAGCAGTTGGAACAAGAACACCTTAGACCTAGAGCTGAAGCCAACCTCAGTGTCTGCCTGAGATGAAAGCTGGCATCCAGAGATGTGATGGGATTTCAGGTCCCTGTGAGTTAGCCCCGGGCCTCTAGTGCAAGGTCCCTGTGAGTTAGCCCCGGGCCTCTAGTGCAAAGTCCCTGTGAGTTAGCCCCGGGCCTTTAGTGCAAGGTCCCTATGAGTTAGCCCCGGGCCTCTAGTGGAAGGTCCTGTGAGTTAGTTCTGGGCTGCTAGTTGAAGGTCCCTGTGAGTTAGCCCCATGTCTCTAGTGGAAGATCCCTGTGAGTTAGCCCCATGTCTCTAGTTGAAGGTCCTTGTGAGTTAGCCCTGGGCCTCTAGTGCAAAGTCCCTGTGAGTTAGCCCCGGGTCTCTAGTGCAAAGTCCCTGTGAGTTAGCCCCGGGCCTTTAGTGCAAGGTCCCTATGAGTTAGCCCCGGGCCTCTAGTGGAAGGTCCTGTGAGTTAGTTCTGGGCTGCTAGTTGAAGGTCCCTGTGAGTTAGCCCCATGTCTCTAGTGGAAGATCCCTGTGAGTTAGCCCCATGTCTCTAGTTGAAGGTCCTTGTGAGTTAGCCCTGGGCCTCTAGTGCAAAGTCCCTGTGAGTTAGCCCCGGGTCTCTAGTGGAAGGTCCCTGTGAGTTAGCCCCATGTCTCTAGTGGAAGGTCCTTGTGAGTTAGCCCCGGGCCTCTAGTGGAAGGTCCCTGTGAGTTAGCCCCATGTCTCTAGTGGAAGGTCCTTGTGAGTTAGCCCCGGGCCTCTAGTGGAAGGTCCCTGTGAGTTAGCCCCATGTCTCTAGTGGAAGGTCCCTGTGAGTTAGCCCCATGTCTCTAGTGGAAGGTCCCTGTGAGTTAGCCCCGGGCCTCTAGTGGAAGGTCCCTGTGAGTTAGCTGCGGGCCGCTAGTTGAAGACAGTTGCATTTAAGTCGCCTTGCTGTCTTCACTTTTAGCCTTCCACAGGAAGCCCTTTGGGCAATCTCTTCTGGTGGTTGTTGTAGCCAAGTCTCTTTTTTTCTTGGTAACTGATGCTCACTGGGCCAAGTCTAGGAGGTTATCTGGGGTGGCATTCGAAAGAGTGTGGGCTCTGGAGTTGCCGCACTGAGCCTCAGACCCTGATCAGCTCACCTCAGCTCTCCCAGTTTGTTCCTTCCCCATAAAGAGCTCCAAGTATGCACTTCAATAAGGTGATGGTAACACCTTGGGAAATAATAAGCAGTTAGTAAGTGATGACTCCTGGGTTCTTAGAAAAATTCAAACATGGTTAAAAGCAAAACTTTTAAGAAAAAATTTTTTTAATAAACGTAAAATTAACAGCTTATAAGCTTAGAGTGTGTGATTAGATGAGTTCTCACTGAATTTATGTGGATAACCAGCTTCTAAAGTAGAAATCCAGCTTACCAAATGCACATCAGATGCCCTTCTGATGTTTGACAGCATGATTTGTTATTAATCTAGTGCGTGTGCTTCTGTGTTGAGCTGCTGTTGCTTAGTACTGTGTTGGGGAGTTTCTAATTGTGTATAGGTGTGTCTCATACACTGTTATTGTGTGGTATTCATTGTGTGACTATATCATATTATTTAGCCATTCTTTGCTATATTTGAAACTCTTTTGCCTATCAGGAATACTGCTGCTGGGAGCATGTTAGTAAATGGTCTCAAGTGAACATTTCCATTGGGCATTCCAGTGTAAGCACAGATTCAGCTTTAGGAGGGAAGTAAGGGTCTGATTGAAGTGTTAATATGTCCTTCCTCTGGGTGACTTGTTATAATCCGGAGACAGGGACGGAAGGCTGGAGGAGGAGACAGTTAGGAGACAGTTTTTGTTTCTGGATGATAAGATAGCCTGAGATCATCTCTCAATGATGTTGTATATGCTGGATGAGTTTTTTGTTTTTCAGATAAGATGAAAATGTTTTTCCTTGCGCCTTGCTCTAGGATGAGGAGAACAACCCCCTTGAAACAGAATATGGCCTGTCTGTCTACAAGGACCACCAGACCATCACCATCCAAGAGATGCCGGAGAAAGCCCCCGCTGGCCAGCTCCCTCGCTCCGTGGACGTCATTCTGGATGATGACCTGGTCGATAAAGTGAAGCCTGGCGACCGGATCCAGGTGGTGGGGACCTACCGTTGCCTTCCTGGAAAGAAGGGAGGCTACACCTCAGGGACCTTCAGGTAAAGATCTGCTGTGAAGTGTTTGGGGTGCTATCGACAGCTGCTGGTGGTATTCTAGCTCCAGTTGACTGTGTGCACTGACTGATGGAGGAGGCCCTCTGCCTGGCTATGAGATAATTGGCTCCCATACCTCTTCCCTGTCCCCTAGCACTGGGAATATCTGCCTTGTTGGTCCGAGAGGACCTGAGTGCAGCCTCAAGGCTTTGTCTCGGCGCTTGATACTTGTTCCCACTCTTTCTCATATACTCGTTTTAGCCTCTGAGTAGGAGATAAAATAAATTACGTAAGCGGGTGTCATCAACCTTAGCTGTAAGTGAAGGAAGATCAGTGTTCAGTGCAGACCTTCCTTTCCCCCACATGCCCTTCACCTCAGTGCCTAAGAACGCTTGCTTGCTGTTGCTGACACCAGTGACTGGCTGTTGAAAGCCGGTTGAGCAGGCTTCCTCTGGCTGCTGTGTTACAGGACTGTCCTGATCGCCTGCAATGTGAAGCAGATGAACAAGGATGTCCAGCCGTCATTCTCTGCTGAGGACATAGCCAAGATCAAGAAGTTCAGTAAAGCCCGCTCCAAGGTGTGCACATCCTCTGGGCTCTGTGGGTGGCCATGGATTGAGAGTCTTACTTGGGACTGTGGCTGTTTTGTGCTGCTTGCAGGGGAGGTCAAGACTTTGTCGTTTTTTTCCCCCTGAAGTATAAGTTGATGACTTCTTCCAGCGAAGGGGTGTTTTTACTTACTGTTTGGTCATTAATATTTCTGTTTTGCTGTTCTGCTGGACTAGAGCCTAATGCAAATATGCGGATGCAATTGAATATCAATGTACATTTGAATCTTACTTAAATTTAAAATGTTAGATATGTTTGCTTTAGTCTGCCAGCTTTTTCTGGTTTTGTTACTGAGAGTCTCACGTAGTCTAGGCTGGACTTGAACTTCCCATGCCATGTAGCCATAGACGGCCCCCAAGTGGCTGGGATTACAGGTGTGTGCTACCACTCCCAGCTGTTCTAGAAGACGGGATGACCATGTTTAGAACTGAACAAAGTTATGAATGAATGTGTAGTAAAGGTGGCTACCAAGCCATGAGTTGCACTGAACCCAGCGGAAGCACTTCCTTTTGTGTGTGTGGGGTGGGACTTGGGAACTTGTGCCTGCCTGGTAAGTTCCCCACTACTGTGCTACATTCCTAGCCTGTTTTTTCTTTCTTTTGAGACAGGATCTAGCTGTGTAGTCGTCCAAATTGGTCTGGAACCCCTCAATCCCCTGCCTCAAGCTTCCCAAGTACTGGGAGTACACGTGTCCTTTTTTACCTGAAGATTAAGCCTCAAAACAACTTTTGAGTCTAGACTACTTCTTTACCTGCTCTGATAATTGTCTGATAATGGGATTTGAAGTTTTTGCATTTAGAAACATTTCGTGTTCCTATCTTCAAGTGTTTTCCAGAGGATCCAGAAAACCTGTATTTCTTCAGGCTTTTCATTGTTGGTTTCCTTCCTGCAGGACATCTTTGACCAGCTGGCCAGGTCGCTGGCCCCTAGCATTCACGGGCATGACTACGTCAAGAAGGCAATCCTCTGCTTGCTCTTGGGAGGGGTGGAACGAGACCTTGAAAATGGCAGCCACATCCGTGGGGACATCAATATTCTTCTGATAGGTATGATGTTGGGACTTGCTGTTACCTTGAGGAGTGGGTTGGGAGGTCCTCTTGTATGAGATTCTGCATTCTGGATCTGATTGTATTTCAGCTGCATCAAAGGACAGAAGTAAAACGATCTTTTAGAATTATGCTTGTAATTCTTGATTTATAAAATTTAAAGTGATGTGGTAAATGTGAATGGTAAAGGGGAAAATGATGTAAGTAATATTCAGTGGTAAATTATATCATGCCAAGAACTTTGCTGAAAAAATGGAATTTTGTATGTGCATATGTGTGTATTGGGGGGGGTTCCCAGAGATTCATGACTCCTTGGTTCCACAGGAGACCCATCCGTCGCCAAGTCTCAGCTTCTTCGTTACGTGCTTTGCACTGCACCCCGGGCCATCCCCACTACTGGCCGGGGCTCCTCTGGAGTGGGTTTGACTGCTGCTGTCACTACAGACCAGGAGACAGGTAAGAATGTAAGCCTCCTTGGCAAAGGTCTAGCATGAGATTGACCACATCCTCTCTCTCTCAATATCTATTTGAAAGCGGGCGGGAGAGTGGGAGAAAGTAGTGGGCGAAGAACAGGAGTGCAGTGCATATGTGCAGGTGGGTGGAAGTCAGAGAACAGCTTTCCGAAGTCAGTTCCCTCCTTCCATCACCATGTAAGCTCCAAAGACTGAACTAAAGCCTCACAGGTGCCTCTACCCATTAAGCTATCTCTATGGCCTTGACCAGATTCTTTGAGATTGCTATAGGCACTGACGTGTGTTCAGAAGATGAAATTGAAAGGCTAGTTGGAGTTACCTCATAAAAGACAGAATTTTCTTCATTAATGGGTGAATTTAAGTCTTTAGGTAAACTTTATTGTTGAGAATGTTATGTAGAAAGTACCAAAGGAGAACACTTAGTAAATTGAGGGAAATAAAAATAGATTGTCCTATGAATTAGAGGAACTATTTCAGTATCAATGAAGAGAAGCCTGGTTGGATAAGTATTATGAGAGCAGGTCTGTAGAGGATGTGTGCAGGTAGTTTCTGCCCTGTGCAGGTGAGACTGCTCAGGGTGAAGCATTAAAGGTGACTCACCAGGGCTAAGTCTCCCTGAAAAAGTTACTTAACCATGTTCTCATTCCCCGTCCCCCGCCCCAGAGAGACAAGCCTAGGAAGGAGAATAAAATGCCTCTCCTCTCAAACCTGCACCGTGGTGCATTACATTTACCTCTTCTCAGGGGAGCGCCGCCTAGAAGCAGGTGCCATGGTCCTGGCTGACCGAGGTGTGGTTTGTATCGATGAATTTGACAAGATGTCCGACATGGATCGCACAGCTATCCACGAGGTGATGGAACAGGGTCGAGTGACTATCGCCAAGGCTGGCATCCATGCTCGACTGAATGCCCGCTGCAGTGTTTTGGCAGCTGCCAATCCTGTTTATGGCAGGGTAGGTAGAATCTGGCTCCTGACCACTATCCCTACGTTCCGTTGGTGGTTTTGGGTTACTGGGCTGAGAAGTTCATTGGGGAATAACAGACTGGAAACCAGAGTGAGCTCGTCATCTTGGCTTGTGCGGTGATTCCTCACCCTCTCCTACACAGCAGAATCCTTGGGAATTATGTTTCCAACAGTGTTGTTTTTATTTCCTTTAGTTTTTTGAGACAGGGTCTCAAACTGGCCTCAGACTCACTATTTGGTCCAGGCCAGTGTCAAACTCAGGCTCATCTGCTCTAGGCTCTCCATACACCACACCTGGCAGAAATACAACTGTGAAATGCCAAAAAGAAAATAAAAACGGTACAATCATGCAGAAAGTTTTATTTGCACATGCCAGAGGGTTTTCTAAATAAAACAAATATAACATGAAAACTTTTTCTTCTCCTTGCCTAAGAGACAACTGCAAACAGTTTTGGAATGTTTTCAAGAAGTAAAAACTGAAGCGTATATTTTATACCCAGCCTTAAAACTTTGAATCTTTCGCCTTTGCCTCACAAGCAAAAGGACCTAAGTTCAGATTGATAGGTCCCACGTAAAGTTGCTGGGCAGATACAGCAGATATGGTGGAGCCTGGGAAACCTCAGAGCAAAGCAATAAGGAAGAAAAGGAATCCAGGATGATTCCTGATGTCACCCTTGGGCCTCCACAGGCCCACACACACATGCGTGTGTGCAAAAAATAATCCATTTCCACTCATGATCTCCTTTGGACTAGAAATTTTTATGTGACCTTAGATATATTAATATATTGTAATGATACTATAACTATAAATGTAAGTTATGGTGTAATCATTTAAATATTCTAAATGAACAATATATTAAGTAGGTATGCAAATGTAGTGATAATTTAAGCTATTTTAAAACAATTCTTTGGTATATATTCAAGCGCAACACTTGTTAAAGATGAAAGTAGATTTGGAACTAATGATGGATATGCTTGCTTATTTTTACATAAGAATTAAATCTTAGCTAACTATCTGATTCTTTTTTTTTTTTATTCCACTCATACAAAGTTAAAAAGTAACTCATTCTCCTCCCTCCCTCCACCCTTCCCTGGATCCTCTTTCTCCCTCCCTACCTTTTCCCTTTCCTTTCCCCCTCCCTCCCTTTCTCAAATAGTTGATATTTTCCTCTTACAGTCATCAATGCTGAGAAGGACACATTAGATCAATATGTAGTACAAAATGCAGAACTGTGTTTAGCACTATATCAGAAATAGTAAAAAAACCGGTTCTACTCTGGAGTCAAAATTCATTTAATCATATTTTATGAACCATGTTATGTGTTCAGAACCAAGGCTGCAGTGAAGCTATACAATTCAGATGAGCTTATGTTGCCAGGGGCAGCTGAGATTGTTAGGCAATTGATTTTGAGTTAATTTTTGGTGTGGGCAGATTTTTGTGATGCCCCCCCTCCTCCTTTTTCATCATGTGTCATACTCCATAGTAAAAGAACTTGTAGGGTATGTGTGTGTGTGTGTGTGTGTGTATGTGTGTGTAATTCTAAAATCTACATATAAAGGAAAAAAGATTTTTTTTCTTTTTTTATTATTAATACATTTTTTATTATTATTTCAGCTCATACAAACTTAATAGGTACACCAGTTCCCTCCCTCCCTCCTCCTCCCCCCGTATCCCCTGCTCCCCCTCCCCACCCCCCTCCCTCCCCATCCCCCAGTGCCTCCCGCCCCAATTCCCAGAGAGTCCTTTCTTGTGCATGCCTGATTAGGAAAATAAGATTGTCAGAAGTTTCTGAGTCTTAACTTTTCTCTTAGTGTGATCATTGTTAAATTTCATGCATTTTCCTGCAAATTACATTATTCTTTAAAGATAGATAAACTCTATTATTTGAGACTCCAGGGTTCCCAGCCTGCCTTGTCTTTGGCAGTCAGGGAAGGGAGCCATCTCAGAATTGGTCCTGCTTTGGGAATGAGAAGAGCAGAACAAAGCCTGGAAAGAAATGGCCTCCTGGGTGTGGGATCCACCTCAGTCTGCTAGAGGCCCCTGTGGGAGGAGTTGGGCTTCCGAGTTAGCTCAGGCCCCTGAGCTTCAGCCAGGGACTGATGCCAGTGAAGGAGATGGTTTATGTATTGTGAGTTTTAAAACGCTTCATTTTCTGCTATTCATCTGGTTTATTGTGGATGGCCCAGCCTCTCAGCATTGATCTGTCCTTTCTTCCTGAGGCCGCCACTTCCTTTTTTTCTTGTGCTCCCCAGTATGATCAGTACAAGACCCCGATGGAGAACATTGGACTACAGGACTCACTGCTGTCTCGATTTGACCTGCTTTTCATAATGCTGGACCAGATGGACCCGGAGCAGGATCGCGAGATCTCAGACCATGTCCTCAGGATGCACCGCTACAGAGCGCCTGGGGAGCAGGACGGCGACGGTGAGGCCGTGGCAGGGACCTGCATGAAGCTCAGGCTCACTGGTGTAGCTGTTCAGACCTAGTCTATGTGCAGCTTCACCTGCCTCTGCTGTCATTGGAGGTTGAATGTCTGTCCATTCGCGCTCTGCAGTACTTCCTGGCTCTGTGCTTTGTGAGCCTGTACTGTAGAGGAGCCCAGTTTTCTTGGGTTACACACCTTAAATCCCCTTCCTCTCACCTTGGGTTTACCAGCTATGCCGTTGGGTAGTGCTGTGGATATCCTGGCCACAGATGATCCTGACTTTACCCAGGATGACCAGCAGGATACCCAGATTTATGAGAAACACGACAACCTTCTGCATGGGACCAAGAAGAAGAAGTGAGTGTTCCCCCTCTCTTGAGTGATCCCGTGACTCACATGAGGACATGTGGATCTGCATCTGAGGTTGGGGGGGTGTCATAGGCAAGGCTCACATGAGGGCACATGTCATCTGTGTCTGAACCTAGGGAGGATATTATGTCTTCAGGACTTCATCCTTCATACTTCAGAAAATACATGGTGTGTGCATTTGAGCTGTGAGGGTGTTTGTTACGTCCTCAAGGCTGGAAGTAGAGCCGAGTGTCGCACGTAGAGCTATGCATCTAAGCTCAGCCATGGTATTATGTGCTGGGGCAGGAAATCACAGCCATGCAGGCCTCTTTCTGTATTGGGTCCACAGATAACATCCTTTGTTGTGACCTTTTGCTTTGCTTATATTTAGTTTATATTGATTCAGCTCAGTTAGGTCAGAGTTGACATAGCTAGGTTTCGTGGATACATCATGGTATACATGTTCAGGAGGCTGAGGCAGGTGACTTGCTGTGAAGTTGAAAGTTGTCTGAGCTGTAGAGCAAAGTCCTGACTCTGTTTTTGATAACACATTCTCAACTAATGGTGAGTGTGCGTCTCTTCCTTACGCATGTTCTTCATGGATGTTTATGAAGCGTCAGTAGATAGCAGGCTTTGGAGGCTCTCTCTGTAGGGGAGTAGGGGAGATCGGATCAGGCACTCAGAACATGAAGTGAGGAATCTTGTTTCCCTGAATCTGGTCATGGTGCAAAAAGATGCTCAACCCAACCTTCAAAGCCCTCTGACTTGATGGCCCACAATTGATACCACTAAATGAGTCGAACCTGTTTTTGCTTCTCTGAACTATAGCTTTCCCATCTATGAAATAGGACAGGTAATACTGGAACCTCTTCCCTGTACCACCTCACTTACAAGTAATGCACGTCAAGTGACTTTGTGTGTGGCATCTAATGGTGGTTCGGATAATGGGATCCAAGGCTCATCTTTGCTAATGTTGACCATGATTTCTCTGAGGAGAGCCAGGCAAAGCTACTTCCCTGAGCAGTTGGTAAGGTGTGGCAGGGAAGAGGAGCTCACTGTGGTTGGTTCCAGGGAGAAGATGGTGAGCGCAGCATTCATGAAGAAGTACATCCACGTGGCCAAGATCATCAAGCCTGCCCTGACACAGGAGTCGGCTGCCTACATTGCAGAGGAGTACTCGCGCCTGCGCAGCCAGGACAGCATGAGCTCCGATACCGCTAGGGTGAGTCCCAAAGGAAGCGTAGACTTGGGAGACCATTGGCTAGAAGGTGGAGAGTCTCTGCTCTCTGGCGGCATTTTAACTGCGTACTCCTTCTTCATTGGAGGAGCCTCCTGTTCTGTTCTTTAGAGAATGAAATGAGGCAAGAGTCTCATTCAGTGTCATAAGGGTAGCTTCTGGGAATTGAGCTTGTCTCTAAGTGCTAGATCTATGTTTAGATTTCAGATAAGGACGAGCAAGCAGAAAGATGATAGAAAGATCATCATTATATTTACCACTGCCTGCCCCAGGATGGTACATGGATGTAAAATGCTGCTTTGAGCCCAAAGTGAGCGAGAGTTGATTTGATTCCTTGGAGGTGTGTGAATGTCAATGATGATTAATCAGGACTTGGACAAATAAAACTAGGACTCAGGCTGCCATGATGGCTACGTGAAATAATTTATAGTAATCCAGTATAGCTTTTAAATCTAAATCTTTCAGGAACAGTGCAGTTCTTGTAGGATCTTAAGGCAGAAAGACCCAAGCCTAAAGTCCCCCTTATGTTACATGGACTTTCTGATTCAGTGGACGGGATCATCTACTCTAGCCTCATATCTGTCCCGGCTCTGGGTATTCTTAGCCTTCAAGCATCACTGCCGTGCAGTCCTGGAATAATCTCCTGCTGCCCTGTAGCTTCTGTCCCAGTTTTACTAGGGATGATGTGTTGTTTGTCTTCATGCTAAACACCTCCCGTTCTGTGTAACTGTTCCTCTTCCAGTGTGTCAAAGATCCTCTTGCTGGAGTAAGAACTGAGTATAGTATATCACTTCAGATGTGGTCTAGGTCAATCCTTTGATTTGGATTCTCTTTCTCAGTGCAGATGAGAATTTCAGAGCTTTAGGTGATTCACTAGTTGCTTCTTAAAATCTTCAGACCAGTAGCTTTCAAATCATCAAAAGACTAGAAGAGGTTGGAACTATAGCTCCATAATAGAGAACTTAGCATGAGACAGAGAGAGAGAGAGAGAGAGAGAGAGAGAGAGAGAGAGAGAGAGAACAAACCAAAAAGAACCTGTAAGTAGAAGGTAGCAGGACAGTGTCCCTGAGACTTACCATGGGAAACAGGGAGGTGTGGTAGAAGAGCCAGCATGCGGGCATGGACCCAGCTCTGTAGAAGGCTGTGACCCTCGCACGGACCTTTTCATGGCTCAGGCCACTTTCCTTAGCCATAGTACTGCAGTTTCTCTTCTGTTACTGTGAGGAAATACTCTGACGCAAGCAACTTAAAGGAGAAAAGGTTTATTATTATGTTCCGGGAAGGCTAGTATTCATAATGGTAAAGACATAGTGGAAGGCATAGCACCTGAAGCAGATCAGCTCACATTATAGCAGCCTTCACCTTCTCTCTCTCGCAAGAGAAAGTTCAGTGGACTGACAACCCAAGGCCTGCCCCACTTGATGTCCTCCAGTGGCTCTACCTTTAAAAGTTACGTTCCCTTTCCAAACAGCACCTCCCTCTGGGGAACAGACATTCAAGCACATAAGCCTGCCAGGACAGTTCACATCCATCCATGAGGCACATTCCCAGAAGGCTGTATGATAGCTGGACACATTAAAACCACACTATATTTCAGTAGACACCTAACACCTGGCTCTAACACAGAATGTGACTCATTAGGCATCACTGGCATTTAAAAAACATACAAACAGGGCTGGAGAGGTGGCTCAGGGGTTAAGCCTCTGCCTTGCAGGCGGAAGGTCCTGAGTTCGGATCCCAGATCCCACATATAGACGCCAGGTGGAAGCGGGGGCGGCCTGTGCTTCTGGTCCTGGTAGGGCGGAGCCTGTGAATCCCCGGGGCAGAAGGAGGTGGAGGCGTCCATGGTGGTTCGCGAATTCGTCCGTGGTTCTACACACACATACACACACACACACACACACGCACATGCGCACAGTTGAATAAATAATAATAAAAAAATTAAAAACAAAACAAAACAAAACAAAAAAAACATACAAACATTTTGGTTTATGTCCACCCTGTGGGAACTACTGGTTAGGAATGTGCCGGGTTCTTCTAGACTTAACTGAGTTTGCAGAATTTTTAGAATCCTGTCCTCGGATTACCTCTTGACATCCCTCCCCAATGTGATCTTGAACAAATTACTTTGATTCCCACTTCTCTCATCTGTAAAACTTCTTTAGTTATTAAGCGAGGTAAATTACAGAATTAATATTAAACTCCCCAGAGTTTGGTAGGTGATTATTTTTCTCCTCTTTAGTACTTTCTTAACCTTTTATCTTTGTCATTGTAAGACAGCAAATTTTCTTTTTGTTCACTTACCTTTCCTCTCTCCCTGAATACTCACATATTTCCTTGAGTGTTTTCTTGTCTTTCTGATATTTAAACAGCACCCAGCTACAGAGAAAGCAGGACTAGCATTGCAAGTGGTACCTGTTTCCCTCTCTGCATTGGGAATGGTGTGCTTGTGTGAAGAATTCTACATAAATATTCCACTCATGGTTTCTCCCACAGACATCTCCAGTTACAGCTCGAACACTGGAGACTCTGATCCGATTGGCCACAGCCCACGCGAAGGCCCGCATGAGCAAGACTGTGGACCTTCAGGATGCGGAGGAGGCCGTGGAGCTGGTTCAGTACGCCTACTTCAAGAAGGTGAGCTCGCCACCTGTTACTGCCCGCTGTTTCCTCCATGCGATGACTAGTCCTTGAGATGTCACTGTGGGTCTGCTGTGCTTTCCGTTACCTCTTGACACCTGATTTACCAAAACGTATTATTCACTTCACCTTTATGGTTTGGATATCACTCAAACATGCTTCTTTAGTTCAGTCAATATAGAGTACCTGTTATGCAAAAGGCCTCCCAGCACAACTATTAGACTCCATTCCCTCTCCCTCTCCCATCCCTGATCCTGGAACATGGGGCCCAGAGAGGATGAAATGGGGAAGTCATTTCTGCCGACAGTGCAGTAGAGACTTGAAAGGTTCCTTCCTCAGTTCCTGTAAACTGTGACTTCTCCAGACCACCCATACTTGCCTTGGTTGTAGGTTCTAGAGAAGGAGAAGAAACGGAAGAGGCAAGACGAGGATGAGTCTGACACAGAAGATGAAGAAGAGAAGAGCCAGGAGGAGCGTGAACAGAAGAGGAAGAGGTATGGTGATGGAGAGGCATGGCCGGCTGGGAAGCAGTGCTACTGTTGGGTTTGCAGAGGAAGGTAACCTGGCCCAGAACGAGAGGCAGCGAGGCCCCCTCTTGTGTTCGGTGTGGTATTGTAGACCACTTTCCCACCAAAGGGATGCCCATCTTAGCAGTGACCCTTCATGAGGGTTTGGATAGATGCTTCAGGCTGCTTTGTACGTATGGGTGAAGGACAGAGCATTGGGAAGCAGGGCGTGTTTGTCTTCTGTCTAGAAAGTGGCTTACAGGAAAGGGAGCAGTTTGTATAGGCCTGAGTCTGGTGTTTCATCTTGGTTATAGATAGTTCTGGATTCTTTGATCAAAGGTTCAAGGTGCAGCTCCCCAAAGCCTTCTTTTCTTAACTGCTGTGTATTTTAGGAGGAAGACCCGCTCGTCAGCTGCCAAGGATGGGGAATCATATGACCCCTATGACTTCAGTGACACAGAGGAGGAAATGCCTCAGGGTGAGCAAGTGCCCTCTACTGATCACGGAGGTCACTCCGCAGACTGCTGGCCGCCCCCGCAGCTCCCACTGACCCCTGCGTGGGATCCTGTGTCAGGCTTGTCCTTAGAGAACTCTCAGGAGACCCATAGTACTGAACTCCTTGGTCGTTTGCTTCCTTCTTGTGATTTTTGTCATGCCGGAGCACGCATCCTAGATTTGCATCCAGGATCTCCTCTTATCCAATGGGGATTTCCCTGATTCATGTGTCCTGCCTAGCTGTAGCAGCTCCAGGAGACAGGAGTGTTTGCTGGCCCAGTGAGAGGGGGGAGGGGGAAGCAGTTTTGCGTAGGTGGAATTGGCTTCACCGTGCTTTCTTCTCCATCCCTGCGACCATCAACTTCTGAAGTGCACACTCCCAAGACAGATTCGCAGGAGACCAAGGAGTCCCAGAAGGTGGACTTGAGTGAGTCCAGGTGAGTGGGATTGGGTCCTTTGCTCTGTGGGTTCCCACTGATTCGAGACCCAGCCCCTGAGAGGTGTACAGTCAGCCACAGACCATAACTCAAAGCTGGTTGTGCAGAGCTGGTATAAAGAACTCTGTGGACTGTTGAAATGGCCCAGTAGGTAAAGTGCTTGCTGCACAAGCTTGAGGACCTGAGTTCAGATCCTGGTCTGTGGAAAAGCCAGTTGTAACTCCAGCACCTGGGAAGCAGAGGCAGGCGAGTCCTCTCAGTTCTCTGGCTAACAGTCTAGTCAAATCAGTGAGTTCCAGGTCCAGCTAGAGACCATGTTTCAAAAAGTGAGATAGACAGTAATAGAGGAAGACGCTTGACTTGATTATTGACTCGCTTCTACATGCACAATCAAAAGTATGCATACTTGTGTACACTTTGTAGGTGTGTTCAGAACAACCCATGTACCCGTTTGCCACTGCGTTTATTATTCGCTTTACTAATCCTTTGTGAGAATTTGAATTATGTCATTTTGGGATCTAGAGGAAGGAATTTAAGGACAAAATTTGATTTGTGTCTTACTGTGTCATAGTTACTTTTCTTGTTGCTGTGATAACATAGTCCAGGGTGAGGGGACTTAGCAGAGAAAGGTTTATTTTGGCTCACAGCCTGTTCACAGCTGATGGCATAGTCCATCATGGTGGGGAGGTCAAAGCAGCAGGTATTAGAAGCAGCTGATGATCTCATACCCACAGTCAAGACAGAGCAATGAATGCTTGAGTTCAACTTGCTTTCACCTTTTATACAGCCCAGGGATAGCGGTCTAGTGCCTCCCACAGCGGACAGCTCTTCCTCCTCAATTAACCTGGCCCAGAAATCCTCTGCAGGCCTGTCCAGAGGCTGACTTAATCTAGATGCCCCTCACAGATGTGCCCAGGGCCAGTCTCCTAGTTGATTCCAAATTCTGGCAAGCTGACACATCCTGTAACCCTGGACTCTTAGAAGGATATGTGCATTTTTGTTTTTCCTAATTGTAAACAGTAGGTGTTTGTTTTAAAATGAACTTTTACTGGAGTTTCAGAAAACTTTTTTCTCTTGAAAGTCATGTTTCTTGAACTGTAGAGAAATTCCATAGCTAAGGCTAACTTTCAAATTTTGTTTTCTGAAAGACTTACAGCATAATGTGTGTTCTGAAGAAAGTTAGTTAAACACTGAAAATATTTTAAGGACAAATTTTAAGATCAAATTGTAATTGCATCCTACAGAGACAGTCATCAAAGTTGACTTGGATAGGTTTCTCTAGTGACTGCAGACTCTCCAAAGTACAGATATGTGAAAAGTTTACTGAAGATGTTCTCTAAAAATATTTTGGTGGCTCTATTTAAAACATTATGAGTTCCAAGAACTAGAATCCCTGGGCCAAAGGATTGCAGTGTTAGTAAATTGTTCCCCAAGATGTTCTGTCAGTTTACTATTGTAGCGTGTGAAGTGTTGCCAGTTCCCAGCAACCTCGAAGGTCTTGATAGAATCTGACTCTGAAGCGCTGGTAGCTGTCTAAGGCCAGTGAGATGACTGGGGGGGAGCGCACCTGCCGCCAAGCCGAAAATTCTGTTCTTGGAACCCTCAGGATAGAAGGAAAGAACTGATACCTACAAGTTGTCTTCTGGCCTCCACACACTCAGTGGCACATGTACACACGCACAAAATATAAAAATAAAGTAAAATAAAAACATCGATAATTCTCATTGTGAAGGGAGCACTGTAGTGTAGAAGGTTAGCTTTAAAGAGGGATACTCAGTAGCCCCGTGTGGTGTGTGTTTGTATATACACACATGCTGTGCTAATACTTGGGGTTCTCTCGTGTGGCTCTTGTGAGGCATGTGAGTTTGTTTACTCCTTTTTATGTCTCTTCAGATTCTGAGATGGTCTCGTTTTTGCCTATGGCCTTGAACTCAGCAGTCCTCCTGCCTTGGCCTACAAGTGTTGGAATAAAGTCATACTCCATATGTCTGGTAACTTCTTTACTCACCTCTTTCCTGTGTTGGGCAGGTTGAAGGCATTCAAAGCGGCCCTGCTGGACGTGTTCCGGGAAGCTCATGCACAGTCTGTGGGCATGAACCGCCTCACGGAGTCCATCAATCGAGATAAAGAAGAACCCTTTTCTGCGGAGGAGATCCAGGTTGCCCTGGACAGGATGCAGGATGACAACCAGGTCATGGTGTCGGAGGGCATCATCTTCCTTATCTGAGGACTTGTCTGACCTTGTTTCCTGCATAGCCTGTGCCTCTCAGTCCTCCTGCATTCTCCAGATAGCTTACACTAACTGAGGTTAAAGAACGCGGCCTGAAACTTCATCCTTACTTCTGGAAGCTTTGAGAATGGACGATGAAAGTTGCTGTGGGCAAAGGTGGGAGGAGCAAGGACACTTGCAGAAGGATGGGTGCACTTTTAGACCTCCACTCAGACCCCACATCCTTGGATGTGAAAATATGACTTGGTGTGAGTTATATTTCAGAGTACTGGCTTCAATTCAGCTTGTCCCTTCTGTGCTTGCTGGCTGTCTGTTTAATCCTTCAGGGTCTTCAGCCTTCAAAAGGCCTCCATTCTAGGAGGTCGGACATCATGAAGGTCACTGCAGAAGTATATTTGCAGTTAGACTCATAAGTGTTCTTGACCTGAGTATTTGGGAGATTGAATAAACTTAACTGTTTTGTAGATGTGGGCTTTGTTTGGTATTTTGTGGTGTATGTGTTGAATTTCTTTGCTTGTCCTGCATTCATACAAGTCTCCACAAGATGGCAGCAGCCTGCTGTGGTTGATTTGGGGAGTGTGTCCAGCTCGTCTTGGTAACGCCAGCCGTCAGTCCACAGTTGATCTCTGGTGGTGCAAATCAAGCCCTGCTGATGATGAAAAGTTAAGTGACCACAGCTGTTAGTGAGTGACAATCCAGAGGACTGATCCTGTGACTTTTGTTGTCAAACCCCCTTTTAGAGAAATGATAGGTTATGTCGGAACACCTCAAAACTGTGAGGTCTTCTCTGTAGAGCTCTCTTTTGTGAGGTCGTTTTGGAAGTATCTGAAGCTTCCCCCTGTTCTCAGCTGTAAGTTTGCTGGGGGTCGCCATTTACCTTGAAGCCACAAGACAGATTTTCTTCGACTTTTCATGACAAAAGGTTTTTTTTTTTAAAGGGAAGGCAAAAAGATGATTGAGTTGAATCTGTGATTTTTTTCGTGTTTGTTTTTTTTATAGACCTGAGTCTGAAGCAGTTCTGAGGGAGGGTGCCAGTCCCGGAAAGAGAGAGGTGAGGTTGAACACTGGCAGGGAGCCCACAGTCGGACCAGGTGCAGCAGTAGGTACAGTAAGAGCAACAGGAATCGAGAGCATTTGAGTTCACAGAGGGCGGGAGCTACTCAGAGTTGCTGAGAAGAAAAGCTCCAGGTTTTTAGGGGGTTTCCTCAAGTGGTCTGTTCAGAAAGTCCACGGGGACTGTGTCCTTCGCACCTCTCTTGGGCGCTCATTGTGTACTTTGCTGACCACTCTTTAATTAGCCAAAGGGTAGAAGGTAGAAGATGGTGTGTTGTAGTCATAGGAAACTGTTCTAAAATAACATGACCGAGCAACTCTAGTCTTCACATTGTGTAGTTTCCCAAATTGTAGCCATGTAAAAGAAGTTTATAAGCGATAATATTGCTGCAATTTCCAGGGCCCAGTAATATGAAGTGATTGATTTTTATAAGTTTAAGAAGCATCATTTCATCAGATTCAGGGGGCCTGGAGGCATAACTAACTGGTGGAGTGCTTACTTGGCATGCACAAGGCTGCAGGGGTCCTTCCTAACAGTCCTATTTTTCTGTTCCTTAAAGGTTCCCATTCTCTAGTCTGGATCTGACTCAAGCTTTTAATCACGGGGAACTTCTTTACTTCTAGCTGTGGCAGTCTTGTGAGGTAGGGTCCTTAGCAAAGCACACAGAAGGACCTGCAGGAACCAAAGAATCCGGTGGGTGTTCACTCTGTAGCTGTCTTAAGGATTCCAGACTTTCTGAGGTTAAATCTACTCAGAGTCTGGTTGGCGGATGGGCCCGAGAGTCACTTGTGTGCCTTTTGCTTCAAAAACTTTGGGACAGCCCTGTGTGAGTCTCCCCCCTTCCTGGCTGTCCTCTCTTTTGGAAGCAGGAGAGGTGGGACTGGGCAGATTGAGTAAGAAATGTCACCAGAGAGCCACAGGCTGGGCAAGGGAAGTGAGCCTGCTCCTCGTACCAGTGTCCATCCCACAGGAGATGAGCGAGTCCAGTCTTACCCTTGGAGGAACGTGCATGCTTGCTTCATGTGCAAAAGCAATGGCCGACCTGGCTGCTCTCGGTCCCCAGTGATAGTCAGTGTCCGTGTCCTTTACAAGTGTCAGCTCTGGCTCTACCTGGATAACAGTCAAGGTAGTCTATTAAAATACCACTCTGAGTGGGTATTTTAATCACTGTGATGAACAGTCATCTCAGTATCTGAAGGGAGACACCAAAATCTGAAGAGGCCCTTGTATGTAATAATAGTATTTGCTTGTTTTCTGTAGACATTCCAGTGGATCCTTTAGATTACCTCTAAGTCACTCATACCTAATGCAATGTGAGTGTTGTGTAAACCAGTTGGCGTGATGATGGGCTGGTTAGGGCCTGAGGATTAGGGAAACATGCAAACATGTTTCAGGATTCTGTTCAATTTAGTTGCTTGACTACTGCATGCTTTTAAAGGCCGTGATTTCTGTGCTTCCATGCATGGTAAGGAGTATCTGGGATGTTTATAACAACCTCAAGCAGTTTTATTTACTTCCCAGAAAGGTTTAAGCACAAAATTAATTTTAATTCCATTTCAATCTGCTGCACTATAAACCCAACTTAATGTTTTTAAGTCTTGACGTCTTGATGATGGGTCTTGAGTTAGTCACAGCATGGGATCCTGGCTCATTCTCTTCTGTCTTTCCTCAAGGGAGAGAATTGAGATTCGAAATTCTTTTTGTGAATATTTTTACGATTAAATCTTGAGTATTTTCCCACAGCCTCCAGGTAGATATTAGCCTCTGCTGAGACTCACCATTCTGCTAATGCTTGTCCCAGCAGGTATTTTTTTCTAGTAAACTAAGTGGTCCTGTTCACGTTCCACCATTTAACCTCCTAGTGAACGTGAGCTCATGGACTGGTGGATGGCTCCACGGGTAAAGTGCTTGCTGTGCAGAGTTTGAACCCCCAAAAGCCATAGCCCATGCTCCTGCAACCAGATTGCTAGCAGCAGAGGAGAGAACCGGGTTGGTTAGCCTGCAGTGCATTGGCAAACAAGGTGGGCGGCTTGTACATGCTAGCTATGCACACACACACAGCAGGCATTCTCACGAAGATCACTGTGAATGCAAGACTGGGTAGAGCGGACAGGAATGGGTACAGGGGTGGCTCAGTGGAAGACTTAAGTGGAACTAGAGTCATATTAAGGAAATCTCAATCTCGCTCTCTGTTCAAATGGAACTAACCCAACCAGCTCTAGTGATACAATCAGATCTCAGCTGCTCAGTAGACTGAGGAAGGAGGATTGCAACTTTGAGGCCTGCCTGGGCTGCAAAGTGAGTTCATAATCAGTCTGGCTCAGTGGTTAAGAGCGCTTGCTCCGAGCCACAAGGACCAGAGTTTGGAACTCAGCTGGGTGTTCTCAGGAATGCCTGTAACCTAACTCTTGGGTGGACAGAGGTGGGAGGATTCCCGGAGCTAGGGTGGAGCCCCAGGTTCAGGGAGAAACCCTGTCTCAGAGGAATAGAGAGGGAGTGATGTCAGCAGACACTGGATGCTGTCTCCTGGCCGTCGGGTGCACACAGACACATACCATATGGGCACATGAATCTTTGGGAGGAAAAATTGAGGTACAAAGGAGGCTGAGCTATGTAGCTCAGTGGTAGAATGCTTGTCCTGGCACATGGACACCATCAGGCCATCAGTTCAAGGTTAGCACTGAGAAAAACAAAAGGAAAGATCAACTCTTGCCATCTTGCTCACAGCGTCTGCTTCTTTAGTCATTAAGTGAATGGCATCTGGCGTGACAGCCATAATCAACCTGACAAGTATCTAAAACCAAAAATAAAGTGGACTCGAACTATGCATGTTGTGTGCTTTTTAAAAATTACTATTCAAAAAAAATAAAGAATGAAAAAGCAACCATTGTGATTTTTGTGTGTGTGCGTGAACTTTTAAAACTAGTTGTAAGGGATAGGGAGGTAGCTGGAGTGTTAGTTTCCTTCCATGCATGTAGCCCTGGGTTCAATCCCCAGCATTGCAAACAAAGCAAAACAAAAACGTTTCTAGAGATGATACCTTATACTGTCAGTTGAATCAGCAGGTTTCAGATTAGGTATTTGAGTTGAGGTCAGTAAGTTCTGTAGAAATTTTGAGACCGAAGATATTTTTGAAGCTGAATTTAAAGTCAGATTTCTGAAAATCATTCTGGAGAAGAAATGCAAGCATTTGCAGGTCACGTTTAGCCCCAGCAGACAAGAAAAGGCTTTACGAATTAGAATTAACTTGGGATGATCATACAGATTCTGAGTGCCCTACACAACTTTGGTCTCTGAAGTGACTTCCACATGCCCTTGGTATTTAAGATGAGGCTTAGTCTCTCTAACGATATGCCCACACCATCTAAATTATCTCATTAAATCTTCCCAATAATCCTACAGGGATTTTATTATTCCAATTTTATAAAAGAGGAAGTAGGACTCGGCAGATTACGTCATTGCTCTGAGCCTCACTGCTGGTAGGTGGAGGGGTCAATTCATGCTCAGGGCTGTCTTATAATCACCATGTTCTAACTAGCACGTTTGATGTCTTCAAAAGGTCTGGAGTGCTCTGGCAGCTGCAGTGGGGCAGAGCTTCGTCTCTGAGCGAATTCAGTGGACGAGACGATAAGAGTTCTAGCATGATTGGGTCTGAGGGCCCCAGTGTTCAGAGAAGAAGCAGAATCCCCACAGCTAGGAGTACCCTAAAGGCAGAGCACCCTGGGGGGCAATGACTGACATTTGTTATTTCAGATCACAGAGTTCCTTGTGGTATCGTGGGCACCACAGTTACCAGGAAACTTGCCCTCTGGGAGGTTGTTAAAAATTTTCAATTAAGAACAATGCAAATGTAATTTTTTCTTATTGCAAAGCAGAATCTTTTCATTACCCATAATCTAGTCACCCAGAGGAAATATGCCTTGGGAATTTTCTAGGTATCTATCCATGCCTGCAGAGCTGGGTATTTGAAGACATCATGACTGTAAGGAATACACATGCTTATTGCTTGGGACTGTCCCCAGAGGTAGAATTTCCTTTCAAAAAACATGAGTGTTGATAAAGTTTGATGTGCTTTGTTCTGCATGTTCCCATACCTGCTGACTTGCTGATACTGTGTGTCTTCCTTGCTTTTGTCTTCCACATAGTTAAGGCTTGAAGTTTAAGTTCCTATGTATGCATGTGTGTTAGATTTGTCTGCTGGTGTTTTGTCTATGCAGGTGTATGTGGCCATGTGTGCACGTGTGTCTAGTAGAAGTTCAAGGTTGACATCAGGTATCCTCTATTGTTCTCTACCTTATTTTCAAGTGAGATATAGTCTCACTGAGCTTGGCACTCCCTGATTGGTTGGACTGCTAGCTAGTGAGCTCAGGGGAATCTTCACTAGGGTTATAGAAATGTGGGACCACACCTAGATTTTTTAATGTGGGTTTTGGGGATTTGGACTCAGGTTCTGAGACTTACATGATATTTGCATGACCTAGGGAGATCCATCTGCCCAGATGCCCCCCTTTTTTAATTATTTGTCTTGTGTGTGTGTGTGTGTGTGTGTGTGTGTGTGTGTGTGTGTACCAGAGGACATTTGAGTGTGTGTGTGCGCTTGTGAAGGCCCAAGAGTACTTTAGGAATCATCCTGGATTGCTCTAACTTCTTTTTGTTTTGCTCTGGGGTTTCCTAGGCTCCATCTTTCAGGGCAAGAATTGCAGGCCAAGGCCATATCTGCCTGTCATTTCTATATGTGATCTGGTGACCTCAACTCAGGTTCTTTTGCTTAGGAGGCAAAGACTTTAACCCCTCAACCTTCTCCTCAATCCCTGTTTTTAAGTATACCTCTCACACTGTGCTTTCCAGTGTTCTTGAGATTCCAGGTATATGGCAAAGGTTTGACACTGCTTCCTACTTCAACATGTAGGCAACTCCACCACTGTGCCATCTTTGAGAACTAGAGGTGAAAGTTGATAGAATAAGTCACCTTAAGCTCTTTCTGAAACCACTTGCCTGGTTTCCTTACCATTTATCTTGTTAATCCAAAGATAAAATGACTGCAAAAGTTAAAAGGAATCAGAATCAAAAAGCAAAGACATGCCCCATTTCTTATCATGTTCAGAAAGGGGGTGAGGTTGCTTGGGTGTTGGATCCTGATCCCAGACAGTCTCTGCTCTGTTAAGCATGCTTGGTGACCCCTCACTTTTTCACCATGTGCTGGGTGGCTGCAGTCGCAGTCAAACTATTTTCTTGCCTGCCATGAACAAAGTGGTTTTCCTTCTCCGGGCTCAGAGTCCGGAGACCTTTGTGTGAATTACAGTTCTGCTGTTCCACAGCTGTGTGGCTTTGGGCATTTTCACCTACTCGGTGCAGACTGAGATTAAAAGGTATGGGAAGAGGCTGAGACCATACTTCAGAAGTGGCCTTCTATAGGGAAGCCATTTGACTTAGTTTCACAGTGCTCTTTGGTAGCTTACTCTTCTGGCACCCCAAGTATTACTTAGTTTCATGTTTCTACTTCTGTAATGAATACACGACCCAAATAGTTGAGGTAAGCAAGGGGATTTTTTTTTTTTTTTTTATTTCAGTCATGATTTCAGGCTACAGTTGGTCATGGCAGGAAAGTGATATCAAAATCAGGAGCCAAGGAAACTGGCCACACCCTACCCACAGGAAAAGCCGAGGGGCCAGGAAGGACCGAAGCTTACCTTCCTTCTAGCTTGCCAGTCTGATAAATTGACAACCAATTCTCTCTCCTTTTTATCCACTTCCCTGGGAAATTGGCCCACCCACGTGAACTGCATCGTCCCACATCAGTTACGCAATTAGACAATCTCCTCCAGGCTCCAGGCCCTAATTAGAGATTTCCTCAGAGATATGCCCAAAGGCTCTGTTTCTCATTGTTAAGTTGGCACTTGAAAGTAACTGGCACACAATTCAGCCTCCATCTTCAGCTGAGAGGGTTGGGCCAGATTCTGTCTAAAGAACTGGGCAGCTCCTGGTTCTGTAATGGCGCAGACAGAGAGAGGCGAGATGTTCTTTCCGTATGCCTCGAAGGCGTGGGGAAAACTTGATGTGCAGCAGAGAATGCCACGCTGTCTGGCATCTTGGGACACTCCACAGAGCACCACAGACATGGTGTCCAAATGGGGCGAGTCTTTGAAGAAGGCCTGACACCCACGCATGCCATCCACAGAGGTGTTGGCCATAGCGCACATGTCTGCGTGGCCAAGCACCTCACAGCCTTTACTTCCCTTCTCCCTGTTGCTGCCTGTTCCCCCTTTGTACCTCCATCCAGTTCTCCCCTCTGTCCAGAGGAACAGTCTCGCACAGGAAACAAGCAGCCCCTCATTCTAGGGCGTGAGGAGAAGCTGAGATTTGTCCTTCTGAGTCATCGCCACACAGGAGTGAAAGCAACACAGCTCTTCGTTGTGGTGGTTTCAGTTCACCTCTTCCTTCCCTTCTTCTTTCTTCTGTTCCTCATTCTTCTCCTTCTCATCCCTATTTTATTCTTATTTAAATCAAAACTTTTTTGTGGGAAATATTCAGTTATGACACTAAGATGTTAGCATATGGAGTTGATGAGATTGCTTTCCACAGAAAGAAGAAAACTGGAAAAGAACTATATTACCCCACTTCTTACACACATGTACCTGCCTGTACTTTCATATAGACATCCCTACACACACACACACACACACACACACACACACACAGTACAGACGCACACTGCAGACACGCACACACAATACATACTGCATACACATGCATACACATCTATACTGTTCATATGCACACTCATACACTGTACACACACACTCATACACATTGTGCATATACACACACACTTCTATTTTCATGACTGACACTGTGGGTATCACTGACCATTATATTTTGTTCTGGGTTTCTTTCTTTTTTTTTTCAGTTTGTATCTTTACAGATTTATTTCTATGCACCCATGCGTGCATGAGTATTTCTACAAAATTGTATGACCATAAACATTTACCCATAATGATTCTTCATGTTAATTTATACCTCTCTCTTATTTGGTGCCATGAATATAACAAAAATTTCTTTGATTCATTGTCATTGGACACTTGTTTTAGTAATATTCAAGACATTATAAACAACGCAAGAGCACTGTCTCTGGGATAAAGTCCTAGAATTTTGATGTAAAGCAGACATAAGAAACATTGTCTTAATGCTTTAACACCTCTTCAGGATGTGTCTGCGATATGCCACGACATAGTCCATTCCGCTGTCCTAACAAAGTCACCATTGGAAGAAAATGGCTTCAAGGAAGTCCATTTTCCTAGATAAGTCATGGCATGTTTGGCTGTTTGGCTGTTGCATGTATCTGTTGCTTAAAACATAGGTGGATAAAATTCCCACCTATGTACTAACTCAGAAATTCCAGAAGCATAAGACTATGCTATCAGTTCATTAGAACTTTAAACTGTGATACCCTCTTATCCTGGCTGAAGGCTAAGCAAGAGACCATCATGCCAGAAAGCCTAGACGCCAAGACTGCCCCTGGAGATGGTGTTTGCAATCCAAACTGGGAAAATCCATGTCGATAGCAAAGGGGACTGTGTCTTTCCCTTCCCAAACATCACTCTTATGGGAAATCACAGAGATGGACCATTTGAGTGCACTCCCACCAATGATCGCCTCTGCCCTGAAAGAGACACCCTTGGCATATGGGGCCTGACAGTATAGACTCCAGGTTTGGAGTATGCATGGTTCACAGATTGGTCATCTAACTGCTGGCAATATATTTCTGGAATTCCTCATAGGAAGACATAAACAACCTTACTATTAAAGGAATGGAAGGATGCTATCATAGGAGGAATATTCTTTTAATAACTAGTGATTCCTTCAGCACATATCTCAGTAGTGCTCCATCAACAGGACCACACTATAGGTGCTTATGGCCCTTGAATATCCAAGCCATGGCCCCTCCTAGAGACGTGGTTCAAGCTTGGATTGCAGAGACTGCATGAGCTGCATGCAACTTCTCAAGCTAGAACCTGCTGCCATGCCTGGTGCCCATGTCAACCTGCCTGATAGAGAGTTGTGTGTGTTCTCCACCTGGTCCGGGGGAGCCCTGGTCTTGAGGCCGTGACTCTGGTCTGCGGCAGTTTCTCACAGTCTACAGTTTTAGCTATGTGTGCTTAAGAATTTTAGAAATATGCCAACCATTGTCTACTGAACTTCTAGTCAGCGGTTAATAGTTAACTTGTCCTAGGACATGATATTTCAGTTGTTAGGGAAGCTTGATTTTTCCAAAACAGAAAAATGCTGGCTATGTCCCAATTATTGTCTTTCACTCTTATGATTAATTTGTTTTAGTCCTTATGTTTTGTCCCTACGCAACCTGCTTTTGCTTGCCAAAAAATTGGTATTTAAACTGTAGCTTTGTGCCCAATAAACAGACTCAGATTCACCTTCCACTAGAGTTGTGTGTCTCCGCTTCTCATCGCTGACTCCTTCACCCACCTGGTTCAGGATCCCTGGATTCCCTGTCCTGGTCCTGACTCAGTTGGTCCAGTGGCAGTGATGTCTTGCTTCCATGATTCCTCTGTGTCCCCAGTGCCCAGACTACACAGCACAGGTGAAGACAGCCGTGGGCACTCCAGCCTTCAGGTGGTTCAGCAGCTGTGGCATGACCTGGAATTCAAATATTCTATTGGCACCACAGGGACTGCCCCAGAATGTCGCTAGCAGATACTCATTAAAACTTGAAGAAGCCATACACAAATAGTGAGCTTCAATTCCATGACCACAAAGATGACCTCAGATAAACATAGTGGGACATAAGATTAAACAAAAATCATGAATGTGGAAAGAAAGGTGTAGGGGGAATAATGAGAATACATTATACATATATGGAATTATCAAGGAAAAAGTTTATTAATATTTTCTGTTATGAAGTATTTAGTGAGCATACAATCCATTTCTTTTCAATAAAAACTTCTAAATATTTGAAATAATAATTTGAAATAATAGTACGGATATAAAATTAAATCAAGTGGGGCTGGAGAGGTGGCTCAGAGGTTAAGCCTCTGCCTTGCAGGCAGAAGGTCCTGAGTTCGGATCCTAGACCCCACGTATAAATGCGGGGTAGAAGTGGGGGCACCCTGTGTTTGTTTCTGGTCCTGGTAGGACGGAGCTTGTGAATCCATGGACAGAGTAAACAAGGAGGAGGCAGAGGTGGTCCATGGTTCTCGAATTTGCCCGTGGTTCTACACACACACACACACACACACACACACACACACACACACGCAATTGAATAAATTATAAAAAAATTAAATCAAGTGAATATTTATTTTGTACCAGGAATGAACAGAATAATTTCCCAAGGACATAGGCATGTGGGAACCTATAAGAGGAAAACAGTTGTTTTCTCAAAGGATTTAAGATTCCAAGAGTGTAATGGAAAAAGAACAGCATCTTCAACAAATGGTGCTGGCAAAACTGGATCTCCACATGCAGAAGATTAAAGCTGGACCCGTACTTGTCACCATGTACAAGACTTAATTCCAAATGGATCAAGGATCTTGATTTAAGGCCAGAGACTTTAAAAACCATAGTTGAAAGGATAGGGAACTCCCTCGAGCTGATTGGGCTAGGCCAACATTTCCTAAACAGACATCCAATGGCACAGTCACTGCTACCAACTCTCAGCAGTTGGGATCTTGTGAAATTAAAGAGCTTCTGTTCAGATAAAGAGATTGTAACACGAGCTCAAAGGCAACCCACAGAATGGGAGAAAATCTTCACTAACCACATATCTGACAGAGCTCTACTGTCCAGAGTGCACAAAGAACTTAGAAAACTAAACTCCAAGGAAAACAATGGCCCAATTAAAAAATGGGCCCTGGAACTTAAAAGAAACTTTACCAGGGATGAAATTAAAATGTCTAACAAATATCTTAAAAAATGCTCCACTTCCTTAGCCATCAGGGAAATGCAAATCAAAACTTCCCTGAGATATCATCTCACCCCGGTCAGGATGGCAAAAATCCACAATACAAACAATGACAAATGCTGGAGAGGATGTGGAGAGAGGGGAACTCTCCTACATTGTTGGTGGGAATGCAGGCTCATATAGCCACTCTGGTGAGCCGTCTGGAGATTCTTAAAGAAATTAAAGATTGAAATGCCATATGACCCTGCTATCCCACTTTTGGGAATAACCCCCCATGCAGCAGAGGTTCGCCTCGATAGCACAAGCTCGACCATGTTCATAGCAGCACTGCTTACAATAGCAAAGTCATGGAATCAACCTAAATGTCCAACAGTTGACGAGTGGATAAGGAAACAGTGGTACATCTATACAATGGAGTACTACTCAGCCATCAAAAATGATGAATTATTGGAATTTGCTGGGAAATGGATGTCATTAGAAACAATTATATTAAGTGAAGTATCCCAAACCCAGAAAATTAAGCACCGTATGTACTTCCTAATAGGTGGCTCCTAGTACCAAACTCACCCAGCCCACATTGAGACCCTCAAAAGTAAACCTATGTAACACAGTAATTGCAAGGATTATGAACAAGAGAGATAGGGTAGGAGGGCCACACCAGAAACAAGGAGAGAGGGGACCATGTTACAGCAGAGAAAATAGGCTTCCATCAAGGTCTGCAAGTAAGTAATGAGAAACCTGGTTAAGTTCACAGACGTTCTTTCCTGATCTCACCAGAAGGGGAAGGCATATAGTCTAGCAGATAAAAAGTAATCATTTTGCAAATGGGTGATGGACCCCTCCCTCACTGAGGTTTCCTACTTTTATTACATCTACCCTTGAATGTGCTATTATAACAAGACTCCAGTTTAACAGCTTTTTGTCTCTGGCCAGGGGGTGACATACAGTGCCCAGCAGGATGGAGTGAAGGGCATTGCAGGAGCAGCAAAACTGCAAAAGAAAATCAACAAACCACAATCCAGAACTTCAGAGACTCTATATCAATCACATAGAACTAGGCCAGCCTAATCTCTCCCCATCCTGGAGCTCAGGGACATTTGCGGAAGAGGGGGCAGTAAGACTGTAAGAGCAAAAGGATGGGAGGAACAACAATTTGCAAGATTCTCAACAATAGTTGGGGCCAAAGCAATCATAATGGGACTTTGCATGCCCTGCACAATGTCCAGCGCACTGTTGCCCTCATAAAGTCTAGCATCTGTTAAGGGCACCGAGATCCCTGGAGGCAAGGGATTGACAGCCATAGTAGTGCTCCTATGCTTAAGGGGAACAAGAGAAAGGGCTTATGGAAATGCCACTGGGTCCTTATATGTTATCAGAGAGGAGGACCCAGTGGAGAGTCAGGTGTACACAATAAAGGACTCTCTGGGAATTGGGGGGGAGGTACTGGGGGATGGGGAGAGAGAGGAGGGGGAGGAGGGGGTTGGGGGGAGGAGGGGGGAGGGAGGGAACTAGTAAAGAAATTTTAAAATGTATAATTACATTTTTAATAATAATAATAAAAAGATTCCAAGAGTGAATTACAGGGAACAATAGAAAGCATTAAAAATGCAAAGCCCCCTACAGGTAGCTGCCCCAGTGGCCAGAGCAAAACTCTCTAGGGGGCAACGAGATAGCTTGCTGGGCAAAGTGTATGCTTGAAAACCTGGGGCCTGAATTCAATCCCTGGATGCCCACAAGGAGGAAGGAAATTGGTCCTTGGACCTCTACTCCTGTGCCATGATATACATGTGTGTAACTCTCTCTCTCTCTCTCCTCTTCTCTTCCCTTAATTTTTTAATTTATTTAAAGAACAGCTGCCTCTAGTCAACTGCTGAATGGAATGTCATGAAGGCAAATGGAGACTTCCCAGGTGGGAAAGGTTTTCAGTAGAGACGGATGTTTTGGAAGAGATTGGGAGTTTGGGCACAATTCACGTGAACAGAGTAATCAGTGGTTGTTGCAGAATAAAGTAACCTGGGAGGGGGAGGACTCAGAGCCCGCTTTGTGGAGCAAAAGCTGGACATTGAATTTGCTTCATGTGATCGCTTCTCGGCCTTTTGGCTAAGATCAAGTGAATTTGCTTCATGTGGATGGTTCGGAAAGTGATATGTAAGTCAAGCTAAAAAGTATGTATGAGATTTGGGTCAATACATGAGGGACTGATGATTTAATCTAACCAACGGAGAATTGGAGTGAAACGATGATTTTTTCTGGTCCTCAATTCACTTTCCCAACCCACCTCAAGACATCATTATGACCATTGGGGAAAGCACAGGGGTAAAAAGTTGCTGATTCCTGGTTCCAGCCCAACTTGGCGTAGCAACGAGCTGAAGAGAAACTTTGGTGGGAGGAAGCCAGGCACCTTCGACAGGGTTCCACTTTCAGTCTGCAGACACAGGGGTTGGGCTTTCCCCAGACACCGCATCTGGACAGCATGTGTTGACTAATTCCAGCCACCACACTGCAGGAAATCAGCTTGCTGCTGAGTAAGTGAAAGTCTGCACGGAACCTCGCCGAGCTGCAACATCTGACTGTAGATACAACATCTGACGTAAATACATAGAACAGCCTCTCTCTCCATTAGCCTCCTCACCTCCACCCTTGCCAAGAAACCTTCCAGAGTCTAAGAGGCGATAACGGCTCTTAGCTATAGAGATGTAAAAACGAAGGAGTTCCAGCTTTCTCATCTCATTCTCATACTTAGAAGGGCATTTGGTGGTCGGTTTCTCAGTTTCAAAAAACATCATGTATTCCTTGTCCCCTGCTGCAATTTTTTTTTTTTTCTGCTCTCTTTCACTCCTTGGGTCTTATTGTATAGTTCAGGTTAGCCTAGAATACACGATCCTTTGGTCTCTGCCTCCCAAGTGCTGGGATTAGTGGTTCACACAACACACTGATATCTCATGGCAATCGTGTACTGCGGCCAGCATTTTCTCCAATGTTCCTTAATTCTGGGCGCCTTGGACTTTATCGATATTGACATGTGGGCATCTTATGTAAATATAGTCAGAATTAGTCAGTGTGGGACTGATGGCAATGAGTCTTCATTTCAAACAAATTCTTTGAGACTAATCAACTAGACATTGCTGGGCTTGGGACCAAGCCTTAACTAGTGAGATCCTCCTAGGTTGTAGGGTTGGTCTAGTGTTTTCTCTAGTACCTAGTACCTGCTCCATCCATACCTGCTGCCTCCTCCCTCCCCTGAGGTGGATGCTCATTCTGTGTCATTTGTTCCTGTGTACACATCTTAAGGCTGTTTTGCATGTAGGAACGCAACCTTAGACTTAAAAGTTACCAGTGAATTAAAACACAGTGTAGACATAGAAATACTGACTCAGGACTTAGAAGTTCTCTACTCAGGGTTGGGGAGTGGCTTGGGGATTAAAGCGTTTGCCTTGCAATCAAAAGGACCTGAGTTCAGATCCCCAGATCTCACATAAAAATGCAGGGTGAGTGTGTGGTGATATATAATTCTAGCCCTGGAAGGCTGAGTCCTAGAGCAAAGGAAAACAATAAGGAGTACAACAATCCAAAATGATTCCTGATGTCACTCTTGGAACTCCATAGGAACACACATCAGGTGCCCTCTTGTGTACACACACACACACACACACACACACACACACACACACAAAACCCTCCCTAGTTAACTCAATTACTAGGAGTTTGTTAGTGACATCTTTCCTGATTTCTCTCCAAGGTTAACTTAAATTTCTGTTATTTTTACACATGGTAATTTCCCTTTATGTGTCAAGCCCTGGATATTCTCAATCTCTAATTCCAAAAGAGCCCAAGGTAAAGTCTACCCAGAGCAGCAGCAGGGCTGTCCTACCCAATACAAAGTCAGAGAAACCGTGATGCATTCATTCTCCTAGTGCACACACACCTGAGACCAACCCAGATGATAACAGTTTATGGGCTTTTCCATTGAAGCCACATGAGACGTGGTGCAGCCAATGACAGAGTTCTCTTGCGGTGGTCTCCTGGGGAGACCATTCAGTAAACGGTGTGTTAGCAAGAAAATAAAACTCATATGAAAAAATGGCCCCAGAACCAGAGAACTGATTCAGAATTGAGTGATTTTTCATTGAATCTGGATCTTTCTCCAAGGAATTACATTCTTTTCTAACTGAGCTTCACACAGTACTGGGAAACTCTTTCCTTCCTTTCTTTCCTTCTTCCTTCCTCCTTCATTCCTCCCTCCCTCCCTCTCTCTCTTTTTCCTTCTCTCTCTTTTTCCTTCTCTTTTCTTCCCCTCTCTCCCTCGTCCCTCTCTCCCTCTCTCCCTTATCCCTCCCTCTCTCCCTCTCTCCCTCCCTCCCTCCTCCTTCCTTTCCTTCCTTCCTTCCTTCCTTCCTTCCTTCCTTCCTTCCTTCCTTCCTTCCTTCCTTTCTTCTTCCTTCCTTTCTTCCTTCATTCCTTCTTTCCTTCCTTCGTTCCTTCCTTTCTTCCTGCCTTCCTCCTTCCTTCCTTAGCATTTGCTCCCTTCCAGCTATCACCAAGTCTCTCTCTCTCTCTCTCTCTCTCTCTCTCTCTCTCTCTCTCTCATTTCAAACTCTCTATGTGGTTAGGGGTGACCTACAACTTTTGAACCTTCTGTCTCTATCTCCTGGGTACTGGGATTACAGGTGTGTACTCTCATACCTGATTTATGTGATGCCAGGAACTGAACCCAGGACTTTATGTATGCTAGGCAAGCACTCTGCTAACAGCCTCTTCTTTCATCAGATCAGGAATGCTATTCATTTTTAGAGAGAGGGTAAAATGAGAAGAAGAAGGAGGAGAAGAAGAAGAGGAGGAGGAGGAGAAGGAGGAAGAGGAAAGAAGAAAGGTGGGAAAAGAACACAAAGGCTACAGCTTCAGGAAGAGGACAGGTGTAGTTTTAATTAACCAATCCTAATTCATTCCTATTGCAGGAAATACCAGCTTCTGAAGACCCTACACTGTATCTTCATTGGACAAATAATTCTTACACTTCAAGAGAAGGGTTAGTGGCCATTGGTTGTGATTTTATGGTGATTGGAGAAAAATACGTGATGAGTCCATTATTTGCTTCAAACAAAAAGAAAACGAAAGAGTTCAAAGACCCTGAAACTGGACTATGGTTTTGCAGTAAAAAGACTTGGGTGGGTGGGGAAAGATTATGTAGGTCTGGGGAGTTAGCAGGTAACAGGTAGCAGCTTAGTAACAGATGCCTCACCGTGTAATTTTTTTTCATTCTGGCTTGGTGTTCTGACGCTCTCTTCAGATAGGTCCTACTTCAATGCCTGTTTAATGTCCAGGGGGAAGTGGATTACATGGAAATAAATAGGTTAAAACCAATTACATACTAAGAGCTTTTGTTGATGAATAAGATAATTTTGGTTTAAGTTTTGAATTTAGTTGTGATTTACAACACTCTTTAAGGCTAGCATACGATAACATCACTCAATGGGTCTGTTTTGTGAAACACTGGAGTCAAGATAAAAAGTGAATAAGCAGAAATAGACTGAAAGATATTTTAAGGTCCTCCCCTGTCCATTTAGATTAGGGGCTGTGATAAAGAAATAACGCCCTATTGCTGGTGGATCACAAGACCAGAAGGCCCTTTTCTTGGTCCCCAATATGACCCTATGTGGGTCAGCAGGGAGACAGCTTGTGGCTGTCACTCAGAAGGTGCAGACTGATGGAGACTCTACTCTCTGACCTCACTGTCATTTCCCCACCTGGTTCCATAAGAACCAGGGAGTCAGGAGAAGAGCAGTCATGGTGAGTGACACATGGGTTTTACATTCTTCTGTCTGGAAGTGACATCACTCACCACTTCACATGTCACCGGCCAGAGCAAGTCAGAGAGCAAAGAGACAAAAAAAAAAAAAAAAAAGTATTACATTCCTGGAAGCATCAACAGTGGTTCGATGTCTTCCATCATCTGACCCATTTTTCATTAAATACTTGGGTTTTCAAACCTCACATTGACATTGCCTTCGTTTCTCCGCTAAGGAAGAGCACCTGATATGTCATGCAAATAAGAAGTACCTAGTGCGAATCCAGAGCCCATCGATTCCATGGGGTCTGCAGGCAGAATGGAAGCAGGCAAATAGCAGACAGTATTCCCACTTGGAAAGAGAACAAGGGTCACTGGGGCAACATGCTGGGTTGGCAGCTTTGATGTTTCACTTGGCTGGGCCATGTTTGGGGCCATGGGCACCTCATGCCTCATTCCTTTATTGGAGGCTGCTCCCACTTTTGGGAAGGATGCGCCTTATTTCTACTCTCTGATCTCTGGCTCTGCTTGTTAGAAGCTATTTTTTTCTCTCTCCTTGACCATATCAGAAACGGTGCTGGGGAAGAATCGTTCACTGGGGCCTTAGTTCCCGTGCCCTGGCGATTGGGGTGTGAGCATCCGTTCAGGTTAAATTGGAGCACTCTCCGGAAAACTGAGTACATTTTTGATCTTAAGGTCAGACTTTTTTTCCCGAAGCACAGTACCTGAAATATTTGCATTTCATCTTTGCTTCTTATTTTGCTATTCATTTTTCTTTTTTGCGCGCGCGCGCCCGCGTGTGTGTGTATGTGTGTGTGTGTGTGTGTGTGTGTGTGTGTGTGTGTGTGTGTCCCTGTGAAGGACCAAGGGTGACTCCAGGAATTACCCTGAATTACATGCTACCTCCTTTTTACTTTGCTCTGGAGTTTCTGAGGCTCCACCTTCCAGGGCTGGAAGGCAGGCCGCCCCCATTTCTGCCTGGATTCTTACACAAGATTCAGGATCTCTGCTTGTGAGGCAGAGGCTTAACCCCTGAGCCATCTCTCCAGCCCTTGCTACTCTCTTTTTAAAATTATTTTGTTTTTCTAGTTTTATATTGACCACTTATCCCTGCTTCCCTCCATTAGCACTCCCACCCATCCTTCTCCCTTCCTGTCCTCAATCCATCCCACTCTCTCGCATCCTCCTGCCTGCCTAGTGCTGTGGACCCCAGGGTTCCCTTTGTTTTGTCTATTTTTTTTTAATTTTCCTACTTTTGCAAGCATATTGAGTACTTATCCCTGCTTCCCTCCATCATCTCTCCCTCCCATCCCTCCATCAATCCCACCTCCTGCCTGTCTGCTTCTATGGATCTCAGGCTTGTCTACTCTTGGAGACTCAAGCCTCTGTGGCATGTCAAATTGCCTCTTTTCAGGCCTCCCACTGATAGGCGCATTTCCCTTTACTCATCCAGCTTTAGTCCCCAAGGTTTCCACTGTATGTTCTTATCTCTCTCTTGAGTTCCTCCGTAGTCTCTGGGGGCATGTTGGTATGTCAGTTATTATGCATGTCTGGTATGAACAAGTCTCATTGCAATGAGTTCTTGGATGCAGCAATCTTGCCTTGAGTGGGATGTCTTGTCCAAAGGTGAATCTTCCCATCTTTAGGTTCTTACAATCTCACCTGTCCTCTATTCTGTGGGATTTCCAAAATCTTAGGATGGGCAGATTGGGTTGGTTTGATTTTTGGTGAGCCCTGCTGATTCACTGGTACTCTGCATTATGGCTGGTCATTGCTGTCCACTTCACTGCTCTTCTATTGCCCTAGGCTGCATCCTCTACCTGTTATAGAGGTGTTGAGATCCTCACCTCTGTTGTAGAAGAAGACTTTTAGGTTGAGTGCTGAGTGCTCTTCCAATCAATGGGTATAATAGCAGGTATTCACAGAGAAGTTTGGTGTACTGTCTTCCTACCTATAGGTTCATAGTCTGTTTTCCCCCAGTGATCTATTTCCTTCCCTTTTATAGGTTATCGTTCTAGCTAAAGTAACAGGAATGTGTTCCATTCTTACAAGCGGGTCTTGAGTTCAATCAGAAAACTGTTGGTTGTCTCCTTGATACTCATACCACTATTACACTGGTGGTCACCGTTGCCATGGTGATTTTTATTGCAATTTAAAGATCTCATGCGTTGATGGGGCCTATGATTTTTTCTCTCCCCCAGTAGCTTCTACAGTATTCCTTGGTATTGTGTAAGCTATCCTTGCCATCCATTTTTATTTCTATAATTTTCTCTTCCTCTCCTGACTTTATGGTAGATTATGAGAAAAATATATGTATATATATAAATGTATAATACATTATTCTTTATAATGTACATACTTATGATACTTATAAGTATTTATATATATAGTAAATGCTACATATATAAATATATGATATATATATGTGTACACAACATGAAACTGTCTATAATTTTGAACTTCTGATCTGTTGTGATGGCCTCAAGTAAAAGAAAAGATCGACTTGGAAAATGAACAGTTTAAGCTGAATAGTGGATGATTGAACTCTGTCTTCTGGAGTCAGACCCAAGCTAATCTTGGCTTCTGCTTTTATTGTATCATAATGATGTAAGCACTAGAAGATTATGTGTGGGCACAAAGCATGAAAGGCAAACAATAAAGAATGTAAAAACTGGTTGAATAGGCTATTAAACTTTTGCAAGGAACATAGCTGTTCTCTAGATATTATTAACTTTATTCTTGAACAGAATAACAAGATAACAAGGCACATCTTCCTTAATAGTCAAGAACAAATTCCTGAAGGCTTTCCAGCAGGATTGACTTTTGGCCCTTGCTTTCAAGAGACCAGCAGTGCTTTGTGATTCATGGTTAGGGAACATGAACTTCCCCATCTTTCCATCTTGTGTGCTGTTTCCCTACACTGATCCTCCTGGTAGATTACAAGAAACATATATATTATAAAAGTACATATTTATATATGTTTATTCTGATTTTTTCCTGTTTTTCTTTATGGATGAATTTTTTTATTATTTATTCAGTTGTGCGTGTGTCTGTATGTGTGTATGTATGTATGTATGTATGTATGTATCTATGTGTGTGTAGAACCACTGGACAAATTCGGGAACCACCATGGACCACCTCCACCTCCTCGTTTACTCAGCCCTGGGATTCACAGGCTCCACCCTACCAGGACCAGAAATGCAGGCCTGCCCCTGCTTCCGCCGGCGTCTATACGTGGGGTCTAGGATCCGAACTCAGGACCTTCTGCCTGCAAGGCAGAGGCTTAACCCCTGAGCCACCTCTCCAGCCCCTCTTTATGGATGAACTTTGCCTTTGATAATTTCATACAAGCATACAGTACAGTCTGACAACCCCACCTTCCACCCTCCATCTTTCTCCCTCTTCACTGCCATTTCCCCTCCCTTTAATCCTTCCCAAGACATTCCTGTGTTTCTGCCCTGTCCCATGATTTACTGGGTTTAAGTAACCCTCCTACCCATGTGACCTGGGTTTGGGATTGCTTATTGGAACCTAGTAGACTCCCCTGTGGGTATTCAACTGGATATTTTCACTTCCTTAACTGAATCTTCCTGGTGTCTGTCATTTATCAGGACTTCATAGACACCATGGGTCCTTCCTCAGTTTATTGTAGGTAGACTTAGTGTCAGCAACCACCTGTGTTGTTAGAACTGTGCTCTTACACATTTTATTCTGAATTCTTCTATCCAATTAGAAAGATTTATCTTCCTGACTCTTGCCCTAGGATATTTAATTTGTTGAAAGGCCTTACTGGGTATTTCTCCTTCAGAAATCTTTTCAATCTTGTTATTGTTTCTTCTTTTCAGTCCTGCAGGGACTGTAGATTTCCAGGCTTTATTCTTTTCATTTTCTTTGCTCTTTCCTGATGTCCTTCTTCATTGTTTTGTCAATTCAAAAATAGTATTTATCACATACAAAGAGCATTCCGATTTAGTCTCTTTCTCAGGAGTTGTAGGTTAGTTAGATCTGCCTTTTAAGTTATTGCTGACAGTATTTAGGTCAGACGGATTATTATTCATCTGACCTGTAATTTAACTGTTTTTAGGCACAATGCCATGACTAGCCCTCTGTTATGGTAGAATCTCACTTCCAGACATCCATTTCCATGTCTTCAGATATTTCATCACGTTACAGCAGTGTATCTTGACTAGATTTACCTTTTTGAAATAAAGATTAAATTTCATGAAGTTGGCCCTGTAAGACTAAATGTGTACATTTTTACCACCAGTGTGTCCCTAGCGTGCTAGTACCTTGTTGGTTACACATGGATGTTTATCTTCATTAAGTCAATAAATTTTAAAGGTTACAATGTCAAGTCTATCATAACACAGTCTATCATGACATAGTTATTTCTTGGAATAGTATCTCCACCAGATAGGTTTGTGGCTTGCAGCACATAGCAGGGGATGGGAACCTTGCTGATCTGAATGCCTGCCAACATTGGAGGTCACAAGAAACACATCACTGGTTTTACTGAGTTTTCTATTATTTCTGTGTTGGTTACTCTTTTGTGTTGCTGCGAGACACCACTGCAAGTCAAACAATTTAAAGGAGTAAAGAAGACTTATTCAGTTTACAGTTCCAGAGGGGAGATACACTCTTTCATGGCAGAGGCGGCGTGTCAGGCTGGCGGAAACTGGAGGAGGCCTAGGTCACTGCAAACATCTTGGGGGCTGAAAGCTGCTAGACTGCTCCTACGAAAACAGACTTCTCTCCCGGGTGTAGAGTGGGACTAATCCATCTCAAAGCCACTCCCTGTGGTCACCTTCTTCTCCTACCTCTCAAAGGTGCCATGACCTTCCCAAACACATGACACTGTGGGGGACACATTCCAAACCATGACAGTTTCTTTCTGTGTGGAGTAAGTGTTGAATGGCAGCCCACCAGTACATTATGGAAATTCTCAAAGCTAGCAACAGATTGGCTCATGGGTGATCCAAAGCCAGTCAGTGAAGTATCTTCACCATGCTCAGCTGACCACTCAGCCTATGTTCATTACTATGTCCACAGTACACGTGCATGAGCTGCATGGCATGACTTGCTGAATAAGTGCTGGCTGTATTTCCAATCTGTATGTTTTCTTCTAGGCGGTTAGGAGATTGGTATCTGAAAAGACGATTCTTTTTACCTTGAAGGAGGCAACTTTTGACTACAGGGATGGGGGTCAGGGCCTAGTCCTTCTGGGGAAGTGGCTGTTGTACAGTCCTCTGCAATCCAGCAAACCCTGTTTTTAAGTTTTTTTCTTTCAGAATGGCTGATTCATCTATTCTTGCATGGATCGAGATATGGATGGAAGAGACTACTGAAGAAAGTCAGTGAGTTTGTAAATTTTCTGTTGGTGTGACAAAATACATAAAAAGCAATTTGAAGGATTATTGGTTCATTATTATCCTGTGGTTTTCAGATATTTTAGTCCATGGTTATTTGGTTTCATTGTTTCTAAGACAATGGTGAAGCAAGAATGCCATAGTGTTTTTGAATATGAGGTGAGGGGGAAGAAGATGAGGAGGAGGAAGAACAGAAGAAGTTTGGGATAGGGAAAGGAAGGTGTTGCAGTCTTCCTTTATGGTTGCTGATAAATGACCATCAAACAGCTTAAAGGAACAAGGGTTTATTCTCTCTTAAGATTCCTGGTTACAGTTCTCAGTCCAGCTTGACAGGAGAGCAACACTAGGGCCGAGGGAACTGGCCACACCATCACCACATAACAAGTGAGAGATGGACAATCCTTACTTGTCAGACCAGCATGTCTGGCCAAGTGAACAGAAGGGTGCCGACTTTCTCAGCCAGCTCTTTGTGATTTATTCTAAGGTCTAATCCCACCCACCATAGGCTGGGCCTTCCCCATCAGCTAGACAATCTAATTTTCCACAAATGTGCCCAGAGCTCAAACCCTCAACCATCAAGTTTGACACCTGTGCTTAACTATGACACTCCACCCTTGTCAACTTGACACAAAAACATAGTACTTTTAAACTGTAACCTTCAATTCTTGTTCCCACAGATGTTAAAAGTTATCTTAAAAATATAAATACATTTAATTTTATTAATTCTAAAAGTCTAAAACTAAAAAGTTCTATAATTCAATTTAAAATGTCAGTCATTAAAAGTTCACTTATTAAAATGTTGGAACTGAAAGTTTTAAAAAAGTCTCAAATCTATCAAATCAAAATTTGTTAAATACTTCAACAAGATAAAATATCAAACAGAAGTAGCATAATACGATAAGGAAACATTGCATTAAAATCAAGTCCAGCAAATCAATTACTGAATCCTATACTTCAATGCACATCTGTTGCTCATCATGTAGTCAAGGCAGCTCAAAGATTCTAGGCAATCCCAGTCCCTGTTTGCAGCTCAAATCTGTAAAAGCAGAGTTCCTCTGAATCAGGCTGAATCTCCACTCACAATCATCTTTAGCAACAGTCCCACAGTTCTGGCATCTCAAACAATACTCTAGGTTCTCTTCTGCAGCTCTAAGCTTCACCATCTCTTGAAGAACTCTATGCCTGCCACTTGGTGCCAAGCTTTTGCTGCTCTCCATGAACCCCTCAGTAGTTCGCCCAAACCAGTATCACCTGGGGGATGCTGCCAGATTCTGAAGCAAGGTTGAAATGTATCTTGGTCCACTTGAGCCACAGCTGTACCAACTTTAGCGAGCTGACTCTGGAAAAGCCTCTTTTCTAGGCAGCCAAACTTCCAAAAGGCTAGAAACAGCTTTAACTTGGGCTTTTGGCCCCTGAAGGAATCTGGGTTTTCAAACCATGGAATTGCCATATGGTGGTGTCCATGTCTTCTACCATGCCAATCCAATGCACTAGGTTTTCCTTCAATGACACTCATAACTCCAACAGTGGCAGCTGCTTTACTGCCTGCCCTTTCCTCATCCAGAGTTTCACAGCCATCAGCACAGCTCTCCTGCATCAAGCAAACCTGTCCATCCTCTCCAAACTCAACTCCACCAAAGTGCTTGTTCCCCTCATCACGAATTGGGTCAAAACAATTCACAACTCTCACCCATCACTATTTTCCAAATGGACCACCAAACTCTGAAGAGTGAAAATCTTCACGCATTTCCAACTTTGTCCAGAAAAACTGTTCAAAGGCCACAATATCCACATAGTCACTTCCTGGGTACCAAATTCTGTTGCAGTTCACCTGCATGCTTGCTGATAAATGACTATCAAAGAGCTTAAGGGAACAAGGGGTTTATTCCCTTACTGACAGTCCGGTTACAGTTCTCAGTCCAGCTTGATGGGAGAGCACGCACCAACACCAGGGCTGAGGGAACTGGCCACACCATCACCACATAACAAGTGAAAGATGCACAATCCTTACTTATCAGACCAGAATGTCTGGCCAAGTATACAGAAAGACTTTCTCAACCAGCTCTCTGTGATTTATTCCAGGGCTTAATCCCACCCACCATAGGCTGGGTCTTCCTCATCAGCTAGACAATTTCCTTCAGGTTTGCTCTGGGCTTAACTACTAATTCTCCACAAATGTGCCCAGAGCTCAAAACCTTCACTATCAAGTTGACACCTGTGCCTGACTATGACAGAAGGGAAGGGGAAAAATGAAGGAAAGGGAATGGAAAGAAATGGAAAGGAAGGAGGTGAGAAAAAAAGAGAGGAATGGGAAGACGTAAAAAGTTCAGGAGAGGAGAGAAAAGGAGAGACTGGAACAAAATATATCCCTCAAGAGCACACTCCAATAACCTACTTCTTCCAACTAATTTCTTCCTGCCATCATTTCTTCCACCTCCCAGTAACACATATGAAAAAGTCATAACAAGCTTTATTATTTTGTATAATTTGAAAGTTAATAAAATCATCTATCTATCTATCTATCTATCTATCTATCTATCTTATATCATCTATCTAATCTCCGGTGACCAGAGTTCAAAAAATGCACATTAAAATTAATAGTTACCACCTCTGAACATGGTATTGGAGACCAACCTTTTAACACACAATCTTTTGGCACATGGTTGAGATCTAGGTTAACATGAGTCCTTCAGTCTACTTAGCTTTATCCAGATTAAGGTCTTAGATCATGTCTGACCTTAGTATCATGAGAAATTCAAGCAAAGCTTAAATTCAGAAGAATACTTCTGGATTTTGAAAAACCAGATTCACTATTTATGGACTGTCTAAGGTGAGTGGGAGGTGGTTAGAATTCTTTATGAGATGGGCTTAGAGACTTCAACATGGGTGAAGAGCACCCCTTGAATCTTTGATTGTAAAGGAAATGTCCTGGAATTTGGATTGTTTTTAGGGGTGTTTATTTGAGAAAGAGGTTGTGCAGATTATCGGGGAGAAGCTTAAGTTACCCCAAATCTATTGACACCCCAGAGACCCTATCTGAAAGCACAAGCAAGTGAAAGACAGAAGAAATATGAGCTCAGAGGCAGGGAGAAGAGAGCCATACCTCGGGGGAGTGAGAGTCTCCACACAGGCGTCCAACTTCTGACTGCTCCAGAGAAGAGGGACAGAGAAGGCCCCACAGCCAACCTATGGGTGTAAATCACGTGGCAATGGAATTTTGACCAGCTTTGGACCCTCCTCCAATAAAACCCATAGGATTAATACCTAAAGAAAGCAGCAAGAAAATACGGCACACAAAGAGAGAGAGGAAAAGCAAGGGAGGAGAAGAGTGTAGCGGCGAGGGAGGGAGGGCGGGAGTGTATGGGAGTTGGTGTCGTTGGGAGGGTAGGCGTAGGCGGGCGGGAGTGGCCGGAAGGAAGTAGGAAGCCGGAGGGACTTGGGGCGGAGGGAGGGCGGGAATGTGAGAGGCGTGAGTGGAGGTGATGGAGGGAGGAAATGAAGACCGGAAGTCAGTGAAGGACGTGGAAGGCATGAGGGGGAGTGTGGATGATTTGAGTGGGTGATTTCTTATGTAGGTCGGGATTTAGTGAGCGGTGTCGTGCGGCAAGAACTGAGGAATGACGGACCGCAGGAATGGAACGGAGTGATGGAGTAGGGTACGTGCGGCGCTGGCGGGCGGGAGGGATGTAGGGATTGAGGGTATGAGGGTAGGGTATGGCAGGAAGTACGGACTGCTGCTATTTCGTTCGTTCGGTCGTTCTGTGGTTGCTTGCGTTTTGATGCGTCGTCTGGCGGGCTTGAGGTATGGAATGTCGGGTCGTTTATTTTATGCAGGAAGTGACCGGAAGGCATCAAGGACAGCATTAGGGTCGCTTGCTTGATTTGGGTATTGATGTCGGGAGGGGAGGTCTGTACTGTATTTGCTGTATGAGTTAATGGCTTGTGTTGTTTTCCTTCCGCTTCCTTCTCTTCGCATCGTCCTCTCCGTTCCTATCTATTTTTCTCTTCTCTTTTCTTCCTTTCTTTTCTTCTTTCTTCTTTCTTTCTTTTCTTTTCGTTCTTTCTTTCCTTTTCTTTCTCTTCTTTTTTCTTCTCTCTTTCTCTCTCTCTCCCTCGCTCCCTCCCTCCCTCCCTCCTTCCCTCTGTTACTGAAAATGGAGGGGCTAGTGAGATGTTTCAATCCCCAGAGCTCATGTAAAGGTAGGAGGGAAACAACCAACTCCATAAAGTTGCCCTCTGACCTCCAAGTGCACACCATGGCACATGCATGCCCATGTGTGCATATTGTGCACATTCTTTTCTCTCTCTCTTTATCTCTCTCTCAATAATAATAATATAAAAATACAAGTTAAAAGGGGGAATGAAGCTTTTATGACAGAATGCAATAGTTTTGAGAACATTGTCAGTAGAAATATGGAAGATGTTCTGTCTGTCAAAAGGATCATTTGCAATTTTACCTGATCTTAACAGAGGGTTTAAAGACGTATACTACTTTATTTTTATTTTTGGGGGGGGGGGAATGTTTGTGCATCCCTATGGTACAGTGTCTGACATACAGCCTGCACTTAGCAAGTGCTTACTGACTGAACTGGACTGAGACTAGTGGAGTTTTTTTTTTTTCCAGTCAACTAAAATTCTGTATCAGTGTGCTTAAAGTCTTCTATTTTAATTCATTGTTTTCTAAAAAATGATCCTTAACTAAAGACAGACAAGACAATAATCATTTATATGTAGCAAGGATGATAATTCATTAAATACAGTTCAGGGAGATCCCAAATCTAGCTGGAATGTAATTTCTGAGTCTCACTGGCACTGTTTACCCCTTGGGTAGTTATGTTCAGAAGCAGGTCTTGGAGGGAGTGACTTAGCTCTCATTCAGTCATGGTTCGTATCTTAGGATGGGAAAGTAGAACACGCCGAGAATTCTGATAATTCGTGGAGGAACAAGAAGAGATTGTGACAGTAATTTGTGACTTGATTCATCTCTGTAGTAAATCAAGAATGTCATTGTAATTTGAGGGTAATGAGAGTGGAAGTGGGGTAGGAAAAGAAGATTTGCTCCATTTTCCATCAATTCCCCTAGGGTCCCCCTCCGGTCCCCCTTCAGGAAGTGGAGTAGAAAAAGAAAAACCCTTCACTGTCAGTAACTATGGGCCAACCACAATTGACAGACAGTAAGCAGGTCAGTGGAAACAGGGGCAGTGATTGCTATAAAACTTGCAGGTGCTGTCACTGACATCAGAAGGAGCTTCCTGCCCACTGCGAGCTTGCACAGAGGATCACAATGAAAGGCCTGCGTGAGACAGCTGTGGTGAGTGGGGATGATTCCTGCCTAGGGTCTCAGAAAGGAAGATGTCTGAGGACCCAGACTTCACTGGAGTCTCAATGACTCCTTTAAAAAACAATGTTTATTTTAATTTGACTTCTGTCTGCCAGAGAAAAATGAGAAAGAATTAGAAAAGTTAGAACAGGGTTCCAGACCTAGCTCCCTAACTGACAGGGGTTGGTAAGTGAGGACCTGCTGTCAGACAGGGCTGTCTATCATAGACCCTCCTTTGGCCACTCATTACAGACTTAGGTTAGCCTGGAGTTTTCCTCCTGGTGGTAGCCAGATCAGTTATGCAGGAATAGATACATATATTTAAGTACACACACACACACACACACACACACACACACACACACACAGAGAGAGAGAGAGAGAGAGATAAATACACATACAAACACATATATACACACACTATATACATATACCTGTATATACCCCTATGTAGGTAGATACCTGTATTTACCCAAAGAAGCATGGACCTCATGTTTTGATTCTTCTAGGTACTTCTATAGGAGTACCCTAGACAGAGGAAATGAAACCACATTGTGTTGAGTTTTTGGACAGCTGCCATAGAAGGGACATTCCCCTTTTCGGTGATAAGTGATTGATTGGTTGCATTGTCTATTCTTAGAAGCAAGTGGAATGTTGGATTTCTACCTCCCACCCCTTAGAACTATAATCTTGCCTGAAATTAGCTGCAACCTAGAGAATAAAACGCAGAGGAGTGTGACCACAGGCTTAGGGAATCCCATACTGTGCGATTGGCTTCCATATTCTGCTTCCTTCTCTTTTCGCAAACCATGCGATCACACTAAAGTGCCTTGTTTAGGTGCATAAGCTTCGGAGTCAGACCCAGCTCCCCTCCTTGCTAAATGTGGGATTTTTGGTCAGCCATTTACCCGCCACTTCAATTTCCTCAACAATATAGTAGAATAATAATAGTGTCTCCCCTATGCATTTTTGGTGGGTAAGGATTAATTAATATCATTGAGATGAATCTATGGTTATAATGGCATATCATTTATGCTTAGCTTTTGGTTAATGTGTTCGTTGTAATTGCTACAAAAGATAAAGGTAGAAAAGCATTCAATTCAATTCAATTAAATGTTGACTCTTAATACCTGTTTTAGGGCTAGAGAAATGGCTCAGGGGTTAAGTCTCTGCCTTGCAAGCAGAAGGTTCTGAGTTCGGATCCCAGGTCCCATGTAAAAATGCCAGGTGGAAAGGGTGCTGACCTAAATTTCCAACCCTGGTAGGCAGAGCTTGGGAAATCCCAGAATGAAGCAAAAAGGAAGTAGGAGCAATCCAGGATGATTCCTGAAGTCACTCTTGGTCCTTCACAAGGACACATGGTGCCTTCTAATACACACACACACACACACACACACACACACACACACAATACACACACACACTGAACAAAATAGAGAAAAAATAATATTATTTTATTTGGTAGTAGTTGGTTTTTTTGAGACAGGATCTTCCTATATAGCCAAGCTAGTCTTGAACTTGCTGGGTAACTGGCCAGATCTAGAGCTGACAATCCTTCTGTCTCAGTCTCCTGAGTGCTGGGATTACAGGTGCGTGCCTCCATGTCTGGGTCAGTATTATGGTGACTGTCTCCAAAATTCTCATGAACCCTCTGAAGTAGACAAGGAATGCTTTCTCCATGACAGTCAAGAGGTCAGTTGTGTGGCTTTTATTTACCTTCTGTAAGTTCACAGGAATGGAGGCCTATGTCTGCGTTGTCTGGCTCCAAGCACAGTATGCTACTCTGAATGAATCAGAGGCAAGGTTTATGAATCGAAAGTCATTGCATTGAACAAGTCTAGCCTCTTTGAAAACATCTGGCACGCTGTCAGCAGGAGGCAGGACAATACAGGGACGTTGGAACAGGGTTTGGAGTTGAGAGACCCAAGCAGAAAGGACATGCTCACTGCATAATTGAGGTAATGTCTCACGGATCTGGGAGCTTGCCAGGTTCTGTAACCCATCCCTACCTAGAGAGGGTTCAAATTACAGGTAAGTGCAGAGGCAAGTATACACCCCAGCAAGGTACAAACACAGTCCCAGGAAGTGCATCTCCTGCAATTACTCACCTTCAGATCCAGCATCCTTCTGCCTGCTTTCCATTCTGCAGCGCGAGATCCGTGTCTGTTAGATGCCATATCGACAGTTAAATGTAGACGTCTCTGGAAAGAAATGTTTTCTGTACCGTGTTCTTCAGTCCTGGTGCCAGCCTACCAGAGCACCTGCTGGGTACTGCATAATGCTAATGACTTAAGTTTCACTGAGCAATGATTTACTGATACCATCTGATTTCCTGAAGCAGGGTCACATAAACTGTGACACGTATGTCGTTTAATGCAACTGATAGAATGCTTAACATGTGCGACTCCTACAGTGAGACATAGCTAAGATTTATGTGGAAGATGGCAGTAATGACCTTCCGTGACAGTGGCCGATATACAGTGAGTGTAGAGCCTGCAGGCTGTCGCTAGATTAGGGAACTCAGTCAAGTTGCTCACTGCCTCTCAGGCATCAGTTCTTCTCCTGTTGATTGGGATGATTAAGATTTGGTAGAGCTCTGCACATCTGACCCTGAGAGGCAGAACCTGGGAAACCCCAGAGCAAAGTAATAAGGAAGTAGAGCAATCCAGGATGACTCTGAAAGTCACCCTTGGGGCAATACAGACACACACACTCAAGCGCCCTTTTGTGTACACACACACACACACACACACGCACACACACACACACGCACACACACACACACACACACGGGCACGCACAAAAAAGTCTAGCTCTATCTATTTCATGAGACAGTTGTTAGAATCCAGTGCTCAAAGAGATGTGAATATGTTTTCTTAAAAAATACTCCAAAGATATTTAAATAAAAATAACAGTGACTTTGTTAAAAGCATGGGTAATTATTACTAAATCGTGTACCTCAAGCTATCATTACTTTAAGCTTTGATACTAAAATGTAGAGATTAGTCAATGAATATTATGTATGAGAGGAAAGAAAAAATTCAAAGAAGAAATTACTTAGGAAGACTGAAGAAGTAGTTGCTCTGCATGGAAGGTCTGAGGAGATTCTTACCCAATCTGGCATCTTGTCTAAAGTTTTCTTAACTAAGTTTTCACAGTAATCTGTGAAAAGCTAGGTCACACCTCTGTCTGTCTGCTTTGTAGTATTAGCGATGCGTTGAGGATCACTCACTGCATAGATGCTCATCACCTGCTCCGAGGGCTCCTTGTACCTTATGGGGGTTAGCTCAGCTAGTCTTCACATTTTCTGAAGGAGGAACCCAAGCCACATTAGGAGAATCGTGGAAGGCAGTTACAGAGCCTGAACTGCAGAGACGGCCCCCTGAATCACTGCACTGGAACCTCGGAATTCAGCTGTTTGCTGAATGAATGAAAAATAATAGAGATGAAAGATGACTGCTGGTTATTTGGACAAATCAGGCTTATTATAGATATTGCTTTTGAGTTTTTCTTCGTGTGTGTGTGTGTGTGTGTGTGTGTGTGTGTGTGAGTGCGTGTATTAGAGGGCACTATGTGTGCCTGTGGAGGTCAAGGATGCCTTGGGGAATCATCCTGGATTGATTTACCTCCTTCGGCTTTGCTCTGGGTTTCCTAGGATCTGTCTTCCAGGACTGGAAGTGCAGTGCACCATTTTCTGCCCTGCATTTTTAGGTGCAATCTGGGGATTTGAACTCAAATCCTTTTGCTTACGAGCCAAAGGCTTTAACCTCTGAGCCATTTTCCCAGTCCTGCGTTATCATCATCACCATCATCATCATCATCATCATCAATGATCTCGGGACATCAAGTTGACACCGTGGCTTCTATCTTTGCTCTTGTCATCTCTCATCGCTAGCAGCCAACATGTCTTGTCACCTCCCTTATATGGGAAGTGTGAACCCAAATACCATCCAGCCCAGGAATTGGAGAGCAGCTAGGGCTCTTGTCCTGCATTTCTGTGGGCTTGCCCATCCTCCAGAAGGTCACTGGTGACGGTGGCACAGGCAAACCATGTGTGTGATGAAGTCTTATTCCAGTTTGGTCTTCACAGATCACCTTCTTTATGTATTTTCCCAACACCAGATACACTGATATTTCAATGTTAGTATACAGCTGTATGTGTTCCAGAACTAAGAGAGATGGGTTCCATATTCTCTGTTGTCACGTGTCATTAGTGCCCTGCTTCTTTCAATTAGCATGGATAATTGGAACTTTGCCATGGTTGGTTTCGTATAATGCTTTTCTTAATGCACGGAACTAAGTTATAATGCTTAATTTAACCATATTCCTCTGTTCATTCATTCACTCACCCATTCATTCATTCAGAGAACTTTAATGGAACACCTGTACCACTCAACTTCTCTTCTTGGGAAGTTACAGTCGAAGGGGTGTAAATCCGTCATGTACGAAGACACCACCTTTCTAGAGGATGTGTAAAAAATATTGCCTGAGTGACAAATAGCGATGGTCAATGTGTTCCTAGCTGAACTTCGGCTGAGTAGGTACTTCATGGAAGGATGGCATTTCACAGACAGAGTGAGGAAGCCAAGTCTACCTGTACAGGTGGCTGGAGGAAACGATTTTGCAGAGATTTGTGGACTACGAGATTGGACGTAAAGACAAAAGTCTCTGTTTTGTTAGACAGATTTGTTAGTATTTTGCATAGAACATTCCACTTAAGGCCGGGGAGATGGCTCTGGTGTTAAAGCCTTTGCCTCACAGGCCAAAGGATCTAAGTTCTAATCCTCAGGTTCCATGTAAAAATGCCAGGTAGGTATGGTATTGGTCTGCAGTTCTGACCTTGAAAGAAGAGCCTAGGAGCCCCAGAGCAAAGAAATAAGGAGGTAGAGCAATCCAGGAGGATTTCCAATGTCACCTTCTGACCTCCACAGGCACATACTCAAGTGCCTTACTGTATACTTGTGTACATGCAAACACATATATACATCCTCACACAAATAACATTCCTTTTACTTGCTGATATTATTATGAGGGGAATAGTCTTGTCTAGTTGGGATAAAGGAAAAACCTGGGATCTAGCAAGGAATCCAGGACAAGATTTCAGTCAGCATCTACCTGTCTCCCCATTGAGCTCTCAGACCATGGAGAATTTTCATCACCGATCTTGTGCGGTTATATTTCACTTTCACACTGGATGTGACTGTTGCCCATTGTGAACTGAAGACTAGAGACAAAGAAACCTTGGTCTCATAAAGGGTTCTGGTACACTGGTTCAGTTCCAGAGCATGTAATCTCATTCCAGCAAAGCACATCAGGGCTCTAACCAGCTATGACCTTCTCTATCGTCCAGGTCAAGTCCTTGCTGCTGCTGATGTTGGGGCTTGCCGTTCTGAGGGAGGTGGCAGCTCAGGACCTCGAAGATGGAGTTGCTGATCTACTGACTCCTAAGAACTGCCCTCCTCCAAAGGGTAACAAAGTGAGGGTTGACATTAGTCTCCTCAGTCAAAACCAGGGCATGACCCTCTCACCTAACATCAATAACCGCTCCAGCTCCCCGTGGGATTACACGTAAGTCTACCTATTCTTCTGAAAAATACATGAAACATACTTAACATACTTAAAACAAACATCCTCATGTTCACTTTTTTCTTTTTTTTTTTTGAGACACGGTCTCATTCATGCCATAACCCAAGCTGTCCTGGAACTCCCTTCAGGCCAGGCTGCCCTTGAACCCATGCTGAGCCTCTTACTTCAACCTTCTGAGTGGTGGGATCATAGGTATAAGCCTCATGCAGTCACTCTTGACAATGGAAGTTCCACTTTCTCAAGAGTGCAGCTTTTCCTTGCTGTGTTGGCCTGAGTGACTTATCTGCATGGTGGAAGCCCTCCTTTTTTTTTTTTTTAACCTGTGTTGTGTATGAGGCTAAGTGGAAATTGGAAAAGTCAGTCATTATTCCCCTTGAGGCGTGAGGATCGAGAAAGAGTGAAGGGCTGGAGAAATGGCTCAGAGATTAAGATTCTGTCTCACGAGCAGAAGGTCCTGAGTTCGGACCCCAGGTCCCACATAAAAAAGCCAGGGGGAAATGGTAGCAGCCTGCACTTCCGGTCCTAGTGGACAGAGCCTAAGAAATTCCAAAGCAAACAGAAAGAAGGTAGCAGCATTCCAGAATGATTCCTGAAGTCACCCTTGGTCCTCCACAGGGACACATGTGCCCTCTGATACAGACACACACAATAAACAAATAAATAAGTAAAGTTTAAAAATAAATAAAAATAAAGTTTTAAAAAAAGAAAGTGTGGAGAAGAAAGATCAGAATGGGAAGCAGATATTTGGTCCCTGGGGTAGTGAAAGGGTTCGTTCTGGTGACGTCATAAGGTATAGATTCTAGGAACTCTGATCTCCCACCTTTATTTTCCAATTCCAAGCATGAAGCCAGGGAAAGTTGCTGTGAATTGCTGCATAGCTCGGTCCACAAGAGGGCGTGTACTGTATAAATAAATCCTAGGAACTTTGAGCTACTTTTGCACTCAAGTTCAAACATGAAACCAGGGACAGAGAGCTGCTTATGAGTTGCTGCATAGCTCTGCGAGAGGCTGAGCACTGTGACGTTGATCCACTAACCTCAGAGACTCCTGTCTCTAGACACAGGAACCTTTAGAGGGAGAAACTTGAGAGGTTTTGGATTCCCACAGATCTTTATAGTTTTGGTTTTCCTTTCCAAGCAGTGGGCTTTACAGATTGTATATTGGGAGACCTACTAGCCCGCGGATTGCCTCTTACAGGGTAGATAAAATTTAAAGTGATAAGCAAGCAAAATCAAGACGACATTAGTTGGAGCCTACTGGTACTTAATGCTTTTAAAAAATGTTAAGCGTGGGAGATGGCTCAGGATTAAGCAGAGTCTGGGAAACCGCAAGCAAAGCAATAAAGTGGTAGAGCAATTCAGTATGATTCCCTATATTACCCTTGGGCCTCCACAAGCGCACATACTCAAGCACTCTCTTGTATACACACATGCAAAAAAATTTTTTATTTTGAAAGAGACAGAAAGACACACACACTCACGCACGCACGCACACACGCACACACGCACGAACACATGCACAGAAAGAGAGACGTGCCACAGCGTCCTTGTGGCGGTGAATGAACAACTTTCAAAAGTATTCTCTCCTTTCACCATATATGTTCCGGGGATGGAACGCTGGTCCTCAGGTTTGCGCAAGCTGCTTGACCTGCCGAACCACCTCCCCGGCCTTTTGTAGGTGTTTTATTGGGGTCTTTGTATGCTGCAGCCCCAATTCAGAGTGGCCCCTGGGGTGAGCGCGTAGTGCCGCGGCCCTCTTGTCTTCCTCTTGTGACTCAGCGCTCTGTTTCGCTTGCTGCCCTGTAGCATCAATCGAGATCCCCACCGCTTCCCCTCTGAGATCGCCGAGGCCCGGTGCAAATACTACGGCTGCGTGGATGCCCAGGGGCAGGAAAACCACTTCATGAACTCCGTGCCCATCAAGCAAGAAATGCTGGTCCTGAAGAGGGAGCTCCAGGGCTGCGTTTATGCCTTCCGGTTGGAGAAAATTCGGGTGAAGGTCGGCTGCACCTGCGTGACTCCCGTGGTCCGCCAAGTGTCTTAAGAAATGCCTCCTTTTCCAGTGCTCTGTGACCAGCCTCTCTCTTCATCCTCGATCGCTTAATAGGATGCATTGTTTCAGAATTATTAGCTGTATTTGAATCATTAATATATCTCGATGTACTCCAATGTCTCAAGCTCCAGAGGCCTCTTTATATTTTACCATGACCATCTCCTGCTGTCACTCATTCAATTCCTTTCTCTTGGAGCTCTGTGGGTGAAACGGGCCTGTTTCATGTAAGTGGAAATATAGAAAACTCAGTGTATGGGAGTGGACGGGATGACATGGGACAGGTCAGCATGGGTGTGTTACAACCACCTGGTGTATAAGTCTACAGGGAGCACTTGCTAAATATAAATGAGGTTGGTTTGAAATACTGTGATATTTATATTTGTGAGGAAACTGTCCAAATATTTATGACCTACTGATTTTATAGCATGTTAACAAAATTAATATATCCTGTAATTTTACAATAAAGTGTTATTGATTGAAAAACACTTGAAGTATTTGCTTCTGGTTTTTAGCATGCACTCCAAGATCTTTTGAGAGAGACAGAGACAGAGAGAGACAAAGCGAGACAGAGAGAGAAAAGAGAGAAGAGAAAGAGAGGAGAGAGGGAGAGGGAGAGGGAGAGAGAGAGAGAGAGAGAGAGAAAGAAGTGGCACATACTACACAGCATTCAGAAGTGTTCTTGTTGAAGGAAGTTTTCTTTCCACCTCAAATGGAGGGACTGAGTCCACTTGAATGTGCAAAGGACTTTGTTAGGTACTGTATCATAAAGGAAGAATCATAAAGGACTCTAGGAAAGTTTCTTAAAATAGCTCCGGTGTTGAAGGAGGGGAGGGGAGGGGGAATGATTCTCTTCCTGCTGCTAGTGTGTGTGTGTGTATGTGTGTGTGTGGTAGTCACTTTGAACCCTTTTTCTATTTCATTCTCTTAGAGAATATTTGGCCTTGGAGGGTTTGAAAGCCTATCTGCTCTGTCATGTTTCTCCCAGAGGATGGGTGGTAGAATCATTGTTACTCATGGTAATTGAGAAGAGGGCCCTCATCTCACAGCAACACCCCACTCTGTTGGTACCAGATTCTGCTCCAGTTACTCTTCTCTTGCTGTGAGAAAATACTCTGATTCAAGCAACTTAAGTGACAAAGGGGTTATTATTGCCTCATGTTCCAGAGGAGGTGGAGTCCATTGTGGCAGCTAATGCATGGTGGTGGGCGTGGCAACGGATGCAGAAGGCCGCCATCGGGAGACAGAGGAGAGTGAGGAAGTGGGGCCAGGTTATCACTGGGGGACCCCAGGGACATGTTTCCTCCAGCAAGGCTCCTCCTCCTCCAGGTTTCATAACCTTCCCTAGCAGTGCCATAGCTGGGGGCCAAGTATTCAAACACTTGAGCCTGGGGGATATTTTACGTTCAAATCTTGATAGAGGATTATGGGGACACATTAAGGAAGACCCAGGAGAACAAACTCACACTCCTGTTACATGTCACTGTTGCGCCATTCTGGTTAATGTTATTTTTCTGAACACATTCACTGGCCTTTGTGCTAGCCACCAAGAGTAGGAAATGTCTGTGGAAGGATCACAGCATAGGCGGTGACCTTTGAAGAGATGGTATTAGGGTTACATGGTCACTTAGTGCTCTTCTCCTATCAATGCTGGGCTCTTTGGACATCACTGACAGTTGATCTCTCTCTCTCTCTCTTTTGCGTGTATGTGTTGGTTGGTGTGTACATATATGGTGGTATGTGTAGGTTTATGCATGTGTAGAAGAAGGCACGGTGTATGTGCCTGTGAGGCCCAAGGATGACATCAGAAATCACCCTGAATTGTTCTACCTCCTTACTGCTTTGCTCTGGGGTTTCTTAGGCTCTGCACTTCCCTGGAAGTGCAGGCTGCTGCCATTTCCATCAGATATTTTTAAGTGAGAGCTATGGTCTGAACTTATGTCTTTCTGCTTGCACAGCAAAGGCTTAACCTCCGAGTCATCTCTCCAGCTCCTTCTGTTGATCTCTTATGCTTTTTGGGGATATAGAAGATTCCAGTCTCTGAAGAAACTTGCAAGTGCTCTCCTGCCTCCCTTGCCTAGACACTGCATACCACACTTCTTCCCTCTCAGCAGGCCACTGGCTCTGAGCACATCTGCATTGCTGTCATATTCCTGGTGCCAGAAGTAAAATTCAAGGTCTCACTCCCATCCGAATTTGGCTTTGGGACAGGGACCAGTGGATGACAGGAGCCTGACTCTGGTTTCTAATGCATATAGCCTGTTGGTAGACAGGCAAATGGGAGTGGTTGGGCAAGGTCTCTACGGATTCACAAAAGAATGAAGGAACAGATACAGCTGCAGATAAAGCAGTAGGCCAATCAGCCATCTGCGTGCTCTGTTTCAGGTGTTGTAAGAGCGTGGGTGTACTTCTTGGATAACTCTGGTGATACATACAAAATGGAGGGTCTATATTCTGAGATCATCCACCAGAAAGAAGGAAGTTTCTCTCTGCCAGTAGACTCACATTATTAAGGTCAGAAGGACCCTTCTATAGACTGGTGGTCTACTTTTCTTATTTGTAAACATGGCTTGGCAAAGTTAGGTGATTAGTAGAAGATATTCAAGTAGTTAATGATGGAAACAGACTAACTGGCTCCAAGTTTAGGGTCTTGTGTGTTCATTATCCAGCCGTGCCATAGCGTGTCCAGTAAAGACTGACTTCAGTCATTTTTCTGTAGCTTAGGAGAAGGTATAAAAGGGCCTCCACACATCACGTGCCTAAACATATTGTGGTCCATGGAGTCTTGAAGGAGGCTGGGGGCGGGGAGGGAGGGGTGAAGAGGGCTGGCTGTCACTGTATGTCCTCTTCTGCTCACGAGGGGGCACATTGCAACGGGGCACATTGCAACCCTGTACTCTTGGATGCTTAGCACAGACTGAAAAGAAAGAAATGCCGACTTTCCGGGAACATCTGTTTGCTTGAATGACTCTAGACCCCGCAGGGCAGAGTGAGCAGATTGCGGGGCTGGGCCCTGCCAAGCTTCCCCAGTCACAGAAGTCCGCTCCCTGTGTTGTCTGAAGACATGGTGTAAATTGAATCAGAATGTGTGGAAAGAAGCATTTCCCAAAAGGAACTTAGCTTTCACTCCCCCCCACTCCTTTTCTCTCTTTCCTTTCCTTTGTTCCCGCTCTTTCCTCTTTTCCCTTCTCTTCCATCTTATTCTTTCTGTCTCTTTCTTGGGTTTACCAGGCTCTGCCTTCCAAGACTGGAAGTTCAGGCCACTGTCATTTCTTTTTTTTTTTTTTTAAGACTTTTTTTAAAAAATTCAATTGTGCGCGTGTATGTGTGTGTGTGCGGTGTGTATGTGTGTGCGTGTATGTGTATGTAGAACCACGGACGAATTCGGAAACCACCATGGACGCCTCCACCTCCACCTTGTTTACTCTGCCCCGGGATTCACAGGCTCCGCTCTACCAGGACCAGAAGCGCAGGCTGCCCCCGCTTCCGCCCGGCGTCTATACGTGGGATCTGGGATCCGAACTCAGGACCTTCCGCCTGCAAGGCAGAGGCTTAACCCCTGAGCCACCTCTCCAGCCCCGCCACTGTCATTTCTATCTGGCATTTTTACCCAAGTCTGGGTATGTGAACTGATGCCATTTTATTGAGAGGAGGAGATTTTAACCCCTGAACCATTTCCTCAACCCTTTACATCTAGTTTTATAGGGACTTGCTCATGCTAAAAAATCTTCCACAGGCTTGCCTTAACTGTTAGTTCTTCTCAAATGTGTCCAGAGATTCAGCTCATCCTTGTCAGGTTAATACAATTGTACTAATTGACATACAGATGGGTAAATGACATGGGATCAGCTGAGTAAATGTATTTACACATCGGGACCTGCTTACTGCTGGGCACTTCCACTTATTTGTGGGTACCAATTTTGAGAATTTTATTCTGAGAATGTATTTTTAAAAGTATATTTAAAACTAATATTAAAAACATAATAACAAAGATCTGTTCATAAGGAATTTTATCTAAAGCATAAATCCTATCTTCAAGGTCGTGCAAACAGCAATGCAGAGATCATAGCAGGGTGACTAAGAGCAAGGCTACCATAGCCAGATGTCAGTTCTGGAATTTACTATGCTATAATGATTTGAGCAAGTTACCTAGACTTGCTTTGCTCTTTTATCCAGGATGACACTGTGTGTTTCGCAGAGTGTTTGAGAGAATAGAACAAGATAATTTATTAAGGTGCTTAGGACAGGATCTAAGGCAAATGCATTATTTAAAAATAGAAAAAAAATCAATGATCATCTCACCTCAACTTTTTAACATTTTCTGTTCTTGTTGCTCATTTACAAAGCTGTAACCATGACACATGCAGTTTGTACTTGGTAAGTATGAACTTACAAATTTCTCATCTTTCCATAGAATTATTCGTGATGATTTTTTTGTGGCTGCATCTTTTTCAAGTGGAGAACCAGAATTTATTTAGTCATGCCTTTATTAGGAGGCCTTTAACTATTTCGACTTAATTATTAGATGTTTATTTTATTTTAATTATTTTTAAAATTATGAACAGTATAATATAGACAGAAGTCTGTCTCCTTTTTGAGTTGGCTTGCATGTTAAAAGTCTGTATAGGTGTTTACTTTGGGCAAGTTGCTTAACTTCTCATAATCTTAGTATTTTTCTTAGTTATAAAATGGGGCAATAATAGTATCTTCCTCATAGGCTTGTGATGTGGATTAAAAAAGATAGTAAATGCAAACCATTTAGTGTTTTTCACAAGCTCCAACTTCTATTTTACTAGTCTTTCAAAGGCTGCAATAAATGATTCTACCTTTGGATTCTTATTTTCAAAGTTAAGTAAATCAACGCCTTAGACAAAGATAAATTTATGAGCTTTCACAAAATTCATCGACCTCTGATTGCATTTGGTTACCTCTGTGGTTTTCTTATGTGCTGTCTGTAGGTGACATACCACAGACCTTTGTGCGGCCTAAAGGCGAGGACCAGAACTATTTTTGTAGTGGTGACAATACTAGAAGCCCAGTAACCATTCCCCACAACCACATTTTCATGTCTGTGGCAGAGAACAGCTGTGGAAGGCACAGTTGTGGATATGTTGAATGTGCTGAAAACGGAGTTGGCCAAATCGCTTGGAAGAGGTGCCATGCTCACAGCCCAGCACTCAGTATTTTTAAGATGTCAATCCCCCAAGCATTCATTCCCTGGCCTTCTAGGCACTCTGATTTCTCATGCCTGACTTCTCATCATCTGAGAGGAGTAAAAACCCGGTTCTCACACAGACCACTTGTCAAATGCCCAACAGCCGACTGTGGTCACCCAAAACCCCAAGTGGAACCTCTTAAGAAAGCGATATTTACCCCTGCTTCTTGCTTCTGACTGTGTCTGCATAGGGGATGCCAGTCTTCCTGATCACATGTTGGAATTGGAATGAAGTATTAAAGTATTAGAATAAATTGGAGTTGGAATTATGTATTAAAGGAAACAAGTCTTTTCTGTATTTGCTTGGCTTTATACCATTTACTAAGTATGAGAATTGGGTCTGAGGATTTGGATGAAGTACATTTCTTGGGCCACAAGAGTGAATTTTATTGGGAGGAGCAATGATGTAGTCATTCCCACTGTAGGACATGTACATATGAAGGGATTTTCCATTATTCTTGTTAGTGTAGAATGCTTTAAATGAAAGCTAACATTGGTTTGGTGGTTATAATAGAGTGGTCACCCATCAAACTTTAGATGTTCTTATTCACTTGGCGTAATTATTGGTGAGGTGGGAACGATTAAGTAGTCTCACTTGCAGGTGAAGTTGAGGTGATGTCTGAGTTAGTAACTTTCTCAAGGTTACAATGGCGGTAGACTCCTAGATCCTGTCACTAAATCACATCACCTCAGTGTAGGAGACCCACCCCAAACACTTTTCTCTACTGGAGTCTCTGAACCATGAAATCATCTCAGGATTTTTCCTTCTGGGAGTGACCAAGGATAACATGTTTATTTCAATATTTGCTCATTCAGACAACTGTGAAATTTAAACTTTGTAGCAAGGTCACTGCAAATGCAGCCAATGAATCTTTTGATCAACTTTTCCCAAGTCTCTCAAATCACAACAGATCTCATCTTGCTTGTCCTTGTGAAATCTAGTCCCTTACCAGGCCCTCATCCAGGGCTTTCTGGGAATCTCTCTGCAGCATCTTTATTTCCTTAAATTTTTTTTTTTTTTGATGTTGTTCACTGCCTTGGTCAACTGTTTGGCTTTGAAAACCAGTCATTTTCTCATTCATCCACCTGGAAGTGCTATTCATTCATTCATTCATTAGTTTATTCATTCATTCGTTCATTTGTCTGTTCATTAGTTTGTTTGCTTGAGGAAAGGGGAAGGAGAGGGTTACGTTTATGTGTAGTCCCAAGGAATAAAAAGATAATGGTTTTACATTATAAAATTTGGGTGATTTATTATATGTTAACAGCAATCACATCAACAGAATAATTATTTTAGACAACAATAGTCCAGCATTTCTGCATCCTACCTTTAAAAAATGTTCACTCAGCCTTAAAATCGTGAGTCTCAGTGAACTGGTCTATGCCTAATTCAGCATTTTATTTTACATTACTCAACATTCATGCTGGGGATGGAGCATAGGGCCCATAGATTCTAGGCAGGTACTCTACCACTGAGCTAAAGCCCTAGCCCCCCAGTTCTATGAGGCATTCTGTCACCTACCAGGAGATGAACATTGCACCTTTATAGTTTTTAACGTATTTCTTTTGCTACCACAAGAAAATTTAAAATGACACAAAAATCACATATTTGTAAAATAATAAGTAAAGATGCACAGCAACACAATAGATTGAATAAATACTAAAAAAGCATTTTTCCATGAATGGCATAGTCTGCAGAGCTGCCTACAGTATAGATGCACCTTCTTTTCCAAAGAATCAATTAAAACTCCAGAAACTGAAATTACCCAAATTGGCCCTTCTTACTTTTGTCCAATTGAAGGACTCAGTGGGCACACTTCTCAAACAAACAAAACAAAACAAAACAAAACAAAACAAAACAAAACAAAACAAAACAAAACAAACCAATCCATCAAAACTAGAGGGTTTCAAACACTTTTTAACTCAAGGTTAAAAAAAAAAACTGCCTCTTGTAGATACAGATATCTAAATTCTGTTGTTTGCACTAAGGTATTGAGAAAAAATAAGTTTTTACTTATAATTTATTCTGAAGTGAAGTGTAGGCAAGGCTCAGGCTTTATTTATTGGCTAAAACTCTTATTATCCATCACAGCTGTGCCACTAGAATATGGCAAAGAGTTAATTTTCATAATGATACCATTCTCTACATAATTATGAGACTTTCATAGTCAGCAGTGTTACAACTCTGCATATATGGAATGTCTTTGAAAATTATTTGTTCATGAAGGATAACGTCATTAGCAGAAACATGGTTTCTAAAGATATTCACATCCGAATGTCTGGGACCTGGAGATTTTGTTGAAAACAAGGGACTTTGCAGATGTGATTGAGGGAGAGTTTTGAGATGAAGAGACTTTCCCGAGTTAGCTTGTGGGGGTCCTAAACATGATCATAACTGTCCTTGGGAGAGGTGGGCAATGGGAGATTAACATCAGGGGAAGGATAGTGGGATTGGCAGCACGCTGTACCACAGCTAGCTTCAAAAATGGAGGACAGGACCACAAGTCAAAGAATTCAAGAGCCGAGCTCCCCCCCCCCTAATTTTATATATATTACATTTTGTTTGTTTGTTTTACAGCGCTGGGGATCAAACCCAGGGCCTTGTGCATGTGAAACAAGTTCTCTACCATGAAAGCCTGACTTCAGCTTTGGAGGCTCACCAAGGCAAATGCATGACTTTTCTCCAAAGCCCTGGAGGAAGCATGGCCCCTGCTGACAGGTTGATTTCAGTCTAGCGAACTGTATGGGACTAAATGTATACTGTCTGATTTGGTGCAGTATGGCTAGAAAAACAGTAAAATGCTGTGTGTCCCAAGTGATCCTCATGTTCTTCCTCCTCCTCCTTAGGAGACAGGGTCTCATGACCAGTCAAGCCTTGCACTGGACCATGTGTTAGAGGATCAGAGGATGACCTTGTTTCTGATCCTCCTGCCTGCATTTTCTAAGGACTAGGATTATAGATGTATATGAGTGCTCACACACACATATATAATATTTTATATTACAATATATAATACTGTATATTATATTAATATACCGCATATTAATATAATATATGCAATATAACCTCAGTGGGTTATATGCTGTATTGGATATTGAACCCAGGGTTCCATGCTTGATAGCCAAGCACTTTACCAACTGAGTCACATCCCTCGTCCCCTTCTTTGCAAATCTCCCTTGCTTGGGTAAATCTTCTTCACTTTGCATGTTTGATTTTCCTAAACATGTTGTCCCTAGACTAGAAGAGCATTCATTCTGGGGTTCTTGGGCACTATCTATTTGTAACTTCTCTACCATCTCCCCTGGCTACAGAATAGAAACTTCATGTTTCTGTGTGCAGACTGGACAACAATTGCATTTTTCTCTTGTGGGCAATTTTCTTTCTCCAGTGGTCACCTCAGTCGAGTACTATCTTTGGCGGCAGCAGGCAATGCCTCTGACTCACCCCTGTGGTAGGCTCTGAAGCAAGCAACAAGGATGCTGTTTCATTTTGACTGCGGCAAGCTATGTGTGGGAGACCATGAGGAGCATTCTGGCACTCAAAAGTGGCTTCTCACCCTCTGACTGAAATAGGTAACTTTTTACAGTAACCTCAAGGGAAGGAAGTCGGTATTGGTGAGGCGCTCCTTCCCTGAACTCAAACCAAGATGCCTGACCTACATTGTCAGTCTCCACAATGACTTTCATGATACTCGCAGTGAATCAAGGTTAAACACACAGAAATAAACATTGCAGGACAATCGTGTTATCTAGAGTACTTGATAGCCTGGACTTGATCCGACTTGAAAATTTCCATGGAAAGGGCAGTGAGGAAAAGGGTTGAGTGGGTGATTATTTGTCTTCATGCACAACTGCTTTGGAGCCATATCTCCGTCATATCTCTGTGCATTTGCAGGGCCCTTTGCTCTCATTTCTTCTCTGCGTGGCCCAGGAATGTCACCTGTGGCTGGATGTCAACATTAGCAAAACAGTTCATTTGCTAGGGTCATGTTTTGTGGGGCTCTGGAAAGAAATGTTGCCACCAAAGTGCATGTTTGAGGTTCACTGAAATGCTTTCTTTGAAATACCACGTTTGTACTCTCCCAGAGACCGATGAGAACTAATGCTGATAGGAAAGAAATGGAAGATGTTATCCTCATGGTATACTCACTCATCTTTGATACTTGCTGGAGCATGAATCATGTCAGGCATAGGGCATCAGAGACAAACTAGATGAAACACTGAGCCACACGGATGGAAAGACTTGAAAATAGGAGGGAGTCAGGCAGGGGAAATGAAGCATTGTAAGGGGAAAACGAGGAGGATGGGATTAGGGATTGACAGGTAAAAATATCATAAATTCGCTATATTCATGTATGCAACACCAAAAATGTCATATTTATTAAAAAAGCATCATGTTTGATACTTTTTGAAAAGTATGCTCTTATAGGAGTTAATGCATTAATTTGATTTTCTAGACTTCCTTCAAAACCCTTACTCTTGGGACAAGCTAGATGCCTCAGTCAGTAAAAGTGCTTGTCATGCAAACCTGATGACCTGAGTCAACTGCTGTGACCCACATAAAGGTGGAAGGAGAGAACTGACACCACCAAGCTATCCACTGGCTTCCACATGCACAGCCACACGCACACACACACACACGCACAGAATAATTTGTATATATATATGTATATATATACACAAATGTATATACATATATGTATTTTTTTACAAAAAGAAAAACTTACTCTTCTTTTTTAAACTTTTTTTTAATTTATGGTGTATTTTTTTTCCACTTACACAAACTTAATAGGTACCCCATTCCCCTCCCTCCCTACACCCCTCCCCGGTTCCCCTTGCTCCCTCCCCGGTTCTCTCCCTCCCCTCCTCCTCCCTCCTTTTCTCCCAGTACTCCCTCCCCCCATTCCTGGAGCATTCTTTTTGTGCATGTCAAACTTCCCTCTGGGTCCTCCTCTCTGATGAGGTGTAAGGACTCAGCAGTATTGCCTAGAGCTCTTTCTTGTATTTCTTGTAAACACTATTGTGATTGTTAATCCCTTGTTTCTAATGATCCTAGTGCCTGTGATCCATGCTAAACTTTGGGGGGGGGTCAATCATTGTGCAGGTCAAGCAAAGTCCTATTATGATTACTTTGGCCCTAACTTGTGTGAAGTCTCTTGCATATTGTTGCTCCTCCCCATCTTTAGGCTCTTACAATCTTACTGCCCCCTCTTGCGCAAATTTCCCTGAACTTTAGGATGGGGAGAGATTAGGCTGGCCTGGTTCCAGGTGGTTAATGTAGAGTCTCTGATGTTCTGAATTATGATTGTTTTTTTTTTTTCTTTTTTTCTTTTTTTCCAGTTTTGCTGTTCCTGCACTGCCCTTGACTCCATCCTGATGGGTATTGGATGTCACCTCCTAGCCAAAGATAAAAGGCTGTTAAAATAGAGTCTTATTATAAGAGTAGATTTAGGGGCTGGAGAGGTGGCTCAGGGGTTAAGTCTCTGCCTTGCAGGCGGAAGGTCCTGAGTTGGACCCTAGACCCCACGTATAGACGCTGGGCGGAAGCGGGGGCGGCCTGCGTTTCCTGTCCTGGTAGGGCGGAGCCTGTGAATCCCCCAGCAGAGTAAACAAGGAGGAGGTGGAGGCGTCCATGGTGATTCCCAAATTTGTCTGTGGTTCTACACACACATGCATACATACATACACACATGCACACACATGCATACATGCACGATTGAATAAAAAAAAAGAGTAGGTTTAAAGGTAGATGAAATAAGAGTAAGAGACTGCGGTGTGGGGGGTCCGTCTCCCATTTGCAGGATGGTTACCATCTCTCTGTCCAACTCTATGCCCTCCCTCTCTGGTGAGATCAAACCCTATCAGTTGCAAGTGACCAGGAAGGAAAGTCTGTGAGCTTAACCAGATGTCTCATTACTTACTTGCAGTCCTTGATGGTGGCCTATTTTCTCTGCTGTAGCATGATCCCCTCTCTCCTTGTTTCTGGTGGGGTCCTCCTTCCCCTTCTCTCCTAATTTATAATCTTGGCAATTACTGTAGGTATTACAGAGATTTATCTTTGAGTGTGTCACTAAGTGGGTTTGGTACAAGGATCCACCTATTAGGGAATATATATGGTGCTTAATTTTCTGTGTCTGGGATACTTTGCTCAATATAATTTTTTTAATTCCATCCATTTCCCGGCAAATTTCATTAATTCATCATTTTTGATGGCTGAGTAGTACTCCATTGTATAGATGTACCACATTTTCCTTATCCACTTGTCAACTGTTGGGCATTTGGGTTAATTCTGTGACTTTGCTATTGTAAACAGTGCTGCTATGAACATAGTCGTGCTTGTGCTATTGAGGTGAATTTTTGCTATATGGGGGGTTTTTACTAAAAATAGAATAGCAGGGTCATATGGCATTTCAATCTTTAACTTTTTTAAGAATCACCAGATGGCTCACTAGAGTGGTTGTATAAGCCTGCATTCCCACCAGCAATGTAGGAGAGGTCCCTTCTCGTCATATCCTCTCCAGCATTTGGTGAGAAAAACTTACTCTTGAGAGACAACCATTGGACTCAAAGATGTACAAGGGGCCATTTTTTTCCATTTGTGACACATTGACAAAAACTTCGGATAGCGAGAGTTAGTGGTCAGTGGAAAAAAGCTGACTGTGGATCATTCAGCTCCAGATGGGACATCTGGTCTTCTGCCTTTAAGGAACAGGGAATTTAAAATAAAAAAGAAAAGAAGACACCAAAACATTTCAAAAACATGAAGTAGTGAGTGAAAACCCCCAAGGTTTTTAAGTGCTATTTTGGCTTCTGACTAAAAAAGTCACAAGCAACTCTCTCTGGAATATATTTAAAGAATATATATATATATATATATATATATATATATATATACACATATATATGTGTATATATATTTAAATATATATATTCCTTAAATATATTTCTTTAAATATATTCATATATACATATACTCAACTGTAGATGCTTTTTATATAAATGAAAAAATAGTGATTCTTTGCAACTTTTAAATTTTGATAACGTGTGCTGAATATCTGTCCAATGAATACGTTGATATTGACATACTACCTTTTTTTAAAATTTTAAATTTACATGCTAGAATGTGTACCGAAGTTATTTAATCTTTATTAAATGGAAATATAAATTGATAATAAAAGATTTTAAAATCAGGGAAGATGATGACTGTGTGACAAGCAGAATCGCCATGCTAAAACTGACTGATAATTACCAAGAAATGAGTGATCTTCTCCATCCAGTAAGAGTCCTGCTGGAATCGTAGATGTCTTCCAGGCTCCTTGTTCCTTAAGACCCTGTAGATTGACTTTAGCAAGATGGTTCTCGTCTGAGCTGACCAGGATGCTCTGCCTTTGTGCGTGTGGAAGTCCCTGGGTTAGGGAATAGTGTAGGATGCTACCCAGCAGTGCTGTTGTAATGAATTCAACACTTGATGGTAGATATTCTTGGCCTTAAACAACTGAAGGATGTTGGCAGAGAGCATTCACAAAGCGATTTTTTCTACAGGTTCCCTCTGTAGTTCTTTTTCTTTAAAAAAATTATCTATTTTTATTTTTTAGTGTTGCATACATGAATGTAGTAGTGAATTTATGATATTTTCATCCTTTAATCTTTGTTCCCAACCTCTCCTTTTCCCTTTATAACCCTTCATCTTCCCTGTCAGACTCCCTCCTATTTTCAAATCTTTCCACTTCTATGGCCCACTGTGTTTTATTTAGTTTGCCTTTGATGACATATGCCCAACATGATTCATGCTTCAGTAGGTGGAGCTTTTTGGGATCTTATCCTTTCTATGGTAAGATGCTGATGGGACAGTTTGCCTGCAGTTCTTTTGAAAGCACACATATCTATCATAAAATCATGGACACCACTGCCCTGCCATGTCCAGAGATAATGTGTGGCCCACCACTGCTAACTTCAGGCTCTTAAAATCTTACTGCCCCTCTCTTGATGTTTCCTGAACCTTGAAGTGGGTGTGGGTATGGCTTAGATGCCTTTTAAAGATTAAGCCGTCCACAGTCACTTGTTTTCTGCATTTTGGTGCGTTGTACTTTCTGCAGTAAATACCTTTTGTTGTGGCTGAATGCTCTTCTAATTTATAAGTATAATAACAGGTGTTCAAAAACCAATTAGATAAAGTGTCTTCAGAGCTAAACATTCATAGCCTGCTCTTCCTCCAGAACCTGTATCCTCTTCTTCCATAGGTTCTTGTTCTGGTTTACAGAAACAGGAATGTGCTCCTTTCTGACAGATGGGACTTAAATATGATTAGGAATCTACTGGTTTCCTTCTTGATATTTATGCCACTATTACATTGATGGCCACCTGTTGCCTGGTGATTGTTATTGTAACTTGTAGATTTTCTTAGATTGATGAGACCTTTGACCGTTTTTCTCTCTTGGTAGCTTCCACAGTCTTCTCTGGCACTATGTAAGCTATCCAACAAGGAGGAAGCTTCCAGACCAGTTCCAGTTGGTGTTTTTGCCCATGTATAATGGTCCACGTGTGATACATCTTCAGCAACAGGGTTTTTTTTTTTTTTTTTTTACTGTCATTTTTTTGAGGGCAACCAAGAGCAATGGCAAAAGCCTACACTATTTGGGGGAGCCTTTGAGACTTCTCTGACCATCAGCTTTACAGAAACTATCACATACTTGCTTCTTGTAGCATTGCTTAATTGCCTTTGGACTCTAAGCGGAGCATCCCAGGACTTTTTTATTTTGTTTGGTTTTGCTCTGTCTTCCTTTCTCTGTGCTTCTCTGTTCTCTGTACAGGGACTGTCCATTCTTCTGTAGGTGTGTGTGTGTGTGTGTGTGTGTGTGTGTGTGTGTGCACGCGCGTATGCATGTGAATGTGTACAAGGGGACTCCTGAGTGTGTGTCCCTGTAGAGACCAAATGATGACATCTGAGTCATCTTGGATCGCTCTGCCTTCTTATTGCTTTGCTCTGGGGATTCCCAAGCTCTGGCTTCCGAGCTGGAATTACGGGTCAGTGCCATATCTGCTAGCATTTTTTTTTTTCTGCATGGGATCCTTTTGATAACCCCTGAGTCATCTTCCCAGCCCTGGCATTCATGTATCTTGAACAACGGTCTCTTCCTTTCCCTCACACTCTAATCTTCTTTACATTTACTTGTTTACTTATTTAATTGAGAAGTGACGTAGGCTTTGTGATACTTAGAAATCTGAGGAAGAAACTGAACTACAATAACAATTCCGGGGTGCTCTTTCAAGTTAAGTGGTGAATAATTGTGTTTGTCTTTTCTAGAGGAGAAGAACATCTTGCTGTGTTTCACTTTTATGTAGTATCTCATCTCGAAGCTGATGCTGAAGGCATGCTCCAAAGAGGATGATTTGGGAGCATCTATCCCTGGTTCAACTTGGGAGTCTCCCCACCAAGGATATTTGCTTCATTGCAATGTCTGGAAGGCACTTGGATTTGTGGGCTTCCCTTCTCCCTCCCTCTGGACCTGAGAACAGAGCTATTCTGATATTGTGGTGAACACCATGATTGTGAGCCACCAATTTAACAGGAAGGCCATAGATTGGGTAACCACATGGCTTGTGAGAGACAAAGAGACCGAGGCAAGAAAAGACTAAAAAATGTTGATGGAGTGCAGGTCCTCTGGGAGGGAAGAGCTTTGTTACGGTTTTATTCAACAACCAAGCACTATTCAGGAGACACATAGTTAAAAATAGATTATTGTATGTATCTTACACTAATGAAGAAATTTGGCAGACAAGCTAAAACCCCTGGTCAAAGAAATATTAAGCTAATAACTGATGCTGGTTGAAGTTCTTGTACATTCTGATAGAAAATAATATAAAGGAAATGGTAGCTACAAAAATTCTTCATTTTCTTCCTCGGGGTTTCCTTTTGCATGAAGTTGTTGGCCCAATCCAGATGGAGTGTCATGGTGGTGTGAATGTGTGGTTCAAATACAAATACGAACTTTTATAAAGAGTAGACCCTTCATTAAAATGTGGCAGCAGGCAGTGTGAGGTGTTTTCTCTAGCTTTAGCTTAACACTTTTAATGTGTATTGTACATCATTAGTTTTTTTTCCTTACATGGGTGTGTGATCGTGTGTATTGTGCTGATTCAGACCAACTAGAGTTTCCTGCATTTTTTTTTTTAAACTAGTTTTGTTTTTTACAGTTTGGCTACTAGGCATGTAATGTAAGTGATTCCATTCTGATTGGTCTTGTCTATTGGGACCTAATACAAGGAAATGTTCAAAAGAGTTTCCTGCTATAAACTCTGTGTGATAGACAACACATGTTCTTACTGAAACACATGGTTATTGGCTTTTAAATTTACTTCATCCAGGAGCTAATTGCAATGAAATCTACTATCACCAGATCTACACAATGGCTGACATATCAACAGTCCCCCACAGACCAGCAAGAATCTCAGGAGAAACAACTACACCCAGGTGCCAGACAAAAGAAGAGGAGCCTTCCCTTTTGTGATTTTGCCCACTGAAGGGGCACACATATTGCCACATACTAGCACAGTCGCCCCTAAGGGAGTCTTGTGACCCATATATGGAGAAAGAAAGGAGGGCAGGAGGCATATGGCTGGATAAGAGAAAAGAGGGAAGGGTGGGTGAGAGGGGAAGGGAATGGAGTAGGGATATAAGTTTATATGTGAAAAAGTCTCAATAAAAATAAACTTTAGTCACTCTTGTGAGTACATAAGGTGATGTTTCTGTGTGTGTATTTCTGTAGTGTGTGTTTTGTGTGTGTGGGGGAGTGTGTGCTCATGTGCATATGCATGCATATGTAAGCAGGCACATGTGGAGGCCATAGGAAAACCTTGGATGTCATTCTTTAGGACCCATTCACCTTATTATTATTATTTTTGTTCTCCATTCTTTTATTTTTTAACTTCACATACATGAATATAGTGAATTAATATTATTTTCTTTTTTAAAAAAAACCTTTTTATTTATTTGTGTGTGTGTGTGTGTGGGGGGTGTGTATCAGAGGGTACTGTGCAACATTGTGGAGGCCCAAGAGTGACTTTGGGAATCATCCTGGATTACTTCTACATCCTTTGTGCTTCACTCGGGGATTTCCCAGACTTTGCTCACCAGGGCTAGAAGTAGCAGGAGGTCCCCATTCCCCATTCCCCAACCCTCCTTCAGATCCCTGTCAGTTTTAGTCCTTATCAATCTCTCAGAGAAGTATAGATCTTGAAATCTTTCTGCTTTCATGGTAAGACACTGAGACAGAGCCAGTGATATTCTTGCATAAGTGTTCAGATCTGTCCATGGAATCTTGCATATCACAACTCTGTCATGTCCAGGAGATGTTTGGCCCATCACTGTCTTACTTCAGGTTCTTAGGATCTTACCACTTCCTTTCTCCTAGATGTTCCTTGAGCCTCAGGGTGAGGGTGGACGAGGGATATATGTCCTGTTTGGACACAAGCAGTGTCCAGTCATTCATTTTCTGTGTTTGGCGAGTTGTGCTTTTCAGCAATAAACTCCTTTGGTTATAGAAGGAGGCTTACTCAGTTGAATGTTGAGTGCTTTTCCAGTCAATGGGTGTAGTAACATGTATTTACAAAGTGGTTCGGTGTACTAGCTTCCTAACTAAAGATTCATAGTCTGCTCTTGCCCTGGGACCTATGTCTTTCCTGTTCATAGGTTTTTATTCTAGTTTACAATAACAGGAATATGTTCCATTCTGACAAGCGGGTCTTAAATCCGATCAGAAAGGTATTAGTTGTTTCCTTGCTATTCATGTTACTAGTACACTGATGGTTACTTGTTGCCAGGGTGATTGTTATTGCAGCTTATAGATTTCACAGATTAGAAAATTAAACACCAAGGAAACCAATGGCCCAATTAAAAAATGGGCCCTGGAACTTAAAAGAAACTTTACCAGAGATGAAATTAAAATGTCTAACAAATATCTTAAAAAATGCTCCACTTCTTTAGCCATCAGGGAAATGCAAATCAAAACTTCCCTGAGATACCATCTCACCCTGGTCAGGATGGCAAAAATCCACAATACAAACAACAACAAGTGCTGGAGAGGATGTGGAGAGAGGGGAACCCTGCTACATTGCTGGTGGGAATGCAGGCTCATACAGCCATTCTGGCGAGCTGTCTGGAGATTCTTAAAGAAATTAAAGATTGAAATGCCATATGACCCTGCTATTCCACTTTTGGGAATAACCCCCCATGCAGCAGAGGTTCGCCTCGATAGCACCAGCACGACTATGTTCATAGCAGCACTGTTTACAATAGCAAAGTCATGGAATCAACCTAAATGTCCAACAGTTGACGAGTGGATAAGGAAAAGGTGGTACATCTATACAATGGAGTACTACTCAGCCATCAAAAATGATGAATTAAATTGCTTTGCGGCCGCCAAGAAAATAGCTCTTCTCGGCTTCCGCTCCTGGCCCATGTGAGAGACGGCCGGCTGTTGCGATGAAGGCGATCAAGACTGCGGAAGGCCTTCTGGCTCTGAGCCAGCAGGAAGAACTAATGGATTTGCCCAGTAGCTATCCTTTGAGTGCCAGTGAAGATGAGGGGGACAGTGATGGAGAAAGAAAGCATCAAAAACTTCTGGAAGCAATCAGTTCCCTTAATGGAAAAAATAGGTGGAAAATGCCTGAGAGATCTGAGGCTAGTTTGAAGGTGTCTGAATTTAATGTCAGTTCTGAAGGAACAGGAGAAAAGCTGGCTCTTACTGATCTGCTCGGGTCTGCGACCACATCATCCTCACTGGCTGTTGTGAAGAAGCAACTGAACAGAGTCAAGTCAAAGAAGACTCTGGAATTACCCCTTAACAAAGAGGAGGTTGAACGTATCCAGAGAGAAGTAGCATTTAGTAAAACCTCCCAAACCCTCTCCAAATGGGATCCTATTGTTGTGAAGAACCGGGAAGCAGAGCAGCTGGTTTTTCCCATGGAGAAGAAACCGTCAGCCTTTACTCCCATCGAGCATGTGTTCGGCGACTGGAAGGCAAGAACACCCCTGGAGCAGGAAGTTTTTAACCTCCTCCACAAAAACAAGCAGCCAATGACAGACCCCTTACTAACACCTGTGGAGAAAGCTTCCCTCAGAGCCATGAGTTTGGAAGAGGCTAAGATTCGCCGAGCAGAGCTCCAGAGGGCCCGAGCTCTGCAGTCTTACTATGAGGCCAGGGCTCGAAGAGAGAAGAAAATCAAAAGTAAAAAGTACCACAAAATTGTGAAGAAAGGAAAGGCTAAGAAAGCCCTAAAAAACTTTGAGCAGCTGCAGAAGGTTAATCCAAGTGCTGCGTTAGAAGAGCTGGAAAAAATTGAAAGGGCCAGAATGCTGGAGCGAATAAGCCTTAAGCATCAAAACAGTGGGAAGTGGGCCAAATCAAAGGCAATCATGGCAAAATATGACCTGGAGGCTCGTCAAGCTATGCAAGAACAGTTGGCTAAGAACAAAGAACTGACACAGAAACTCCGGGTAGTTTCCGAGAATGAGGAAGAGGCAGGAGGTGCTGAAGAAGAAGCCCTGGTCCCCGATGTAGTCAATGAAGTACAGATGGATGCAGAGGGACCAAACCCCTGGATGCTCAGGGGTTGTAGGCGTGATGCAAAAGAAGGCGAAATCCAGACAGACCCGGAACAGCCGCCTGAGCAGATGGCCCAGGAGTTGTCTGAAAGTGATGGTGATGAAAGACCAGTAGAAGAAGAAGAAATTTTGTTGAAAGAATTCAAGGAGAGACGATCCCTCAGAAAAAGATCTGAGCTCAACCACAACTCTGAGCCAGGAGGCAGTCACAAAACAAAAGATTCTAACAGCCAGGAGGTATTATCAGAATTGAAGATACTGTCTCAGAAAATCAGCGAGCAAAACCGCCCATCCCAGACGCAAGCCAAGAGTTCGGCAAGGACTGTTCTTCAGGTTCCAAGAGAGGATCCTGCCACAGAGGAAGAGGAGGATCCTTTGCTGCAGAGATCAGAGAGAATACAAACTGTCGAGGAACTAGAGGAACTAGGCAGAGAAGAATATTCTCAATACATGGAGCCTCCCAGACCTGTGTTGGGAGGGGAGCAGATGGAGAGGAACCTACAAAATCAGCCTAAGGAGATGAAAAAGAAGGAGCAAATGATAAGCCTCCATAGCCTCCTAACTACAAAGTCTCCTTCTGTGAGATCTTTGGCAGTTCCCACGGCAGTACAGGAGTTGGAAGACGAGGTGGAGAGAGACCAAAAGCAGATGATAAAGGAAGCTTTTGCTGGGGACGACGTCCTTAAAGAGTTCTTAAAAGAGAAGAGGGAAGCTATAGAAGCCAATAAGCCCAAGGACGTGGACCTGACTCTGCCTGGCTGGGGCGAGTGGGGCGGTAGGGGTCTGAAGCCCAGCACCAAGAAGAGGCGACGCTTTCTTATTAAAGCCCCTGAAGGTCCTCCAAGAAAAGACAAGAATTTGCCAAATGTGATTATCAATGAGAAACGCAACATCCATGCGGCGGCTCATCAGGTGCGAGTGCTTCCATATCCATTCACCCACCATCAGCAATTTGAAAGAACCATTCAGAATCCTATTGGGTCCACATGGAACACCCAGAGGGCCTTCCAAAAGCTGACAACTCCCAAGGTTGTCACCAGGCCGGGCCATATCATTGAGCCCATCAAGGCAGAGAATGTGGGCTACCGATCTTCAAAGTCAGACCTGTCTGTGGTTCAGAGCAATCCAAAGCAACTCTCCAAACGTCGACAAAAGCAGCTGAAGGGAAGCACTGAAGATTGAGTTGTCAGAAGAGAGACATCTTGGTGTTCAGGACAGGAGGCTGAATGCTCCTTTTGGTTGCTATGCATGGGGTTCAGTCATATTTTAGAAATAAAGGCATTTTTAACCTAAAAAAAAAAAAAAAAAAAAAAAAAAAACAAAAATGATGAATTACTGGAGTTTGCTGGGAAATGGATGTCATTAGAAACAATTATATTAAGTGAAGTATCCCAATCCCAGAAAGTTAAGCGCCGTATGTACTCCCTAATAGGTGGCTCCTAGTACCAAACTCACCCAGCCCACATTGAGACACTCAAGGGTAAATCTATGTAATACGGTAATTGCAAGGATTGTGAACAGGAGGGATGGTGTTGGAGAGCCACACCAGACACAAGGAGAGAGGGGACCATGTTACAGCAGAGAAAATCGACCTCCAAGGAATGTAAGTAAGTAATGTGACATCTGGTTAAGTTCACAGACGTTCGTTCCTGATCATGTACAACTGAGGGGGTATGATCTCACCAGAAGGGGAGGGCATATAGTCTGGCAGATGAAAAGTGATCATTTTGCAAATGGGTGACTGATCCCTCCCACACCGAGGTTTCCTGCTTTTATTACATCTATCCTTGAATGTGCTATTATAACAAGCCTCCAGTTTAACAGTTTTTTGTCTCTGACCAGGGGGTGACATACAGTGCCCATCAGGATGGAGTGAAGGGCATTGCAGGAGCAGAAAAACTGCAAAAGAAAATCAACAAACCACAATCCAGAACTTCAGAGACTCTATATCACCCACATAGAACTAAGCCAGCCTAATCTCCCCCCATCCTGAAGCTCAGGGACATCTGCGGAAGAGGGGGCGGTAAGATTGTAAGAGCAAAAGGATGGGGGGAGCAATGATTTGAAGAGTCTCTCCACACTAGATAGGGCTGAAGCAATCATAATAGGACTTTGCATGCCCTGCGCCATGTCCGTCACACTATTGACCTCACAAAGTCTAACATCGGCTAAAAGCACCAAGATCCTTGGAGGCAAGGGATTGATGGCCACAGTAGTGTTCCTATGCTTAAGGGGAACACGAGAAAGGGTTCAGGGAAATGCCACTGGGTCCTTTCACGTCATCAGAAAGGAGGACCAAGAGGAGAGTTAGGCATACACAATAAAGGACTCTCTGGGAATTGGGGGGGGGGAGGTACTGGGAAATGGGGAGGGAGGGAGGGGGAGCAGGGGGTTCGGGGGGAGGAGGAGGGGGGAGGGAACTGGTCTACCTATTAAGTTTGTATGAGCGGAAATAATAATAAAAATGTTATTAAAAAAAGATTTCACAGATTGATGAGACGTTTGACTGTTTTTTTTTTTCTCCTGGTAGCTTTCCACAGTACTCTGTGGTATTATGTAAGCTTTATCCAGCAAGGAGGAAACTTACAGACCAATTCCAGCTGGTGTTTTTTTGTCCATGTCCTATGTGTGTTACATCTATGTGTATTGCATCTTCAGTAATAGGGTCTTTCTGTTAGTTTTAAAGAGAAACCAAGAGCAATGGCAAAAGCCTATATTGTTTAGATGGCCTTCAAGAGCTCTCTGACCAACAACATATCACAAATTGTCACATACCTGTTACTTCTAGCATTGTTTAATTATCTGTAAGTTTTAGAGATGTTATTATTAATATTTTTTAGAGACAGGCTCTCTCTTATTTACCTGGAACTTGTCAAGCACACTAGGGTGACTGGACAGTTTACTCTTGTCTCTACCTCCTGGTGTCATGATTACAAGCATGTACCACATGTCTGACTTTATTTTTGTGGATCATGGAGGCTTCTTTTCTTTCTTTTTCTTTCTTTCTTTCTTTCTTTCTTTCTTTCTTTCTTTCTTTCTTTCTTTCTCTCTCTCTCTCTCTCTCTCTCTCTCTCTCTCTCTCTCTTTCTCGTGTTTTGCATATGAGTGGGTTATGCATGCATGTGTGGACATGTGTACAAGAGTGCACTTGAATGTGTGAGCCTGTGGAGACCTGAAGGTGATACTGGGAACTTTTCTGGATTGTTCTACTCTTTATTCCTTTGTTCTAGAGATTATCAAGCTTGGCCTTACTGGCATTTAAAGTTTTTTTTTAATTAAAAAATTTTTTTTATTTATTCAATTGTGGGTGCGTGTGTGTGTGTGTGTGTGTGTGCGCGCGCGCATTTATATGTGTGTGTGTAGAATCACGGACGAATTCGGGAACCACCATGGACACCTCCACCTCCTCATTTACTCTGCCCCGGGGTTCACAGGCTCCGCCCTACCAGGACCGGAAACGCAGGCCGCCCCGCTTCAGCCTGGCGTCTATACGTGGGGTCTAGGATCTGAACTCAGGACCTTCCGCCTGCAAGGCAGAAGCTTAACCCCTGAGCCACCTCTCCAGCCCCTAAAGTTTTTTTTTCTTTCTTTATTCTTTGAACATATTAACAGAGTGAGTTTATGTACCAGCTTTTTAATGTGGAATCCAGGGATCCAAGCTCAAGTCCTTTTGCTTGTGAAGCAAAGATCTTGACTACCGAGCCATCTTTCCAGCCTTATTTTCTATTTTCCTCCTGGGCTATCTCATAGATATCGCAAACACAATATGCTCAAATGTAGTTTTCTAAACCCGTGGTCCCCAAATCCACGATTCTTACTTCCATTCCTTATCTGTTCAAGGACACTGTGATCTATTTCAGTGATTAAGTCTGAAATATTTCTGCTTCCTTCTTCCCAACCACCTCATCAGTATTTTATTTTTTAAAATTTCTCAAATATGTCATCCTTTATAGTCCTCCTCTTTTTCCCTCTGTTTCTTCCTTACAAGAAACTTACCTCATTTTAAATTGCTTCCTTCATCCTCTTTCTTTTTAAAAAATTTTTTATTATTTATTCAATTGTGCATGTGTGCATGTGCGTGCATATGTGTATGTATGTGTGTGTGCGTGTGTGTGTGTGTGTGTGTGTGTAGAACCACGGATGAATTTGGGAACCACCATGGACCGCTTCCACCTCCTCCTTGTTTACTCTGCCCGGAGATTCACAGGCTCCGCCCTACCAGGATCAGAAACGCAGGCTGCCCCCACTTCTGCCCTGCGTCTATATGTGGGATCTAGGATCCGAACTCTGGACCTTCTGCCTGCAAGGCAGAGGCTTAACCCCTGAGCCACCTCTTCAGCCCCCCCTTATCCTCTTTCATTTTTCAAATATCTTCAACAATTACTAATTATAGACTATATATATAGACAATATGGTGTAGTAGTTAGCCTGCATGGCTATCAATAAAATTTCTGATCAAAATGGCTTAAGTGAACGAGAGGTTTTATTTTGTTGTATGATTCTGGTTACAGCTCCTTATCCACTTTGACAGGAGAGCTCATAACACCAGTAGTCAAGGGAACTAGCCACACTATGTCAATGTATCTACAGAACTATTGAGAGAGAGAGACACTCTTTACTTGCCAGACCAATACAATTGGCCAAACATACTAAGGAATGTTAACTTTCTTAACCAGCTTCCTCCATCTTATTCACCTGCCTGGGGTCTAGTCCCACCCACCATGGGTTGGGCCCTCTCAATCAATCAGACAGTCTCCTGCAGGCTTACTCGGGGCTCAACTGAACTACCAATTCTTCACAACTATGTCCATAACTCAAGCCTTCAATTGCTAAGTTGATAGCTGTGTCTAACTATGACAATAAGGTATTTTCTTTACTTTTTTAAAAACACACTTAAAAATTCCTTTACAACCAAGAAATGTATCTTGTTACCTTTTTTCATAGCTAAATTTGTTCACATATGGACATAGTGCATACTGAGTACCCTCAGTCCCCCTTACTTATCCTCACCACTCATTTACCCCCACCTCTTCCTTACAAATCTTTCACATGGCTATTTTTCTGTTTTGGAGTCACTGAATTTAATCAGGACCATTTGTGTGACCATGAGTTTGGGACTATCTGTCAGAATCTGGTAGTCTCAGAAGTAGGTCCACAACTGAACTTAATGTTAACGACTGACCCTCTTCCAGGAGCTATCATAACAAATAGTTTAGAAGTGAGAAGCAGGACCTACCGAGTTCCTCCCTCTTCTGTGATTGATTGGTGAAAGGACCAATCTTGTCAGTCAACTGCTGGGTTTATGGTTGGTTTAGTTGTTTCATATCAAGAAGATGGAATTTTGCAGCCCTATGCTCTGTCTTTTGACACTGACATGCTTCCAAAATGTTCCCTAAGCCTTAGAGGAAGTGATAAAAATGTCTTGTTTAAGGTTGAGCCCTCAGCTCTCACTTAGTCTTAGTATCTTGGGTACCATTGAGTGTCTATTTATTGCCCCTTACTGCAAAGTGAGGTTTTTCTGCTAAGGTTGAGAGTAGTTTTGTCTATGAGTATTAAATATCGATGTTTCAATGGGATTAAACAATAGTAGCAATCTCTTCCTTTTCTCTCTATTGGGCCTGCAACCTCTTCAGACATGTTTATTTTTTTAAGGTTTAAAACTTTATTTATTTTGCGTGTGTGTGTGTGTGTGTGTGTGTGTGTGTGAGAGAGAGAGAGAGAGAGAGAGAGAGAGAGAGAGAGAGAGAGAGAGGGCACTGTGTGTCCTTATGGAAGACCAAGGTGACTTCAGGAATCATACTGGATTGCTTCTAACTCCTTTCTGCTTCACTCTGGGATTTCCCAGGTTCTGCCAACCAGGGTCTGAAGTATGGGCCACTACAGTTTCAGCCTGGCACATTATTTTTTAACATAGGACCTGGGATCTGAACTCAGGACCTTAACCCCTGAGCCATCTCTCCAGCCTAGGCATGGGTTTTTGACCAGGCTTGTGGTACCAGACATGGGCACCCTCTTGGGAAGTGGATCTCAAATCCAATCAGAAAGTAGTTGGTTCCCCCATAACAGTATGCTTTATTGTTCAGGCAGTGACACCTCTATTATAGGCAAGGTCGTGCCAAAACCAAAAGAATCGCTTTCTGTTTGAAGACTGCATTCTACTTTTTTCTTAAGATACTCTTCCCTTGATTATTACACATTAGGAATCTAAACCTTAATGGAACTTCCTTATTTGCACCTCACTACACACCCTAAGCTGACTAATCTACTCTTACCTGGTCTGGATTAGAGTCCGATGTGTCAATGAGTACTAGAATAAATTAATTGAGCTCTAGTGAAATCCAAGAGAAAGAGGAAAATAGCTATGTGCGTCTATGTGTAGAGTTGGGGACTCTAGTTCCAACTATCTTGGTCACTGTAATCAATGCACTGTCCTTGGTCTTCGTGTTTGATTTTCTTACTTGCTCAGTATGGTACCAAGGACAATTACTTTACATATGTTCTTTATATATATTCTTTGTCTTTTACTTCTTGTACTTGGCCATATTCAACTGGTAAAATTACCAAACTGGTTATATTTGAGTCTCTTCTTACTATGTGCTTGAAGCTGCTAATTGTGGCTGGAGAAAAAGCATATGACCCTGTTGACTGATCTTGTTTAAACATGTGTCTGCTACATGGGAGTGGGAGGGAGAATGACTAGAAGGAGAATCAGCAGAAATGGGGTAGGAGGGTTAGGAGACAACAGAGGGTGAAAACATACAAATCACTGGATTTGTATATAAAAACTTCACAGAATAAAAAGGATGCATATCCTGCATTAGGCCAAAGCAAGTACATTTTTATTGATTCTATTATTGTCTTTAAAAATTTAAATTTCTCTACATACATACACACTCACATATTAACATGCTTACACACAGAGATACATACACACATGTCACAGACACACATAGAGACACATACAGAGACTCTACACGGAGACATACAGATATACTCACACATATACTTATACACACTCACACACAGACACATACACTAACATACATACATGCATAAAGACACACAGAGACTCCACACATAGACTTACTGACATACACAGCACACACACACATACACACATATACATATACAGAGAGACACTCAGAAACTATATCCACACAGACATACAGAGACACACTCACACACAACTCTCTCACACGCAGAGACATACATGTACAAACCAAAAAATGCAGTAAATAAATAAAATTGCTATAAAGGGAGCTTCTTTTTTAATTTTCAAAAGTTCTTTGAAGGTTTCACATACATACACACTGAATTGACTGTTTTCATCCCCTATACTCTCCTTTTCCACTCCCAGCCTATCCTGCAGATTTTCCTCTCTGGCTTATCTCCCTCCATCCTGTCCCTCTGCATGTGTGATCCATTGGGCCTTGTGCAGGACGCCTGTGCTGCCCAATCCCTGGGCACTGGCTTTGGCATGAGTGGAGATCCTTTACTTGACAGTTGACTCACTGGTGGGCCGTTCACACCCAGTGATTTCATAATTGTTACTATCATCATCCATGAGTCAGTAAAAACCCAGCTTCTCCAGGAAGGCGCTGGGGCTGGGCGGGTGAAAGTAAATGAGACAGATTTCCCACCCTGGTCTTTCCAGTAATGAACACAGGACTAGTGACATGCGTGCCCAGTAGATGTTGGCTTATGACTGCATTTCACGGCCATGATCATCGCCCTTGCTGCTCATCTCAGGCACACACAGACTCTTTCTAAGAACTTATGCGAAGAACCTCATACCTGTGGTGTTCCAGCATGAGGTGTGGAGGGACAGGTCACCTTTGATCTTTTTTTAAAGCCTGTTGGCTTTTTAACCACAGATGTGTCGACTTCCCTGACATCAGTAAGAGTGAAATTCGTGCTTTGACACTCAACTGTGTTAGCTGTGCCCTAAATTATATGCCTGGTGAAAGATGGCACTTGAGAATGTCAATAGGGACAAATAACTGCCTTTGAAGTATCTGGGCCTCCCTTGTCAGTGCTTATTGCTGTCCTTCCTGCTTTGTTATCTTTTGTGACAGTCTCTGTGCGTCCAAGTTTGTATCATTAAAGGTGTCTTTGCAGTTCGATAAGAAAAACAAGTGTACGTTATCGGAGAGGAGGGCCCAGAGGAAAATCAGACATGCACAAGAAAGGACTCTCTGGGAATTGGGGCGGGAGGCACTGGGGGATGGGGAGGGAGAGAGGTAGGGAGGGGGACGAGGGGATACGGGGGGAGGAGGAGGGAGGGAGGGAACTGGTGTACCTAATAAGTTTGTATGAGCTGAAATAAAAAAAAAAAAGAAAAACAAGTGTTTATTGTCTCTCTCCATTTAATACTGAAGGCATACCTTTCTTCTGAAAGTCTTTGGGCAAAACCATCTTAGTGATTTTAACCTGTAAGCTTCTGTGAGACTCCAGGTATTTTTCTTTTTTAAAAGATTATTTACTTATTGATTGATTGATTGATTGATTGATTGTGTGTGTGTGTTTGTGTGTGCATGTGCATGTTGAGGTCAGAGTATAACTTTTGGGAGTTAGTTCTCACCCACTTGTTGAGGCAGGTCTATTTTTTTTTCTGCCACTGCCTGGCACATTCCAGACTATCTGGCTTATAAACTTCCAACCAATTCTTCGATTTCTAATTCTCATTTCAGCATAGGAGTGTTGGGATTACAGATGTGCATCTCTACATCTGACTTTTTTTTTAACATTTTTTATTAGTATTTCCAGTTCATACAAACTTAATAGGTACACTGGTTCCCTCCCTCCCTCCTTCTCCCCCCTCTACATCTGACTTTGTACATGGGTTCCAAGGGTCAAACTCAGGTCATCAGGCAAGGATTTTTTATCTACTGAGCCATCCTTTCTGACTCTTAATTCTTTCTTTACAGGTATTTATTTCAGTTTCACTGAAGATAGAGTCTCTTCATTCATCTTTGAATCTTTCCATGATTTTTAACTAAGACAAATGCTCAATATCATTTATCAAGCAAGATTGATTGGTACATATATAATATACTTGATGCAGTAATGAATGGTCCTATATCTGAGAAACAAAGTCAACTGCATTTTTTTTTTTATTGAACAACTAAGGAAAGTTACTCTGTTGGTGAAACTGCCTCATCTAGGCCTCCCCGTTATGTTCTGTGAGAGGCCTGAATTCATCTCCAGTCCTGGTGCCCACCTGTGAGATTCTCTGATTGCGCCATCCTTCCCAGCATCCTATTCCATGTAACAGAAGATGTGTGATGTGGATCCTAAGGGTGCACCCTTCTCTCCAAGATAGAGGGAAGAATTCTGTTGTCGAAGAATCAGAGCACGAGGCATGACATATGAAGTAAGAATGAACCAAAACAAGTGCACTGAGATTTAGATGTTGTCATAGTTGGGCACAGGTGTCAACTTGATAGTTGAGGGTTTGAGCTCCAGACACATTTGTAGAGAATCAATGGTTGCGTTAAGCCCAGAGCAAACCTGGAAGAGATTGTCTAGCTGATGGGGAAGGCCCAGTCCATGGTGGATGGGACTAGGTCCTGAACAGGTGAATAAAATACTGAGAGCTGGTTGAGGAAGTTGGCATCCTTGTGTACACTTGGCCAGACATGCTGGTGGGAAGTAAGGATCGTCCCTCTCTCAGCTGTTGTGTAGAGATGGTGTGGCCAGTTCCCTTAGTCCTGATGTTGGTGTATGTTGTTCTGTCAAGCTGGACTGAGAACTGTAACTAGTTATTGTAAGAGAAAATAAACCCCTTGTTCCCTTAAGCCATTTGATGGTCATTTATCATGAACCATGTAGGGGAACTGCAACAGATGTGTTCCCAGAAGACTTGGTCCCAGCCTGTTGCAGTCTGCTGGTTTGTGTCTGATAAATTCACAATCAAGAAACATTAGGGAAACTAGGATTGTATTCTTGCTTGATTCTGGTTATAGCTCATAGTCAGTCTTAGCAGGAGGATTCATACCCTCATCAGGAGCTGAGGAAACTGGCCAACCATATCCACAGGGATTGTGAGAGGGCAAACTTCACCCACCAGCATCCGCCCAGGGATGCTGAAGTAAGCCACTTTACTGAGCCAGCTCTCTCCATCTTGTCCACCTGCCAAGGGAATGGTCCCACCTACGATGTGCTAGGCCATCCTTCTTCAGTAGACAGTCTCCTGCAGGCTTGCTCAGGAATTGCTTTAAATATCAAGTCTTCACAAATGTGCCCAGACCTGTCTTCTGTTGTCAAGTTGACACCAGTATCTGACAAGTACACAGTTTCTGGTGCTCTTGTGAGTGGTGGAACCTTTGGAAGGTGGGACCTAGAAGAGGAAGTACTGACATTAGGACACCCCCTTGAAGAGGCTAGTAAGACTGAGATCTTTTGCTATTGCTGACCCGAGGTAAGCAGTCTCCTCTCCCACATGCATGCTCCTGCTTGTTCTTCTTTGCCTCATGTCAAGGACAATGAAGCCACAAGCCAAAACCTTTAAAATCATGAACCTAAATCAAACCTTGTCCACTTTTAAGTTTATTTATTTCAGACATTTTGTCACAGTAACAGAAGACTAGCACAACATAAAAGAATAAAGACTATTACTTCACATGGAAGTTTCCTTTAGCTCAGCCATGGTCCTTTAATACTTATATTTTTCAACCTTAATCTATTTGGTTTCGAGTAACGTACCTGGGAATATTGTACATAGCAGATGTTGGATGACAAAGCTGGAATCACTAGTGATTTGTGTCATGATGCAAACATTGAGCGTGGAGACAAGTATTTCTGTCTGAGTTCCTTTGACTATAGGGTGACTGAGACTCAGTGAGCTCAAGTAATTTATTCAAGCTCACAGAGCTATGCAACAGAGGTAGGGTTTAATGCAACTTTATCCACAACTGTTTTTTTTTTCCTTTATGCCCTCAGGCCCAGCATTCAGGGTTTACATGCTTTTCTACGGCCCAAAACTTTTTGAGAAGTGAAAATTCTTTGGCTCCAAAAATGTCAAAGGAAACCGACAACATAAAAATGAAGTTAAAATACAGGCTTTCACAGAACCATATGTCATGTTGATTTACTCAGTTCAAGTAATTACATACACTTATTCACATATCCATCTACCTACCTGTCTTTCTTTCTTTCTTTCTTTCTTTCTTTCTTTCTTTCTTTCTTTCTTTCTTTCTTTCTTTCTTTCTTTCCTTTCTTTCCTTTCTTTTCTTTCTTTTCTTCCTCTCCCTCTCTTTCTTTTTCTGTCTATCTATCATTTATATTCATGCTTCTTGTCAAATGGATACATTTTGCATTTTTGTACACCAGTTTTTGAGAGACTCAAAGACTTCATTTGCAAATTATAAAAACGGACCTATCTCTGAGGTCTTTTGTCCTTCATAACTTCTATCTCAAGCAAACAAGCAAGTTAGAAAAAGGAGGAGAAGGTAGAGGAGGTGTGATAGACACTGACTCCTCTAGAGAGATGCTCATGTGTTTCCTTAAACTTCTCATAAGAACCCACTAAAAAAACACACACATAGATCAGGCACCCTCAGATACCCAAATAAATGAGCAAATTCAAAACATACAAACGCAGACATTATTATATTGGATTTCTTAGTTCTGAATTCCCTTGACTGGTAGGGGGACTAAGACTCACGATTGATTAGGACCACCAAGAGGGAGCAGCAACAGTGCACAGGCTGACTCTCAAATGTGACACAGATCCAAGAAAGGAGAGCAGGGGGCCTTTGCAGCTAGCAACAAGGCTGAATGTGCAGTGTCTGATGTTGGTTAATTTCTCATTGTCCATCCTCCTCGATGGGATTAGCTGTGACCTCAGACTTCTTGATGGCCATTTACATACATAGTACAGCCAGTTGTCCAGCAGTTATTAACAATCAGCAGACTGTGGTTTTGAAGTACTTCTGGCATCCTAGGCACTATGCCCACACTGGCAGTATAGTAAACATTCTCTCATTCAGTTAACTGGTTGCTTCTGCTGCAACCCTCAGCTTCCATGTATGAAACTATAACTAGAGAGGAGACTGCTGGAGTGGAGGGAGTCTGGGCTTGGTGAGAGGTGTAGAGGTCAGGAGGCTCATAGCGTTCTCCTGTTGTTTCCAGGGAGTTGTAGAAGACTGTCTTATGCCTCCTTGTCTCTGTCCTTGATGCCTGCATCTCCCACCATGTATTGATTCATGTGGGATTTGGATTATTGGAATCCACTCTAGTGATAGAAAGATGTAAGGAGCAATGTTGAAGCAACAAATGCCCCTCATTTCCTACAGAGGAAAGAATTTCCTCTGTAAAGAGAAAAGAAATAGCTGGGTTTGTTGGGGAGAGCTAAATACAGGGCTGTAACAGAGAAGTTTACACATCTTCATCCCAAGTTCTCCTCTACTAAGTGGCTCAAGATTTGTCTGTCTCTCTATCCCTTTGTCTGTCTGCCATCCATCTCTCTCAGTACACTTCCATTCTAATTATCACCATACACCTCTCTACCTTTGGACAAAGATGTAGAAGAAAATTGAGTTCTTTAATATTACATGTCAATTAGCTTGCGGAGTTGGTTTCTGTTAGCAAAGCATGTGCTATCCCTTGGAAGTCAGCATGCCTAACGGGTCCTGCGAGCAGAGGAGCAGGAAGGAGACCTTTCTACACCCTCTTATGGAGTCCATACTCTAAGAAAATGAAGGTCACACTCTTCTCTCTGGGTTGCTGTCACCCAGTCCAACCTCCACTGCAGAGAGAAGCTGACCTGCTAACAGTTGTCACCGTGTGCCGCCATCACTGGCCATTCTGTGGGCAACAGACACTGCTTCATGGACAAACAGTTCGAGTAGGTTTAGCAACAGCTCCTGCCAGGAGCTGGAACTGCCTGGAAGCCGACTAGGAGGTGGGGAACCAGCAGTGTGATAGGGTGGGAGGAGCACAGCCACTTAACACTTTTATTTTCTGCTCTAATCAGTTGCTATAAATTATTCTTTTAAAGTTTTACTCATGGGCTGGAGAGATGGCTTAGGGGTTAAACCTTTGCCTCACAAGCAAAAGAATCTGAGTTTGAATCACAGATCTCACATGAAAACAGGGTGGAAATGACCGTGACCCACACTTCCAATGCTGGAAGACAGAGCCCGGAAAATCTTAGAACAAACTCAAATGGAAATGCAACAATCTAGGATTATTTCCCAAGTTACAGAGACTCCACCTCCCATGTGTGGTGTCAGTGTGATGATAAGAGACTCCACCTTTCCCATGTGTGGTGGCAGTGGTAATGCTGTATGATGCTACAGCTTATACATATATAACATATACAGCACATATACATGTAGTGTAAATATAAACATACATAACACACATGACATAATATTACAGATATGACAAACACACATATATATAATTTCATAAATTTTCTTTTTTCCTTCTTTCATCCTATTCCTAAAACAAGAACTAAACAATTTTGTCTTTTCCCAACTACCATTCAGGAAAAGATCAAAGAACAGACGCTAGGATTTTAGTGACAAGTTTTAAGTGGTAAAGGCAGCACAATGGCACCTGTGTGGCTAGCCTGGGCTGGGGCGACCACGGACATCAAGGTGCAGGAGCACATGGGCCAGTGAGATGGCTCAGTTTGCAAAGATGCCTGGCCACAAACCTGACAGCATGTGTTCTATAGTGAAAGGAGACGACTGACTCGTGAAACTTGTCCTCTGACCTCCATGTCTGTGCCATGGCGTGCACAGAGCATGCATACACCTGATCTCTTGTGTTCTTTCTCTCCCTTTTAAATAAATTGAAAACGATAAGAATACAAAGTTCTGACAATGGAAGGAAATAGAGAAATGGCGTCTTGGTTTTGGAATTAGAAGTAGAGAAAGGTCATTGGGCCTCTGGGTGGAGCTGCGACGTGCTAGAGGGTGAAGGAGGTTTTCAAGATTGGCTAGAGAGTTTCCGGAAGGCTCTCTAAGTAGGGCACCACAGCAGACTGGGGCATGGGGGAGGGACAGTGATGGTTATGATTCAAAACTTGAAAGTACCCTGGAATTGAGTGTGATTCAGTTTTTATTTTGCCTGGGCTGAACTTCCTCAGATGTCAAGCAAGCTGTGCTCCTCTGAGTCCTTTCTGTACCCTTGGGGGCATCCAGTGAAACAGAGCCCAGGTCAAGGGAGGGAAATGGCTCTTCCTCTGTTGATCTCTGATGGGCTTTGATTCCCAAAGAAGTCTGAGTTTGGGTGAGACACTGAATCACCTCATTCTCAAAATGAACTCTCCTTCCAGCACTTCCTGTCAGCTCAGATTTCAGGTTTGGCTTTGTGTGTGTGTGTGTGTGTGTGTGTGTGTGTGTGTGTGTGTGTGTGTAAGAGGGCTTGGGGAGTATGTGTGCCTGTGGGGGTCCAAAGGTGACACTGGAAATCATCTTGGATTGCTCTACCTCCTTATTGCTTTGCTCTGGGGTTTCTCAGTCTCCACCTTCCAGAGCTGAATGGAAGCATATGTCACCATTCTTACTTGAAGTTTTTACATAGGATCTAAAACTCTAAACTTAAGTTTTTTTTGCTGGAGAAGCAAATGCTTTAACTCTGAGGCATCTCCCCAGCCCTGCCTGGGAGGTTCTTTTATTTTCCCGCTTTGATATTTAGGAATGATGTGTCATTTTCTCAGGGCCACTGTTTTCTTTGCCAAATCACTTCATAATACTTGTGTTCACGACATTGCTTAATAGTGGAAGAGCTTGGACCTTGGTTATCTGAAGACACATGAAATTGAGCATGCAGACTTGGGTGGTTCAAGGGAATTGATGCTCAGAAGTATGGCCTTGTAGTCTTCAAAGGAGTCCTGCATTAGCTGAATAAATGTTCTTCAGTGTATTTGGGGGATTTGTAACAGAGCAACCCATTATCTATCCTAAACTCTGTGAATGTTCAATCCCTTGTATAAATGGTAATATTCACACATAATGCTTACATATCAGTCCATAACTGAAAGTCATTTCTAGATTACTCAGATTATATCCCACAACATGGGCACCACATACACTGTTGTTATGTTGCATTGGGTAGGGAATAATGACAATGGAAAAGTTTGTACATAGGTCACCACCACAGATACAACAACTAGTTATGGGACTAACACACGGTTTTAATCCTCAACTGATTGAATCTAAGAATGTGACACCTATACACATGGAGCTCACAGACATACGTGTGTATGCTTGCGCGCACGTGTGTGATGGAAGTGTAAATGTCAAAGGAAGACATTGGGTATCTATCTGTCACCATCTATCTTATTTCCTGGATGGGGTATCTCACTGAAGTTTACTGTTTTGCCAGGCAGGGAAACTCCTGGGACTCTAGGTAGATATGTTTGTGTGTACCTGGCTTTTGGTAGATTCTGGGGATCTAAACTCAAGCTCTCATATTGCACAGCAGAAGTTTACCAGTGAGCCACCTCCTCAGCTGCTGATTATACTTTAAATGGAAAAAATTAAAGAAGCACATTTTCTTCCAAAAGTTTATTATTACACAGTGATATTGTTACAAGGTTTTAATAGACTGAGGATTTTAGACTTGCCATATCTTATGAAAACTCAATAATTTAATTTTTTTGTAATAAATATGAAAGCAGGTCTGTTTTTTTCTCTTTTTTTAACCATGTCATGCACTTCTAAGAGGAGAAAATCTTGTATACATATGTAGCAAACACAAAAAATTTTCGACTGTTATTTAATTCTGTGTAGGACTTTCCTAGGCAGAGCTGACAATCATATTTTCAATTTTTTTAAAGACTCAAGAAAAATAAATAGATTTATAAATAGTTCATATAAATACAGGCTTAACCTTTTAAATAATAACATTGCCAAGTCTTGAATTTGGTCTTCTTTAGAAAGAAACACACGTTAAGGTAGTAATTCATTAAAATGAATTGTCCCAAAGTTGTCTCAGGACATATTAAATACATAAATAACTTAAAGCCCTTGAAAAGCAAACAGGAAGCAAACTCATTCTAAACTTCCTTCTAGCAGAAAAAGGCAGATAATTCAGATCCTATCTTCTAATCAGTGCCACCTGCATGAACTATATTAAGAGTCCAGGCAAGTCTGCTGAGAAATACGGTTGGATCTTTTTGAAGGGTGGGAGTTTCTTGCAGGCTGAGGCTGGTCTTTTGGGAGCCAGTCCTTAGGACATTTGGCGGATAATGGGGGTGACACAGGTACAGCCCACGGCCACCAGCATCTTCTCCAGCCGGAAGGTAAGCGGGCAGTGCTGAGATTCCCTCCGCAGAACCAGGATCTCTTGCTGGATGGGGACAGAATTCATGTGGTAGTTCACCTTCCCGTCAGCACTTACACAGCCCTGGTAGCGGCACCGGGCCTCCCAGATCACAGGGGGATATCTCTCAGGGTCCTCATTGCGGCTGCAGGGGAGACAAAAGCCAGGAGGAGGGTCAATTACTGCGTAGGTGGAAGGGCAAGCAGGAAGGAATGAAGGGAGGAAGTTCAGAGGGGGCCGGGATTGTGAGCGCCACAAAAAAAGTGTGATTGAGGGAATAAGACAACAGAAGAGCAGACCTGTAATCAATGAGGAGTAAGCCAGCTATTTGTCTGATTTGCCCAAATCTGGACACATCAGAATTTAATCTGAGATTATTTCATGAGACAGAGCCCAGAGGTGATGTAAAGAGTGGGAAACAGGCTTAAGCCCCTGTGTAACCTCTCCCCTAACTCCTATTCTACATAAATGATTTTATGCAAAATTGTATGCACTTAAACTTTTGAAACGATCTATTCTAAAAGAAATCCCATAGCCAGATAAATTCCTAAATTCCTTCTCACTGAGGCTTATTTGCATACTCTCAAATAATTAAAGTCTATTTTGTGTGGACTGTTTCATGGAATCTGTATACTGAAGATGTGCAAACGCAGATGTGCCCAGGATAGAGATCAAGTCTCCCTTAGCTAAAAAAAAAAAAAAAAAAGTAGAAATATTCGATGAGATATTTCCACCAGTGGGAGTCTTCTGGTTTTCCAGTGCTTGTCTGCCTCTGACAAGACATTTACAAACCAACCTAGTTAATTATGAGCTATCATAATTATATATATATATATCAGCAAGTCTTCACAATTGTAGATCTGGTGGAGAGAATTCAAACATTAATTCTCTAAGACAAATGTTCAAGTTTCTAAAGAAAAATAACAATAGACTTAAGTTCTTATACATGCTAGATTCATGACTATCATTAATTTGGGTTGATTTCCAGCATTGGCGACAATGAACTCTAACAAGGGTGGATTTTCCTGTACTCTGTGGAGAAAATCTATAGAATGAAACTTTGAGAATCATAGCTCAGCCTCATGGTTCCTAAAGGTTGTTTAGAGTGAGTGAACCATGAGTCTGAGGCATAGGATGGTAGTTGGAAAGTCACTAGGTTTTTATCTGGAGGCCTTACGTACTGGAGATTCCAGGGAGAAGTGGACCGGTTGAGGTAGCTGGAGACTGTTCTGGAGTTCACTCTTGGGTTCAGAGAGCTAATGGTGCTAAAGTTGATCTTCACATTCTGGATGAAGTTCTTGTCCTCCACGTTGGAACATCCTGAGCTTCGAGGGATTGCAATTCCTGCTTTCACTATGGCCAACAGACTCAGCAGCAGCAGCACTGACTGGAACTGAAATGGTAAAGGAGAGAGAGAGAGAGAGAGAGAGAGAGAGAGAGAGAGAGAGAATATGATAGATTGGATTAATGTGTGGTTTTACTGACAAATTCATTGTAATGATGACTATTGCTAATCATGGTAAACAGTATGTTTTGCAAAGATCGTCTATGCTGCATTTTATAATCAGGTAAATAAAAATTGCATAGATGATCAAAATAACAATGAAACAATGTAGTTTGGCACACATTTTTTGCCATTGTTGGTTCTTCCCCCGTTCCTGTGTGTAATGCATGCAGTGGCGCAACAACGTGTGGAGTAGATCAAGCTCCTGTCCCATGTTTTGGATTCCTCTATTAGCTTTGGCTTCTTTTTCTCCTTTTCCTTTCCTTTCCGCTTTCCGTTCCTTGTTCTGCTCCTCTTTCCTTTTCCTCTTTTCTCCTTTCCTTTCCTTGTCCTTCTTTTCCTTTCTCTTTCTTTTCCCTTCTTTCCTTTTTTTCCTTTTTGTTTTTCTTTGTTTTTCCTTTCCTTTTTTTTTATTTTTTCCCCTTTCTTTCCTGGTTTGCTTTTTTCCTTTTGTCCTTTTTTTTTCTTTTTACGTCTTTTTCCTTTCCTTTCCTTTCCTTTTTTCTTTGATTGTTCGTGTTCCTTCCTTTCACTTCCTTTCTTTTTTGTTTTTTTTTTTCCCTTCTTCTTCCCTTTTGTGTTTCCGTTCCTTCCTTTCCTTTTTCTTTCCTTTTTTGTCCTTTTCTTTCCGTTGTTCCCTTTTTTTTTTCCTTTCGTCACCTTCTCTTTCTTCTCTTTTTTCTTGTCTTTTCCCTTTTTCCCTTTTTTTCTCTTTTTTTCCCTTTTTTTTTTTTCCTTTTCTTTTTCCTCACCTTCCTTTTCCTCCCTCCCCCCCCCCTCTCAGTCAAGGTAACTGGCCAGTGAGCTTCTTGAATTATTTTGTCTTTGACCCCTAATTCTGATGTTACAGGCGCATGTGTCATACTGGGCTTTTTTCCGTGGGTCCTGGGGATTCAAACTCTGGTTCTGCAACATGCAGAGGAGGTGCTCTTAATCAGTGAAGCCATCTCCCCAGTTTTGTTTTCTTTTGGACCAAGGACAGATATGGTATACGTAACCTTGGATGACAGTGATTTTAGCAAGAATGTCGAATCATGCCATTTCATTAACCTGTGGGCATACAGGTCAATGGGACAGTGATCCATTGTGATTGATGGAACACAGTACCATTTTCTCAGTTCTGTCATTCTGAGAAACCCTATGCAAAGTTAATCATGCACCTTGGAAGGAGAGATTATAGAAAACTCATGTGGCATCAATATGATAAAAATGCTGTTGCATCACTGGCAATCAAGCAGATCAATCACTGGACCTCCTACAGTTTCTTAGTCATATTTTCTTGTGGTTCTAAGTTTAGCATGGGATGACTGTATAATACAATGGGACTTGAAAATAAATGCTTTATATTATCATTCAAAAACCACAAAGACCATTTATTCTAAAGGAGAGCTATGCACAAATTTAATTAGTTAGATCTGTGTTTTGGATAGATGTCCCAGGACTTTGATGCAAAACGCTGGAGACAAAAATGGTTTCCATCTTCAAGGCCATGAGGGAAGTAACTCATTTCATTATGGATCAAAGAAAAATGATACAGGAAGATTACATTAAATTCTTTGTACACAGGAAAATAGACTTTTGATATACTTTCTCACTGCAGAGTGTCATGTGACATTATGTGGGTTAGCCCCAAGTACAGTTGTCTTTCAGTTTTAATCTCATCCTTCAAACTGATATATATCAGTTCTTGCAAACATGAAGTGATTTAGGTATCTACCAAAGGTTTCACCTCTACTTCCCCTCCGTCCAGCACTTACGATCGCTACAGTCAGAAGCCTGTATTTCCTACCCCAGTGCAGAAATGCAACCCAGTCTCCAAGAGCGCAGCACGCTACGCAGCACAGGACTCACCACAGACGACATCCTCCTGGGACTCACGGGCTTCTGATCAGCTTCTGCTGCAAGAGCTTGTGCCTGCTGTGAGGTGGATAGCGTGTGGCTTTGCCGTCTCCCCTTTTATAGGGTTTTGCTCCTTCCGTGGTCTCTTGTGTCAGCACGTCAGAGTGGGTTTGGGGGTAATAAAAGTTCCATCCTCAATGAGGTCAGGAAGGAACCACCCCTTTCTGACGGGTAGTATCTGCTTCTGAAGGTAATGGGAAAGGACAGAAGTTCATTCTTCAAAGAGCTATTACTTGCTGGCGGCTGAGCATAGATGCCTTGCGGGGCTCCAGATCTCATAGGTACAGATGTTGGAGGTTGCCACAGAGCTCCCAAGGTGGAGCAAGTCTTCCAGGTGTCACATACTTTGGCTTTCCACTTGCTCTTTCCTCGCCTTACCAGATTTTTTCCCTGCCAGATGTTGTGGAGATAGTTCCAGAAAGCACTCAAAGTCTTGCCAATCCACAGACAGGACAAACCATTTCATGACAGAAAGTTATGTTTTGATTAGCAAAACTTAGCAGATGTCTTCTTGAATGTCTACTATACTATGTTCAAGGAGCCAATCAAAAGGTTCCAGAAGTTACTAGAAAATAACTAGAAATACATGATTTCCTAGGAAAGGCATGTCTAGTATGGGAGTTCATGATATGATGTGGTCGTAGTTGGCGTTTTGAGACTCAACCTCAGGCCACTATTTAAGGCATGCTGTTTAGATGAAAGAATACTGGGGCTGGTGAGATGGCTTAGCAGTTAAAATGCTTGCTACACAAGCAAAAGGACCAGAGTTCGGCTCCCCAGAGCTCATGTAAGATGCTGGGTAAGCATGGTACTATAGTCATCATTCCAGTCTTGGAAGGTGGAGGCTGGGAATCTTTAGAGCAAGCTGCCTAGTCACACTAACCTTATGTGAGCTCTGGGTTTCTCTAGAGACCCTGTCTTCAAAGAATAAGCTGGAAGATGGTGGGAAGTGGTATCAACCTCAGGGTCATGCACACACGAACAATCCTGCAGGAGATTGTCTAATGATGGGGGATACCCAGCCTGTGGTGAGTAGGACTATTCCCTGGGCAGGTAGATAAACACAAGGGGAGCTGTTTAAATAGTTTGGCGATTCTTTGGTATACTTGGAAAACGTGCTGTTTGCTCTTCTTTTCAGCCGTTCTACATATGGGGTGGCCAATTCCTTGGGTGTTAGTATGGGCTCTCCTGCCAAGCTCAATTAAGAACTAATCTAGACAATCATAAGCCAGAATAAAACCCCTTATTCTCATAAGTTGTTTGGCAGTGAATTTGTCAGTAATATGCAGAGTAACTGCAACATAAATCATTTGCTTTAAATCCTTGCAAATAGTTCCTTCACAGGAAACAAGGACTAGGACAAGCATGGCCAGTATGGAAGGGGGTCATTAGATACAGAAGCCTGCATGTCCTTGTTCTTCACATGTCCCAAGTGAAACCACGTCTCTCTCAACTCTTGGTTCACATTCAACACAGAAGCTTGGTGGTGAAGTTGACTTGCAGCTCTCACTCGATAGTGAGGATAACTAGAAGCTTGATTCTGTTCACCCTGGGATCCACTTTTGCTTGCCCTACTTTCTGTGGTTGGTGCCTTCTTAGATTCCTGTGGACTGGATTGCAGCAGGGCTCTGCACAAGATAGATGAGAAGAGCAGGAAGAGGCAGCAAGAGGAGGGAATAGTTCCAGTGCTGGGAGAATAACCGATGCCATCTTAATCACCAGCATAAGTGTTCCCTTGAGTTGATCTCCTTCTGTTGCAAACGTCTGACATGGCTGACAAACGTCTGATCATCTCTGACAGAGGCCTGCAAGTGATGCTTTAGACTGGAATTCCTAATATTTCGTACTGTTCCAGGCCTTTGAATATTTGTGTCTTGTATTATATGCTTCTATATCAGAATATCATGGAATGGGTCAGTCATAATCAATTGACTTTATTGTCTTCCTATTTTGCAGTCTTGGCTTTTGGAAGTCCAGGATCAAGGAGCAAAAATCTGGCCGTGAATTTGGTGCAATATGTCATGGACAGCAGAAAGACAATGAGCTGGCAAAACTGTAATCCAGAGATGGGCTGAACTCATCCTTTGATAAGGTTCCGCTCTAAGGATAATGAGTACATGCCCACATGAATAGCATTGGTTCATTCACTCATGAGGAAAGTACCCCAAAACAAAACACTTCCCCCTAGAGATCAAATTTCCAACACTTGAACATTGGAGGACATTATCAAACATGTGAAAAATAGAATCAGCTGTCCTGGTTAAGATTTGCTAACACACTGGTCTTTTCGGCTTGGGTTATGTCTCTTGCCCCAATCTGTATCCCAGCCACACTTGACCTGTCTTTATTCACTGATTTCCCTGTGCTGGTGTGCTGGTGTTGACATCGCTATCTACTTACTCCCAATGGCAGGCATCGCAGTGAGATCTCAGCCCACCCTCCGGATGATCATATGACCACATCCCTTATAGCTCCCCCCCCCCCCCCCCCCCCCCCCCCCCCCCCCCCCCCCCCCCGTCTAGGCCTGCTGCTGTTTCTCACTCAGACTGTCACCCACGGCCACGTCCTTATCCAACCATCCTGGTAGCAGCATGGCAGAATACTGTTTCAAGGAAACAATTTCTGGAAAAAGGCAGATTTTATTTAATATAAATAAGAGAAATAAGAAAAATATGGGAAATGTCAGGCCTTGGTATTTCTGCCCAGTTAGGGCCTAAAGCCTGCTCCCCAGGGAATGTCACAGCAACGCCCATGGGCAGGTGCTAGGGAGTCCTCCCTGTGTAATTTAAGTTTTGCCTCTGGCAGGAGGAATCCTGGGAATTGGGTGTGCCTTCTATCTGTTCTTAGGTTTTTTTGGGTCTAGCTTCCTGCTCCCTGATCTAGAGAAAAAGCCTGCTTTTAACTTTAAATCAAAATTCTAACTAGAAATTTCATGTCTGGTCACACACAGTAAGGACACTTGTTAGCCAGAATGTATATGCTGATTTTAAAGAAATTAGAGAGCAACTTCAAGAGTCTTAAAACATAGGTGGGTAAAATTCCCTCAAAAATATGACTCTTGCTGAACTAATTCAGAAATTCTATAAATATGAGACTATGCCATCTGTTCACTTATAGAGCACATAAGTTAATAGAAAATAGTAATAAGATAAATCCTAATATAGTTTCTACCATAGTGACTTAATATGGGCCAGCTTATATGACAGCAGCCAGAAACTGGTATCCTCCAAAAGGAAGAATTAATGTATAGCATAAGCCCCCTTCCAACAGATTGACCTTTAACATTTACAGAAATATATAATAGATATGGCACACGTATAGTTAATTGTAATGAAAAACATGTTCCTTACTGAAATCAAAATAAGCTCAAACTCCTAGGTGTATTGTAGCTCAATCCCAAAAAACAATGACAACTATGTAGGCTCAGACCCTGTAGCTATTTGGTGGAGCATTATAGATTAGCTAGATTTGGAAATACTGGGAGAATGGTTCAGTAGGTGCCTTTACCCTCAAGCAATGGGTTAGGTTCTTGAAAAATGTTTATCTGAAGGTGATTTCTGCTGACTAGGAGGATGTGTGTCTGTTTGCAGGTGCAGCATTCTTTGGCCTAAAATTTTCAAGTATAAAAGCTGGCACAAAGTTTCCATGAAGTGGGTTCAGATTCACTCAGCCTAGAAAGTTGTATGTGTTTGTTCCTCATTGCCGACTCCTTCACCTTACCTTGTGTGTGTGTGGGGAGCCTTGGATTTTGAGGTCGTGGCCTTGGACTACGACAACCCACTTAGACTGTTTTTGGTATCGTGAATACTTTTAATGTCCCTGCTCCAGAGATTCTCAGAACACGTCTCTGATTGGGCCTTTTCTTCTCCCATCCTAGACAATAGGTGAACTCCGCGCTTGAGTTAATTCTCAGTTTGAGCCAACTCCTTCTGAGCTCTCCTCCCATGCTCCCTGTTAGAGTTCACAGATCCTGATAGTCTCTCCAGCCTCCTCCTAGAACTTACACACATTTTATTAGAGTCGGGTTCTGCAGTGCTAGCTTATCTCCCACTCTACTTATCAACTGCTTGTCTTTTAAGATCCTGTTCAAATATTTCTTCTAGCTTCTTGGAATAACATCCCTGGAACGGGTGCTCCTCCACATTGGTTCATATCCACCTCCTGGCAACTGTGTTTCATTGTGTATTGACAACTTTGTAAACATACCTGAGACACATGTATATTATTTTTTTTTAACTGAAGATAAACTTTCAAAGCCAGTATGTTACTCATCTCTAGAACTTCTATTATATCTAATATAGCCTTTTATACACAAGTCTTCATGGTTTGCCTTGCATTGCTTGCCACTCTTTGGTAAGTGACTGCATATTTCTCTTGATTTGCATGCCATTCATAGACACACTGACTTTCTTGCTAGATTATGGGATTCCTGAATCTCAGTGGCTTTTAAAAATTAGATTTAATCCAATTTTTTGCAATTTTTTTTGTGTGAATGTGTGTGTGTGTACCAGAAGGTATTTAAGTGTGTGTGCCTATGGAGGGCCAAAGGTGACTTTGGGAATAATCCTGTATATTGCATAAGTGAGTAAGTTTTTTTGATTGATTGATAGTCTGAAACATGTATCAGAGCTTCAAAGTCTTGTTTCTTTTTGGATCCAATTAAATTGCAGGACCTTACTGAGTTGTCTGATGCCTTGACTCTCTATTCTGATCCCCTTGGAGGAAGTGTGACAAGGTTGTGGCATATTCTGATCCTCACAGAGTGAAAATTCCTTCTTGTTGCTATCTGACTGCACGAGCAGGAGGAGGGGATGTTGCTTGCTACCAGATGAGAGAGCCCAGTTTATGCTTATGTGCCAGTGAACCACATTCTGTGTGCCATCCTTTGAAATGAAAATCCTTGTTTTCAAATAAGGAGTGCGTGGGAGCAGGGGAAAACAAGATGCACTTTCATAATCGGAGCTGCCTGTGTCCAGCCTTGTGTAGAGCTGATCTCCCAGTCACACACGTGGCCCGAGAGGAAGTGTTGGGGACACAGAGGCTGTACAGGAAGTGTGAGCCTTTCCTCTGCACCTGCTGCTCACTCTGGGATCCTAGCCTGTCCAGGTAGAGGTGAGGCTGCAATGAGAATCAGTGTACCCAGAACATGGAATTGGGCGGGGGGGGGCATCTTTGTTTTCTCTGTGACTCTGTCCTTTTGAGATGCAGTTCATTTTTCCTGGGACTTTTCCACTTAATAAGATGGGAGTTTTCTACTTTATAAGATGGTTTGTTGTACCAGGCAACCATGTTTGTTTGCTGATGACATTTTTGGAGGAAAAATAAAACAAAAGACAGTCACTTACCTTGATTTGATATTAAGAGGATAACACGTGAAAAGAGTGCTAGAACTGAGAGAGAGAGAGAGAGAGAGAGAGAGAGAGAGAGAGAGAGTGTGTGTGTGTGATAGAGTCGGGTATCAACTTACCAGATGCAGATTGTCTGGGGCACAGCCGCAAGAACTGACAGTTAAGATAAGCCCTTGAAACCTGCAGGTGATTGTTTAATTGATATGGGAGACTCAGCTCATAGTGGATTGTGCTTTCCTGTGGTGGACAGGATAAAAGGAAGTGATGGGGAGGAACTTGCTCTTCCCTTGCCCTGTGTGGACTTATGCTGAGTCCACTACTGGTCTGTTGCTGTTTTCTCCAGAGCTGCTGCTGTTGCTATGTCCTCGGCTGAGGTCAGAGCTGTTCATTGCTGATATCAGAGCCCAGATTCTTAGCCCTCCAGCATGACTGAGGTCCAAGACTCTACAGGGATCATTGGTCTTCTGGGATATTCAGCTCAAGAACTGAGCAACTACAGGCAGCTACTGTTGGACTACACTGATTTTATTTTGTGAATGAATTTAATAAATTTCTTTATATCTACATCTATTCTATTGGTTCTGTTGCCCTAGAGAACCCTGATCACTACAGGGCACTATTATGAAAATGCACCCTTTATAAAGAACAGTATGGAACAGATTTTTAAGGGAGGATGTGATATTAAAAGAAGAGAATATTTGCAATGATTACCACTTGGCTGATTTTAGGGAGATGAGAAAGGCCAGATATCACTTGTTTCTACTGCTATGGGACAACACTCAAGCTCAACTTAAGGGAAAAAAAGGAGATTTATTTGGCTTCGAGTTCAAGAGGGAAGATGCAGTCTATTAAGGTGGAGAAGGCATGGCAGGCAGCAGAAGCTAGAGGAGGCTTAAGTCACATCTATCATGGAGGCCGAGAGAATTAGCTACAAACTGCAAGAGTAGACTACTAGTGAAAGGAATACAGGGCCAACCAACCTCAAGGCACATGCCCATGACGTGCCTTCATCCAACAAGGTTCCACCTTCTAAAGGTGTTGTGATCTTTCCAAGCATTAACAGCTAAGGATTCAAATACGTGAGCTTGTGGAGAACCACTCACATTTCAAACCATGGCATCAGAATTTAATAGAAATGACTGAGACTCAATTCAACCTTAGGTGTGAATATTGTTATGTAGTAAAGGCTTATCTCAAAGGTTAAAGGACTTTAACAGGTATGGAATTAATAAAGCAGTTGAATAGAAAAGGTCAGTTATAGCAGGAGTCTGAGGGCTCCATTGATAACTTTTAATTTTAACTGTGGCTGCGCTTCTGAGGACCACCATGATGTGATGGCAACCCCAGGGATGTGCCCACAGTTCTTTTGAAATCCCTGGAGGAAGAAAACCTTTACTTATGTCACATGATGAATGAAAGAAATATCATCACAAAATCACAACTCTTCCCTTGAAAAGGACAAAAGATAGTTTATTCAAGACAAATAAGAGTGACCATGGCCCAGAAACACAGATTCAGGTTTCTTTCAGTACCACACTCCACACTAGAAGTGATTACATGAAAATTAATTAGTTACAAGTCATAAATAAGTAAGTCATAAATCAAAGTGTTTGTAAATATACTGGTGGAGTCCATATGTAAGCAGGTTATAACAAAGTAGGGTAAACTCTGTTATAATTTTCAGGTGTTATTTTGTGATGTTCTTAGCTTTCGGATCAAAAGAAGTTGTGTGGCTTGTGAAGAACACATTTTGAAGTATTAGTAGTCACAAAGATGTGAGGTCAGATATAGTGGCGGGAAATGAATGGATTGAAAATCACCTGAGAAGATTTTGCAGCATTTTAACTTTCTCTAGTCTTCAAGTTTAGTCATTTGGCTTTGTAGAATCTTTAACACAGGTATATATTTTTTGTTTCCTTCCTTCCTTCCTTCCTTCCTTCCTTCCTTCCTTCCTTCCTTCCTTCCTTCCTTCCTTCCTTCCTTCCTTCCTTCCTTCCTTCCTTCCTTCCTTCCTTCCTTCCTTCCTCTCTCCCTTCCTTCCTCTCTCCCTTCTTTCTGTCTCCTCCTCTTTGCTTCTTCTATTTTTCTTTCCCCACCCTCTTTTTATTCTGTCACAGCTAAGAGTACCAACAAGGCTACTTAATAATCGAGTGGGGTGTCTGGGTAGGAATTCTGCTTTGGAGTAACTATCTTTCTTTCTCCCACTATTGGTTTTTCCCCCTACTTCATTTAGACAAGACTAAAGCTGTACATCTTTAAAAATTAGACCTCGTCTACATGGCCAAGAGAACGTTATGCAGCCACTGCAGTACCACGTGTCACTTGCGCAGGCTGAAAGCATCCTGTCCTTGGTAAGTTCTAACTTGTGCGTGTTGCTTCTATGGCTTTGGTAATGGCGGCTTCCCTTAACAGGTCCTTCTTGCCAGCCCCACTGCTGGGAGAGTAGTGCTGAGTAAGAGAAGGAAGGTGCGTCATGTTGCGTTATCTGCAAAGAACCGCGATCCATCAGTGTTTCCCCAATCCCAACCATAAAGTCTGCCCTTGACCAGACCTGTAAGCATGTAAGTTTCTCCTGTGACTCAGGAGCACTAACCTCATGGAAACTCACCATCCGCTGGAAGTGAGCTTCTCACTGGCCTTTTACTGAAACACTGATTTAAAGTGGGTCAGAAAACTTTCCATTTTTTTTTTCTAGACACGCACATTTAGAATCATATACCTACGTGTTAGCAGGTGCATGCAAATTTGTTTTAGGGGTGGTCTTCCCTTTGGCAACGATGACTTCATCTGATACTCTAAGAATCAAGGTCAGCAACTGACTGAGTTTCACGTCCAAACGGATGTCACTGAGGAGCAGAGTCTAAAATTAAATAAGCCAACCAAACCACACAGTGAGGTCAGGTTATCTTTATTTTCTGTCCAGAAATTTTGAAGTTAATATGTTTTAGACAACCACAGAATATATTTAAAAAGAAAAAATATAGCATAGGAACTTGGAAAAACTTGCTAAATTTTTTACTCTTTAAGTAATGTAAATTATGCCATTTTCAGGTTGTAGCTCTGTGGAGTGGAAATTTGGTAAAATCAAGACCTAATGATTTTGTATTTCTTTATTTCAAAATGTTTTAGAATATTTGAGATGATTTGTTACAAAAATTCAGGTAATAAGGTCTATATAAAAATACGTAACAAAGGGCTGGGGATGTTGGTAGAATGCTTATCTAACATGCATAAAGTCCTAGGTTCAATCTCCACTACCCCATAAAACCAAGAGTGGTGGCACATACTTGTGACTCTACTACTTGGGAGGCGGAGACACAAGGGTCAGTAGTTCAAAGCTGTCTTCAGCTACATAGCAAGTGTGTAGTCAGCATGAGGTCAGTGAGAGCTTGTCTCAAAAAATGAAAAATATGAAGCAGACCTTTGAATATAGAAACAGAATCAAAAGGCAAAAAACCTGTAAGTCAGTCTTCATGAAAGCTAACATATTTATATGACTTTGAACTTCTAGAATCCAAAGAGAAAAGGAGATATGATCAATGACATTGTTAGTAAGGAAGATGCTTTCTTGAAAAGGTAGATTATTTTCCTTGATGTTAATTTTGAAATTAAAAATTGACACGCCTAAAAGATCTTGGATGGGTACTGGCTAAAGACAAGTTGTTAGCATTGTACGTTGTAGGACTGGGTCCCAACTCCATTTAGAAACTGGTGCCACAGAGAACATTAGGCCTTCTCAGTGTTGTTTTCCATACAGGCAGGGAGAAATTAAAAATAGAATGTGCATGATTAAGTACATTGTTGTGAGAAACAAATGCATGTGTGTGTCTTGTCTTAAGCTCTCAGTGATTGTGGCTTGTGGATGAAATGTTGTGGATAAACCAGGCATTAGGATCTGTTAGAGGAATCTTTTTGAAGAAAGAGGGACAGTCAATCTGACATACTTATTATCTGTTCATCTGGATGAGCACGAGGGATTTACTTTAAAGCTTTTGAAGGCTTCTACATGGCCCAGATGGAGTTTTTAACTGAACCAATGATTTTTGAAGACCTGCTGTGTGCTAAGTGCTACACTATGCTCTGGGGTCACAGTGGGACATAGTGAGTAGGCTCTGCTTTGGGATTAGGAAGGTAGTTCAGTAGAAAAGCGCTTATCTATCACACACAGGATCCTAGGTTCAATCCCCACTATGTCAGGAGAAAAAAGGAGGTGGGAGGGAAGGACCTGCTTTGAGGGATTAGACCCATAGGAAAAAGTGGGTCCCTTATTCAATTCTGTGCTTATCACATTGTTTTCTAGTTAACTAAAATACCCTTAGAAAGATGACCTAACCAAGTATTCAGATGACTGGAAAGGAATAGTACATGCTACAAATAAGTTGTCTGACTTGAATATTATTGCATTGATGATACATGGATCTCAAAATTTACTATATCCTGTATTAAATTTAATCTAGAACTATCTGTCTATCTATCTATCCACTATCTATCTATGATCTATGATTATGTCTATCATCTACCTGTCCATCTAATCCATCCAACTATGCATGCATACATACATCCCTCCATCCAGCCATCAATCCAAGTGCATGTATATTGTTATGGTTCACATTATGGTCTATATTTGAAATTCACATTATGGATTCAAATATTAAACATTTGGTTCCTAGCCTGTGTGCTATTTTGGGAGGTTCTAAAACTTTTAGGAGGCAGACTACCAAGCTGTGGGTTTGTGGAAGCTGCATCTTATCTTGGACTCCTCTCAATCTCTCTTTCCTGTCCACCAGGAAGCAAAAAAGCTTATCTGCCACATCTACTACAATAAGTGCATGAGTTCCAAAAAACATCACCTTAGCCCTTTTAATCTGGGAGTAAAAATGGTCTTTCCTCCTTCAATTGCTCTCTCTGATATTTAGGTTATGGTGAAGAGAACTCTCTTTTTCTCTGTCTCTCTCTCTCTCTTTCTCCCTCTTACACACACATTGCATGCACATATTTGCACACTTACCACACATATACACACACATACATGGACACCCAGACACTATACACACACACTACAACACACACACACACACACACACACACACACACACACAAAACACACGACTAATCTATAATCCTAGTTCTCAGAAACAACCTTTCAAAATGTACCTCTTGTTGGGGTCATTTTAACCATGTTATGCTAGAAACAGTGTTAAGTATCTTAGTTTATATAATCGGAACATAATAAAATGCTAATTTGTCATTGTCTCTCTTAATGGTTTAAATAGTCTAATTATTACCCTCACTTCACATTTTCTTTCTCTTTCTCTCTCCTTTTCTCCTTTCCTTCTCTCCTTCTGCACCCAACATAGCTAGGAAGGAATGAACAACAGTCCTGTTAACTAATTGCCTACCATTACATATTTTGACAGCTGCTAAGTTTTAAATTTTTGTTTGATTTCCTCATCTTCCCACTGAGTAAAAATACTAATATCTGGGATCAAGTCGAATTATTGTCTAATTTCTACCTTGGCAAAGTGACTCAGTTTGGTTGGATAGAATGTTGTAAAGACCAAAATGTAAAGGAACAAAGAACCATATTTGGTTGCAGAAATAAAGTGGCCTTTGTAAATTCTTAATACTGGAAAATTGTGACTAATTTAGGGCTGGGGAGATGGCTCAGAGGGGTGTTTGCTATGTGAGCGAAGACATGAATTTCGCTCCATAGCACCCATGAAAAGGTAGGTATTAAATGCTCAATTGTATCCCCAATACCTGGTGGGAGTGAGGTGGGTGGGGATCATTAGCCAGTCTAGACAAGACAGTGAGTTCCAAGTTCAGTAAAAGATCTTGTTTCAAAAAATAAGAAGATAAAAGATGCCTGATACATACACACAAACACACATGCATACATCTCTCTCTCACACACACACATACACACATACACAAACACACACACACACACACACGGAAACTATGATTCAAAATGATGGTTTGACTTCTAAAGAGAACAATTCCGATTTAAATTAAGACCACTTAAAAAAAAAAGCCTCATTAAAAAAGCCCAAAAGAATGGATTGGAAAAACAAACTGTGTTTTGTGGTTAAAGTAGTATGAAATGATTAATTATCCTGAAACACATTTAGCATTTTAATGGACATCGCAGATAAATTATAAAACCAAGTATTTATTTACTTAGTCTTCTGTAAATTACTATTTTCTGATTTGTGCTTTCTCATGAATGAGAAAGAAAGGACTATTTGGTTTAAGATACTCTCCTGGGTTTAGGGAGAAGACTTCATCAGTAAAGGATTTGAAAGCAAACATGAAGGCTTGAGTTCGATTCCCAGCATTCATGTAAATTTCTAGTGTGGTGGTGTGTATTTGTAATCTCAGGGCTTGCAGGGCAGGAAAAGGAGGACCCCTGAGGTTCACTGGCAGCCAATTTAGCCTAAATGGCAAGTCCCAGGCTGCAGTGAGAGATGGTGCTTCAAAAACAGTAGTCAACTCCTGAAATTCAACATCTAATGTCCTTTTGACTTAGGACCACATTAAGGAACTATATAGACAATAGTTAATGAGGATGCACCTTCATTAGGACTGCTTAATTATATACGTGTTGTGTTGCTCATGCTGCTACACTGAAGATGGACTTGGGGTTATTAGACCTCTTTGTCTGTTGTGCCTGATACAACCACATTCCCTTATCTCTGTTATTCATTTATGTGATTGGAATATTGGGTCTCCAACAGTCCCCAAGCCTTACTTGTTGGACCATAGCCAAGATTTTGGTCATAAAACTCCTGTCCCAAAGCAGAACAAAATTCTGTGTCCAAGGAAAGATCATTATATATCCTTTAAGATAAAGCCTAGAGGCAAAAATATTCTATACTCTCCAAATTCCCTGTATAAAAGTTGGGCTTAAAATTTTAATTTCGGTTATAGTAAGATTCCATTTAAACAGCCTTTTATTTTTGGTTAGGAGGCGACCTCCAATACCAATCAGGATGGAGCCAAGGACGGTGCAGGAGCAGCAAAACTGAAAACAACAACAAACCATTATTCGGAACACCAGAGACCCTACATTAATCATTTGGAACCTGACCAGCTAAATCTCTCCCCATCCTAAAACTCAGTGAAACTTGCAGAAGAGGGAGCGGCAAGATTGTAAGAGCCTAAAGATGGGGAGGACCAACAATATGCAAGATACTCCACACAAGTTAGGGCCTCAGTAGCCATAATTGGACTTTGCATGACCTGTGCAATGACTGTCATGTCAACGACCCCCCAAATTCTAACATGGATCACTGGCACTAGAATCTTTAGAGACAAGGGATTAACAGTCATAATACTGTTCCCATACTAAAGGGGAGCCCATGAAAGGGCTCTGGGCAGTGCCACTGAGTCCTTACACCTCACTAGAGTGGAGGACTCAGAGGGAAGTTTGGCATTCACACAAGAGGATGCTCCAGGGAATGTGAGGGGGGAAAAGGGGAGGCATTGAAAGAAGGGAAGGGAGGAGATGAAAGGAAGGGGAGAAGGGGGAAGGGTGCAAGAGGGACTGGGAGGGGGGGCGGAGGGAGGGGACAGAGTATCTATGAAGCTTGTATGATTGGGGGAAAATAAATAAATATAATAAAAATTTGATTATGGGGTTTCTAAAACCATGTCAGGACCCTCTGGAATCTGTTTAAAAAAAAAACCAAACCTGAAATCCTTCTATTGACCTACAGATGAGAGTTTTCTTGTATAAATTGAAAGTTTCAATTTGTAAGCTGCTTGAGGTGATTTTGTTGCTTGAGAGAACATTCTAGTACTTACAAGATGATGTCTGTTTTCCTGAGTCAGCTATGACAATTGCCCTCAAAGGGGTGATGGTTTGAGTATAGATGATGGGGAGGTCCTTTGACTGACGGAAGCTTTCTAGCCTGAGGGGAAGGCTTGAATTCAGAAATTAAGGTACCAGATATGCTCGTGATCTCAGGAAGTTTCCACTAAGTCACTGATGCTGGGGTTTTGTCTCTGAATTTGAAGGCTGAAATTTACGGACCACAGAAGGGTGATTTAGAAAAGAATTTATTATATAGGTTCCCAGGTGAGAGTTTGAGAGAGTAAAGGCAGGCAGAGCTCCTGACTACCAAGGCAGAGCGCAGGGAATGGAAACTTCTGAGCAGCTGGACTCTGGGCTTTTTACAGGACCTGCGGTAGGACTGGGGCAAGGCTGGGGGAGGGGGGTTCAACCCAGTGGGCTGTCATATCGTGCAAGTGCTTGTCAATTTCTGCCATGTCTTCACATGTGGTTTCCACACAGTGGTGCTCATCTAGTGATGTGAAGAGAGCAAAGAGCTAGGGTGGGACGCACAGGCCCTTCTGGAATTCCTGGCCTTTAGCTAGGGCAGAGGGACACTTTGGCTTATGGCCAAGGATCAGGCATGCTCCCTCCCTCTCTCTCTCTCTCTCTCTGTCAATAAATGAAATAGGAAAAACAAAATTAGCAAACTGAAGGAAACTTTACTGACATTACAAATGCACAGACTAGTTTGATAAAAACAGTAAAAATAGGTACCTTCAAAAAGATTCATGTAAAACAGTGGGATATATAGAAATAAATGTTATTTTTAGGAAAGAGAGAGAAATTCCAGCCTAAGAGATTATATCTCAAGAGTCCATGTTCTTCACTTAAATAAGTGTTCAGAGCTCTATTGAACAATATTGCAGTGTGTCTGCGTGTTGCTGATAAATTCGTGGTCAAATAACTTAGGGGTACAAGAAATTTTATTCTCACTTATGATTTTCCACAGCAGTGCATTGCTCCACTTAGCAGGAGAGTTCATACCAACACCAGGAGCCTAAGAAACTGGCTACACCACATGTCATGGTCTGAATGTGGGTTGTCCCGCATTGACTCATATGTTTGCATTCATAGCTATTGTCATTGTGACTTTAGAAGGTGGAACCTTGAGGGAGGAAGGAACTTTACAGAGAGTAGACCTTAAGGTATGGTAGTTTCCACAGTTTGTTTTTTGCTCACTCTGCTTCCATGATATTGGGCACTGCTTGAACCAGCGCCTCCAGCTTCTACCCCCTCCTTCAAACTACCTATCCCCCCCATGCCTTTTCCACCATAATAGATTATAATCTCCCCTCTGGAACTGTCAGCTAAATAAATGGCCCTTTCTTCCTTACTCCTTTTTATTATTATCTTGTAGCGGCAGAAAGAAAAGTAACTGCAATACCATATTCATGTGAATTTCTGAGAGAGGGACAAACCTCACTTGCTAGACTACATGTCTGCCAAATTGCCAAACCAGCTTCCTTCAGCACAGACACCTGCCCAGGGAATGATCACACCACTATGGATTGGGTCTTTTCTCATCAACTAGATAATCTTTAACAGGCTTGCTTAGGGTTTACATTAATTATTTATTCTCACAGATGGGCCCAAAATTTAGCCTCCATTTGTCAAGTTGACACCTATATCTCACCAGCACATACAGATATCCAAGATTGTAAAATTGTGAAACAATATTTGTATTTTGCCAATGAGAAATAAATGAGAACTATTATTACCAAACAGGTCTTATTTGAGTTCCATTGCCCTTATTTCAAACACCAAGCAATCCTGTTTTTAAAACATCTTATTTATTAGAAACCTATTTTTAAAATATTTAAAAATATTTATTAGTGAGATAGGAGGATGTATGCACCCACAGTGCACATGTGGAAATCAGAAGAGAGCTTTTGGGATACTTCCACCATTAAAATTGGGGTTTCCATGTTTATGTACAATTTCCTTTAACTACATAAGCATTTCACCAGCCCCCATTTATCTTCCTGATTGTGATATAAGTGGTTATGAGATGATGCTCTGCCCATGAGAATCTATGGAATACTGATTATCTCTCTTCTGGCCTATTGTTTATAATTTCATCACTAGTAGTTTTTGGTAGGTGTTCCGGGAAAAGGGACAAGTTTGACAGAAAGAATTTAAAATGATACTACCTACAATGTGACTATCATTTACTTCCCCAAACTGGAATCTAATGTAAGGCCATTTGTCATAGGACAGAAAAAATTATCAGCCACAAATGAGAGTGCCCAAAATTTAGAAATTAGAGCATTTGATCCTAAGATGAAAAGGAGTCACTCCACATGATTGTTCCCTGTTCTGAGAACCCTAGGGTAGTTCAAGTTTTAAACAATAGACCCTTTTTCCATAGTGACTGGCCACGGCCCTCTGACCCTGGGGAATTCCTCCTATCCATTGCTGGTCCGTCCTTAGAGACAATCACTGTTTCAGCAAGAACAGCAGTGGGTTTTGAGGCTTATGGGAGCTGCGGGTTTGTCTTGCAGACCTCTGGCTTGTGCTTTGGACTGGACTCTTGCTTCCTTCCCCCTGCTGGTGAGCCCCGTGCTGAGCCCTTGCTCAGCTCAGCTCTCTGGCAGTGCCTTGCACAGTTCCTCTGCACTCTCCAGCTGCCCAGCATATCTGCTGTTGCTTTCTGAAGCTCTTCCTCTCTTCCTCTTTTGGGAATAGTCTGTTTTTCCTCACCCTGCCTTTTCTTCATGGGGTCACATCATCCCCTGCTAGTTCTCCATCTTTTCCAAAAGCCACTCAAAAACTCTTGAAAACTTAATTCTGGAGCTGAATTTCTGAGGCTCTGGTTTCCTGTTTTGGTATATCAAAACGAAAAATGATTTTAACTCATTTCATCCTTGGTGCCCTTTCCTCTTATTTTATCATTGTTCATTAGCTTTGTGTATGTGTGTGTGTGACACATGTATGTGAATGCATGTATGTGTATATATGTATGTGTGTGTGTATGTGTGCTCTGTGTGTGTGTTTTCAATCTCTCTTTGTCTAGTGCTGTCTAGTGTTTTGACTAAGATTACACTAACATGTACTGATTTCATGATTCTTCCAAGGTAGAGAATTTTACAGAAATATATAAGGGAGGATCAGAGAGAGGTGCATAGATATCTACATTTCAGTGAGAATCAAATTTAAGAGAATTTTTATTCAATTTTCTGCTTTAAGTTGATATTTTCTAAGGAAAAGGACTGAAAAAATTGAATTTAAGCATGAGAATCATATTGGGAAATCTTATACGATAGTAAAAAATTAGATTGATTTTCTGCTTTTTTTCTGTGAAAACAGGACATTTTAATCATGTCTTTTAGTTATGGGTGAAAACTCTGCAAAAGTCAGGATTTTCAATAATGAGCCAGTACTGAGCATATCTTTATGAACCTAGTGTCATCTGTAATATGAAATGCAAAGAGAAAATAATTTTGATGTTCATAGATTTTTAATGTGCACATAGAAACTTAATTGCATATATTAACCTCCTACTAATGAATTTTAAATCCATTCCAAATAATTCACTATTAATTAATGCATTGGTAAAAATCACATTAGTTAGTTCATCATTTCAATACATGTTAATACTAAAGGATATGTAAGGATTTTCCTGCTATTCTCTGTGTTTGGCTGAAAAAATCATGACGATTATTGTTTTGTTGTAATAGAAACTCAGTTGAGCTAATTGAACAGAGAAGTTAGGAGTTAGTTGTAAGGATACAGAGATGGATCAATGAAGCAAGGCCAAGGACAATCAGAGATTCTGGCAAGCACTGGAATTATAGGTAGAAAGTGATTTCTCAACCACCTGTTCCTATCAAGGTCCTGTTCTCATCGTTGTCCTTGCAAAGGAGGCCCAGGCCATTTTCCCATGCCCTCTTTCACCCTGTATGCTTTTTTTTTTATTTCCACTCATACAAACTTAACAGGTATACCAGTCCCCCCTGTCCCTCTAACCCCCATCCCCCTGTGTCCCCCACCCCCCCTTCCCTCCCCATCCCTCAGTGCCTCCCCCTCCTGTAGTGGATGTACCTGGAATGTTGTCAGAAGACTCCAGACAGGGATGTGAGGTTGGAGAAGGAGCCTGATGCTCTGGGGACACTGCATATGCAAACCTCAGTTGGCCTTCGAGGTAGAGTATGGATCTGGGCCCTTCAGCATAGTAAACCCTCAGTTAAAAGGGTCCATGATTCTACCTAATTCAGAATCCCAGAGATTTGGGGCCAGCAAGGATGGCTCAGCAGGTAAATGCACTCCCTGCTGAGTCTGATGACCGGAGTTTGATTCTCCAAATCTGCTTGGAGAAAGGAGAGAATGAACCAACTCCTGTGAGTTGTCCTTTGAGTTTTTCATGAGTTTAGGCAGGCACTGTCCCTCCCCAATGAGAAATTAATGCAAAGAAATGAAAATATCAGAGACTTTATATAAGTGAGAAATCCTGAAAGTATAATATAAAGAACACATGAAAACTTTCTCCTAGAAGTCAGACTTCCTTTCATAAGAAAAATATAGGTGAGAGGCTCGGTAAAGAATCCAAGATAGCCTTTTTCCATAACTCTACTACATTGAACATGAGAGAACTCAATGAGCAATCCTAGAAAGTCAAAGACTACAAGTTAATCAGCCAGAGTAAGTCAGGTCTCACGTGACTGGCTGAAATACCTGTAGGTGCATCTGACAGATAGATAGAAACTTTCTACCCATAAGATGGGGAATGATTTAGATGTATTGTTTAGGACTGAGCTGTTCACAGTTGCTTTTGCTTTGCGTTTTGGCCTGTTGTGGCTCTCTGTGTTGTAGTTCCTCCATTGCAGGAGACTTCTTCGCTGAGCGCTGAGTGTTTCTCTGACCTAAGGCAAATGTCAAATCTTGGCAAAGCATATCTTCAGCTTTTTGAGCTTTATTATTATTCTTTTGTGTGGGTGATGTCATAGTTTTATTTTATTCATGGCCTTATATTTCAATAATTCACATTATTTATGCATACATGGATGCATTGGTATGTCTTGTAATTTATAAAAATGCATGCATCTATAAATGTTTCTCTATATGCATTTTTTGGTTTATTTTGCTTGAACTTGTCAAGTTTTGTTTCTACATTGTGCAATGTAAATGTTTAATATGTGTATGTTAGTGATCTTTTCGGGGTACTTTCTGTGTCTCAGAAGGTTGCATGCAGATCCACCTATCACTTTAACCTTGATAATGTGTTTTTAATCTGGGCATCATGGCTCACAGCTGTGATCCCAGCACTAGGAAGACTGAGGGCGGAGAATCCCTGTATGTTTCAGACCATCCCAGACTGTATAATACGTTCTAGGACAGACAGTGAGAACCATTCCCTAATTTAAAAAAAGAAAAAAGAAAAAGAAAAATTATTCATGTGTTTTATATAGGTCTATGAGATCTCATTGAACTATGTGGTTTTAAAGCTCTTATTGGTAAAATCTGCTACATAAGGCTTTGTAACCAAATGTGGGCCCTATGTGGGGAAAAATACAGTATCTGCCAGAGATGATGATTAAACAATAATCAAGGAAGTGGTTGAAAGAGCATCTGAAACAGGTGGAGACTCATCTCCTGCCAGAAAAGATTTTGGCCACACACTTGGCAATGTAACTTAACCAATACCTTGGCTTGAGAGCGTGGATCTCAGAAGAAATGCGTTGCTCACTGGTCATCCCGATTCAGCAAACATTATCTATTTTCTCTCTCTCTCTCTGTCTCTTTCTCAGCTATCTTTCTTTTATCTATCTATCTATCTATCTATCTATCTATCTATCTATCTATCTATCTAATCTATGATCTGTATCTTTATCATCTCTATCCCTGGATCATATCTGTAATGTCTATAGTGTCTATAATCTCTCACTATCTATTATCTATCTACTATCTACCCATCTAATAAGAATTTTTTGAAGAAGTGTCATATAAAATGCATCAGATAGGGTTGGAGAGATGGCTCAGGGGTTAAGCCTCTGCCTTGCAGGTGGAAGGTCCTGAGTTGGATCCAAACCCCACGTATAGATGCCGGGCAGAAGTGGGGGCAGCCTGTGTTTCTGGTCCTGGTAGGGCAGAGCCTGTGAATCCCGGGGAGTAAACGAGGAGGTGGAGGCAGTCCATGGTGGTTCCTGAATTCACACACACACACACACACACACACACGCACACACACACACGCTCACCCATACATAATTGAATAAATAAATAAAATGCATCAGAGCCCTTTATTTTTAGAAGTAACAATAAGTCAGAAACATTAAAAGATTTCATAAATTACAGGAAACTTTTGGAGTCAGACACACCTGGATTCATTCTGTTGCCTTCTAGCTGCATCATCATGGCCAAGTTACTTAATATTTTCCAAGTATCAATGTCTGGTGATCTTTGGAATAGCAATAATAACAATCATGAGAGTACTATCCACATAATAAAGTTCTTAAAGGATTAGTATAGATATTATAGGTGATGCTTTTTTAGTAGAGCCATAACTTGAGATATATATATATATATTATTATTATTATTATTTTGAGTCATCATCATCAACAATGAATTCTAACAGAGTTCCAAAATTGCATGTATTGTGGAGTAAAATAGAAAGACAAGTTGTGTCTGTCACAAGTTGCCATTGTAAATAAGAAATTGCTTTATGTGAGGTGTATCCATAAAATAACCAAACATAAGGTAAATCTAGGTCACCTATTTGCTGTCAAATATAACTTATTTATGTATCATAAGATCCAGATGGGCTAAGGTTTGGTCAGCATGTAGACATATAGGATAGGGGTGCAAATACTGTGGTTACATATACCTTATCCCCATCACAAACCTCTAAGGGTTTGCAGAGTGGAAGTTTTCCAAACTTTCTTAGAAAGCCCTGTTCCTCTGTTCTTAATCTCATGATGCCAATGATGAGTGAAAAGTCCTTTGGGAACCAGGGCCGCAAATAGGAACCTGAAAGGTGATGGAGGAAAGCAGCCAAGGTTGATCTTTTTCAATCCACGCCACATTTGGGGGAGGCAGATCCAGTTAGGCTTTGTGGGCGCCAGACCTTTCAGACTAGAGACTGATAGAGTGATGGAGGGGTGAAACTCTTCTCGTCCTTAGGAAAAAAGAATTGTAGGGGTCTCAGATGCTCAACTCAAGCTGAGCTTGTGTTTAAGGATGCCAGATTCACAGTGTCCCCAAAGCTGACTGTCACATTCCTCTCCTCAGGCAGCCCCTGTCTTCTTCAGCAGCATCGTGTGACAGCCTTTGCCTACAGACAAGCTTTGGCATCCTCTGGAACTCTCCCTTAGTGAAGTGTAAGTGATGTTAACCTACAAGTAGAGTGGTGCCGGTTACTCGATTGCCCTTCTTGACCTGTAGAGAGTCCCTAGGAATGAGGAAACAATTCAGTGGGAGCAGAATGAAGAAAGTGTGTCCCAAGGCAGTGTGCAGATGGTATCTAATCTCCTCACTATGCTTCTTTAGAGATTCCCACACCTGACCAGCCTCTCCACATTCAGCATTTCTTCTTCATTCTTTGCACAAACTAAATAAGATCTGTGTAGCACTTTCTTAAGTGTCACTCCAACTGCTAGAATGGAAGCTCCCTGTGGGAGGCTCTCACAGCCTGCCCCTAGCATTTATGGACCTTGAACACACACTGCCTGAGTGTTGGCTGAGTGACTGAATGGTCCCACTTTTCGGTGGGCGTACAGCAACCACACAGGTCCATGTGTGAACTGAACCAGATCGTGGGATGTGATTGGGGCAAGGGTGTGTGGATATAACCAAGTGGATGGGCTGCAGGTGGGGGACAAGATTACAGAGCTCATTTTTTCTGGGGTGAAGATCTCATACTGATGCTTCTCCACTTCTAGTCTCCCCCTCTGCCACCACGAGGATCCTAATGCTCTGAACATGTGTACACAGACTATTTTCTGAGCTGCTCCGGTGACTTATTTAAATCACGAAGCTTTACTATCTCAGTGCATCTCAGGCAGCATCTGGCCCATCCTAGGCAAGGAGATCAAAGAACTTGGTCCAGGCTAAAGAGCTTGTGATTTGGCAAGCTACCTGCTGTTGAAACCGCAGTCTGCTATCTTTTCACAATGATCAAAGCATTTAACCATTTGAGCCAAGGCATTCTGAGTCAATGTTTGTGACTTGTTCAAACTCCACCCAAAACCTCAAAGTCCAAAGACCCAAATGACAAGAAGTCTGAGAGGGGCTACAGGTGAGGACTGATTCATGTATTATTTAACAAAAAGAAATCTAAAAGAGTATTATTTCAAAATTCAATATATAAGAATCATTATTTGAAGTTAGAAATGACAAATGCCAGTCCATCCTCTCCAGGACCTCTTTTGTGATGCACTAGTTAAGGGCAATGCAGCCCTTTAACAGTAGCTTTACATTAATTGTTTTTACACAGAATTGTTTTTACACATGTTCAATTTAAAATTTAAATTTTTGCAAGTGAAAATTAAATCAAATTTAAATTCAGTGCCTAAGTTTCATTAGCCGTATTTAAGGGCTCAAAATAAGCACACATTGCTGAAGTCTGTCGTGTTGGTACCTTGCGTTAGAGAGCTCTGTGACAGAGCCCAGTTTCATCTGTCTATCTATCTATCTATCTATCTATCTATCTATCTATCTATCTATCTATCTATCTATCTATCTATCTGTCTGTCTGTCTATCATTTACTTATTGATTTTCCTGTGTGTATGTCTGTGTATGTCTCTGTGTGCGTGCCTTTGTAGGCCCAAGGGTGACTTGGGAAATCATCCTGGATTGTTCTACCTCTTCTTTGCTTTGCTCTGGAGTTTCCCAGGCTCTGCCTTTTAGGGCTGGAAGAACAAGCAGCCACCATTATGCCTGGCACTTCTTTTTATATATATATATTTTTTTATTATTTATTCAATTGTGTGTGTGTGTGCGCGCGTGTGTGTGTATGTATGTGTGTGTTTGTGTAGAACCACGGGCGAATTCGGGAACCACCATGGACCGCCTCCACCTCCTCCTTGTTTACTCTGCCCAGGGATTCACAGGCTCCACCCTACTAGGACCAGAAACGCAAGCTGCCCCCGCTTCCACCCGGCGTCTATACGTGGGGTCTAGGATCCGAACTCAGGACCTTCTGCCTGCAAGGCAGAGGCTTAACCCCTGAGCCATCTCTCTAGCTCCCAGTGCCTGGCATTTCTTATGTGGGATCTGAACTAGGTCCTTCTGCTTGCAAGGCAGAAGCTTTTTGAGACAGGCTCTTACTCTGTAGCTTAGGCTGGTTGGAATTCACCTGCAGGCCAAGCTGGCCCCTGGCTTGTAGTGTGATCTCCTGTCTCGTCTCCTAAGCCCTGGGATGACAGGCATGTACCACCAACTCTTGCCTAACAGAGACTTGTTTAATGACAGAACACTCACTCCATTTACTTTGGGAATGATCTGCTCTGGGGTTCTCAGGGGTCTGGGAACCTACTGGATATTCTCAGACCCAAGGTCTTCAGGACAATAACACCTTATGTTGGGGTTCTTCTTGATAGAATTGGAGATACGTTTCTTAGTTGGTTCTTCTGAGGTTTCTCTGAACTTTTCTGGAATGGTCCTTTCTAGAAAAGAGAAACTAGTAGTTTTCTAGCAATCAATGTTAAGAAGCCAGATCCACCCTCCTACTGCATATGTGACCTAGGCCTTTACTTAATCTTATACCTCAGTTTCTCTTCTATAAATGGACAGTCACAATAATGCTTGGGGAAGCTTTGCAGAGTGAATGTGCTTGGTATATTGTGTACTAGGAAGATACCAGCCGTTGCTATGACAACACAGCCACATGAAATATCTGACTTTCAAGACCTTGTGGACAACTATTTCAGTTATACTTACAGTCTCTCTCTCTCTCTCTCTCTCTGTGTGTGTGTGTGTGTGTGTGTGTGTGTGTGTGTGTGTGTGTGTGGTGATCTTGGAAATCATCCCGTATTGCTCTATAGCCTTATTGCTTTGCTTTGTTTCAGAGTTTCCCAGGCTCTGCCTTCCAGGGCTGGAAGTGCAGGCCTTTGCTATTTCTGCTGGTATTTTTAAGTGGAACCTGGGATCCCAACTCAGGTCCTTCTGCTTGCAAGGTAGAGTCTTGACTCCTGAGCCATCTCTCCAGCTCTATGCTTACTGATTTTAAGTTCCCAGGAAGAACCTAGTGTCCCAAGGGAAGCCTTGCTTACTTTGTAAACTGACCAAAGCTTCCTGCCCTGGACTTGCTAGACTTCTGGTCACTTACGTATTTCTCATCACTTAGAATATGTGTATTTGCTTGAATATATCTCAGATCTGTGAACCAGTATCTCATTTTGTTTTCTTATATTTTCAGATACAGGGCATATTTCATGCGTATGGTGGTAAAAGCAATATCATGAGTAGCTGGTTAAAGTTCTTATCAGCCTGTTGTTTCCATTTCTGCAGACTAAGACTTAGCAAGGTGGTAGTTTGCTATAGGTGTCAACTTAACAACTGAAGACTGTGAGGGCATTTGTGAAGAATTAGGAGCTGAGTTAAGCCCTTCAGGAGATTGTCTAATTGATGGGGAAGACCTGACTTACAGCAGGAGGAACTAATTTCTGGGCAGGTGAGTAAGATGAGGGAAGCTGTCTTAGCAAAGTTTGGTATGTTTTAGCATACTTGGACAGATACGCTATATGACAAGTAAGGTTTGCCCCTCTCTCAGCAATGCCACGTCCTTATCCAACCATCCTGGTAGACAAGGTCCCAGCATGGCAGAATATTATTTCAAGGAAGCAATTTCTGGAAAAAGGACATGACACTATTTGATATAAATAAGAGAAATAAGAAAAATATGGGAATTGTCAGGCCTTGGTGTTTCTGCCCAGTTAGGGCCTAGAGCCTGCTCCCTGGGGAATGTCACAGTAACACCCATGAGCAGGTGCTATATAATTTAAGTTTTGCCTTTGGCAGGAGGAATTCTTCTGGGAATTGTGTGTGCCTCCTATCTGTTCTTAGGTTTTTTTGGGGTCTAGCTTCCTGCTCCCTGATCTAGAGAAAAAGCCTGCTTTTAACTTTAAATCAAAATTCTAAATAGAGATTTCATGTCTAGTCACACACAGTAAGGACACTTGTTAGCCAGAATGTATATGCTGATTTTAAAGAAATTAGAGAGCAACTTCAAGAGTCTTAAAACATAGGTGGGTAAAATTCCCTCAAAAATATGACTCTTGCTGAACTAATTCAGAAATTCTATAAATATGAGACTATGCCATCTGTTCACTAGAATCAGTACACAACTATTAGAGAGCACATAAGTTAATAGTAAATAGTAATAAGATAAATCCTAATATAGTTTCTACCATAGTGACCTAATATGGGCCAGCAGGCACAAACTGGTATCCTCCAAAAGGAAAAATTAACGTATAGCATGTGCCCCCTCTGACAGATTCACCTTTAACATTTACAGAAATATATAATAGATATAGTACATGTATAGTTAATTGTAATGAAAAACATGTTCCTTATTGAAATCAAAAGGAGCTCAAATTTCTGTGAATTTTAACTAGTCTCAAATACAGTCTCTGTTAAAACAATGACAACTGTGTAGACTCAGACCCTGTGGATATTTTGGTATAGCATTATAGATTAGCTAGATTTGTAAATACTGGAAGAATGGTTCTGTTACATGCCTTTACCCTCAAGCAATGGGTTATGTTCTTGAAAAATGTCTATCCTGAAGGTGATTTCTGCTGACTAGGAGAATACGTGTCTGTTTGCAGGTGTAGCATTCTTTGGCCTAAAATTTTCTAGTATAAAAGCTGGCACAAAGTTTCAATAAAGTGGGTTCAGATTCACTCAGCCTAGAGAGTTGTGTGTGTTTGTTCCTCATCGCCACTCCTTCGCCTCACCTAGTGGGGGGAGGGAGCCCTGGATTTGGACTGTGGCACAGCAGTCCTGTGGATATGGTAGAGACAATTTCCTTGACCCCTAGTGTTGGTGCAAACTCTCCTGCAAAGCTAGGATTAAGAACTGTAACTGGAAAATCATAAACCAAAATAAAATTCCTTGTTCCCCTTTATGCCTGTCTGCTGGGAACAGGAAGAGTGACTACAACACAGTATGAAACAGATTTAGAGAGTGGGGTGACAGATGGCAGAGGCAGAATTTGAACTCAGCTTTTTCTGACTGCTGCTGTCTCACCCTCAGGGAAGTCATTTAGCGTGGGTGACCTCGAAGGCACTTGGCCGAACCTCACATCTGTTAACACGACCATTCCTCTCAGGAGGCAGGCTAATTTCTACTTTGCATCAACTTTCCCTCCCCCTGTTTCCTTCTGCTCTATGGCTGCACATAGCCTTGGCAGCATAGTTTAGACAGTAAAAACAGTCATGGTTCTTGCAGTCTACTCAGACTCATGACACCCAGACTTCCATATAAACGCTGAAACTTATTTCTCGGTGTTTTTATGCAAGGTCAGTGAGTGGTGGTGGAGAGGAGGTGGGAAGAGGGAACATGGGAAAGTCTTGTTTAGTAGGTACAGAGTTTCAATTTTGCAGTTTTGTAAACTAAAATAAGAACCTAAAAAGGGAAGAAAATAGACCACTAGGGGAAAACAGCTAATGCACCTATAGGTAGAAAAACAATATACCAAACTGTTTTGTAAATATCTGCTTTTATTATGCCCATAGATTTGAAGACCATGCAACACTCAGTCCTAGAAGTCTTCTACAACAGAGGTGGAGGATCGCAACACCCTGACAGGATGCAGTCTATGGCAGTAGATCAGGGAAGTAGACAAATGGCCAGCCATTATGTAGCGTACTCAGCAGGGTTTGCCCGGAATCAGACCAACCCAATCTCCCCATCCTAAGGCTTGGGAATCTCATAGAAGAGCAGGCGGTGAGAATGTAAGAACCTAAAGATGGGAAGATTCACCTTTGGACAAGACATGTGGCTCAAGGCAGGACTGCTGCATCCAGGAACTCACTGCAGTAAGTAAGACTTATCCTTACCAGACCTGCATAATGACTGATATACCAACATGCTACCATAGAATGTGGAGGAACTCAAGAGAGATAGGAATAGTATTGTGGAAACCTTGGGGACTAAAGCTAGATGAATGAAAGGAAATTCCCCTATCAGTGGGGTGGCCTGAGAGAGGCAATTTGGTATGACACAAGAGGCCTGAATCCCCACAGGAGTAGACAAGTCAGAGGGAAATCTGGGGTCCATAGAAGCAGACAAGCAGGAGGGTGGGAGGGAGTGGAATAGTTGATGAGGAGAGAGGAGAGATGGGAGGGGAGAATGGAAAGAAGTAGGGATAAGTACTTAATATGCTTATAAAACTAGAAAAGAATTCTGAAGGTCTGCATTATTGCCGTGTGATTATGTTGAACACTGAGTGTATAGATAAAAATGATGAAGGTAGGAAATTTTATGCTATGTGTTGTCACTTTTTTTAGCCACAGATAAGAATTTTTAAAAAATTTAAAAGAAGATGAAGTCATTCAAGACTATAATCTGAGCTTTTATTTCCAGATGCATGGGATAGTATTTGCTGAACATCTGTTTCAGTTGGTTGGATAGTTTTTGTCCATTGTGGAAGTTTGGGATTATTATCTCAAAATACTCAACAGTGAGGCTGAGTGATGGCTCAGGGGTTAATGTCTTTCAAACAAAAGGACCTGAGTTTCCCTCAAATTCCAGTAACAAATGCCAGGTGGAAATGATGGTGGACTGCAATATTGGCCCTGGAAGGCAGAGCCTGAGAAATCCTAGAGCAAAACAGTAAGGAGATAGAGCAACCCAGGATAATTCTCAAAGTCACCCTAGAGCCTCCACAGGTACACACACTTAGGTTTCCTCTTGTACACACACACACACACACACACTACCTAGCAGTGGCATGCATATCAACAGTGTGCTTTTCGATGTTTAAATACTTTCAGGAAGCATGAAGTTTTGGGGGCTCTGAACCCAGTGTTAATTGGTCTCTTAACACAATGTACACACAGTATGGTGAGCTGGCATGCCAAATCCTTTGAATTAAAGGAGGTTGGGAGGAACCAAAAGGAAGGTGTCTAGGACCTTCTCCCTCTCTTCTTCCTCCTGCTCTGGTTTTATCCCCAAGCAGTTCACAGACAACAGATTCTTTCCCTAGGCAAGTCACAGAACCTAGAGATCCTATTTCTGAAACAAATAGAAACAGTTAGGAAAGTCTATAATCGCTCCCTTCCCCTCTTGAAAGTCCTTAAGTGCCCAGAATTCAGTCCCATTTATCTGGAAGGGGGGTGGGGATCTCTTTCTGAAGAAATGAATCAGAACTAACAGTCTTGCTGAGAGTCTTTATTTACAATCTCTAGTCCAATCACTTCTCACTTGTTTCCCTACACATATTCTTTTCTTTCACAAGACTTGGTGTGAGCACACACAGAAACTGAAGACCCAAAGACACAGGATTGTTTACCAAGAGACTTGGTAAATAATCCTGCCATACCTGTCTCTTCCTCACTTTTCTTTTGCTGTGCAAGTGTCTACTTGACCCAGATGATGGGTGAGGAAAGCTACTACTGTCTCTCAGCAAGTTCTAGAGAGGAAAAGAACTTGTCGCAGAAGTATGTGCTTCATAAAAGCTTTGGAAGGATGTTGTTGGAGCTACAGAGAAAGGAAACATTCCTTCCTTGGGGCTGAGCTGTGGCTTCCTATGGCAACCTCTGCCCTCTGGTGGCCAATTCGAGGAATAGCAGAAACCTTCATTAGAAACAATAATTTGCTCTTTAAAACAATAGTAACTTCATTTATTTTTTAATTGTATTAACAGTGATTTCATGTGTTTCATCACCAACTGCCTACACCTGCCCCACACCCTTTTTCAGACTTCTAGTACTTCTAGTATTTATTAGAACATGTTTGCTCATCTGTTTTCATGTTATAAAGAGAATTTATTGAACATATACTGAAGAGCAAGATCTGCTTGAAATGCTTTACATGGATCATTCAACGCTTATGTAATTCACTGATATCTTCTTTTTGCCCCACAGATCATTGGCGGGTTGAGGAAGAACCAATTGCTGGCAGAGTCTGAATGGCGATTGACAGATTCATGCTGTCTGTCTATGATTGTAGCTTCTGCTTCCTGACTGCTGTGCTGACTGACAAGGGGAATGCCAGAGTAGTAGGAGATCTGACTTGAGCATTGTCCCTATTGCTACCTAATTAACTTCAAGACCGATTAATATCAAGACTGATAGCAGCAGGCATCTAACCTTGGCCATATTTCTATTCTCCGAGTCCCATTTTTCTTCTATAAAATCTTGAGACTGAATAGATCCTGGCATTTGGTTTAGGATCTCCACTTGAGGGCCCACATGCATAAGAGGGTAAGGGGGGAAGGAAGGCAGAGCTTGGTCAGGATTTAGGGCTCCTCATATCTGCCACTACCACATCTTTTAATTGTTTTTGCATGGTACTTATGTTTGCATCCCCTGATTCTACAAATCTAGAAATGTAAAAAAAAAAAATGTAAAAAAAATGGCAAAACAATTTAGAAACACTAGAATGAATTCTCCTGAGGAATCTCCAAATCATTTGATAGGGAGAGCATAAAGAGAATCATAGGCAAGGGGTGTGGCTGATATTATGATCCACTGACCTTACTAGAAGAAGTAGTAACTGGCTTCTGTCCAGCCTGGAATTTTGAAATACAGATGCTTCTGTGGCATTTAGAACATGTGCATACAACATGCTCGACATATTTCAGAAGTTTTTGTTAATGGAACGCCACTTGTCTTACATTCTGAACAGGATGGAGAGTTAAAGGCAGCACAATGGCTGAGGATAGTTCCAAGCTTTCCTCCTGTTCTTCCTCATTAATTCAATAGAAACATTAAACACTCAGGATTAGTTTCAATGTTTCTTTCCACTTGTTTTTGACCACCCCAAAGCACATCGATAATTTTAGGCATATTTATATATCATTTTATTTTTGCCCTATTATGTCAGTGATGCTATGTCATAGGTTGTTTAAAGAACTTTTGAAGTTTTAGTCCTGGGTGGTAGATTTTAGCTAAAATGTTGAGATCTGTACCCATTCCTGCCACATGCCTTCTGCAAGTAGTTGCCTGTCACTGCTAAAGAAAGTTGTACACACCCGAGGAAAGGCCGTGCCCTGTGCATTACTCTTTGGCTTTTGGCTCTATTGGATATTATTTACATATAAAATCAGTTGCCTTTCATTTGCTTATGTCTCCATTTCCCCATTGTGTAGATACAGAAATCAAGATTACCTAGGCTGTCCAAAATTCTGAAGCCCATTCAACAATTGATCGGTGCATTCCTATTTATCTGTTTCTTTCAGTGGCCTGCTTCCAGTTCAATCTGATAAATGTTTTTTTTTAATATTTTTGGGAATTTTTCTATATCATTGCCCCACCCCCTTCCCGTCCATTCTCCTCCTCATTACCTTCTCTTCAATCCCACTCCTTTTTATTCTTCCCCCCACCCTTCTCTCCCCCTCTTAATCCAGTCACGTCTCTCCCACCCTCTCATTCCTCTGTGTGTGGACACAGGACTCCCCTTGGGTGCCTGTTGCAGATATGTGGCCGTTTAGTGGGCAAAGTCACAAATGGGGAGGTTCCTGCTTCAGAGATGCTCTCCAAGAGCAGATGTTTCTCCTCAGATCCTCCCTAGTCCTTGTGGGACTGTCGATGTTCTATTGTGTAGATCTGGTGGCGTCATGGTTCTTGTTCCTGCTGGTTTGTTGCATGTGGATTCTTACGGACTGAAGGAGATGGAGGTAGAGGAGGGTCAGGGTGGGTAACAGTAGATGTATTCATAGAAAAGGACTCTTTATGAAAAAACCCCTCATATTCAGAAATGCATTCAAAAGTCTTCATAAATATATTGCCCAGTTCTTTGGGATCACAGTGTTGAACTAATAATTTTTAACATATTAAGCATTAGGATTGGCTTGTGTAGGACTTTTTTACCTAGTCACCTCCCATTTTAAAACTTTTATGAGTCAATAAGGGAGGGAGAAAGAGAGAGAGAGAGAGAGAGAGAGAGAGAGAGAGAGAGAGAGAGAGAGAGAGGCCTTAGCTCATGTGTAGAGATAAGAGACCAGTTTCCCCAAGTCAGGTCTCTACTTCTATGTAGCATTGTGGGCTTCCAGGGATAGAACTCAGGTCTGCCTGTTTGTGAGCAGTTGCTTTACCCGATGAGCCAATTCTCGGGCCCCACTCTTTCCTTTTCATTGTATTTCCACATCCTCCTCTCATTTTCTGCCTCCCTATCCCAGGCATGCATCTGTTTTTGCTTGCAAAACATTTTTCATGAACCTATTCTTCATTTTATTTTGGCATTTTTACTAAGAAATTTTGATATACAAACAAAATGAGTTTATATTCTTGCCCCCTCTTCCTCCCCTCTAACTGCCTTTGGGGCACCTGTACTACTACTAAGGGATAGATAGGCCTCTGTGGTAGTGTGTGTGGTCCTACCGTAGGCAAACTCCTTCTCTGGTCCAGCATTTGTCTAGAGATTGTCTCTGCATGTAATTGTTTCTCCTGAGATCCTCCCTGGTCCATGGGAGAATGTTGATATGTCAACCATGTGTAGATCTGCTAGTTGTAGATCTTAGTGTTGTGTGTTTCTGGATGCAGCAGCCCTGCAATGACTGGGGTAACTTGGTCAGCAGTACAGCTCCCTGTCTTTAAGCTCTTACAATTTTATTGCCCCTTTGCTGCAAGGTTCCCCGAGCCTTGGGGTGGTAAGAGATTCCGATGGCCTGATTAGGGCTGAGCGTTCCAGGGTCACTGATGCTCTGCACTCTGGCCAGTTGTGGTTTTCTGCCTCACTCATCTTCCTTTGCAGTAGCGCGCGTCTCGGTGAGTGTGGAGAGCTTTCCTTGCCTAAGGATAAGAAGTGTTCAGGTGGTAGTTTACTATCAAGCACTTATAGTTGACATTAAGAAATCTATCCTTGTCCTGTGCCTATTTTCTCCCCTTCCACTGATATTTGGAGAGGTTTACAGCACCAGGAATGTGTTCTCTGACAAGACGTGCGGGGTGGGGGTGGGGGGCTAGAACTGATTTAGAAAGTAATTGGTTATCCATCACACACCTATTTTTGAAAAGCCTTCCCCAAATACTGTTTTACAGATCTCATTCTGTTTCTTTAACTCAGTTTGCTCTGGATGATGCTATGAGGGAATCCAAGTTGCTCTCTGACCACGCAATGTCAATTGTGCACCTATGACCCTGCTACTCTCACAGGAGGTGGGCTCCAGGTCACCACCAACTCCACTTCCACCCCTCTGCAAAGCACAACTCAATTATACCGATGTGCACACTCTCACAGGCCTGAATGGGAATTTCATTAAGTTATAACATGCATGTGAGTGGAAATCCTGACTCATAAAGTTTGGTTAAGTCACTCTGACATGATGTACTGGAAACTCTCTCTTTACTTCATCCTGAAGCACAGTGGGGTTCCCAGATTCAACTCTGAATGTCTGATATGAGTCAAGTCATGCCTCATTGTTGTCCCTTAGCCTTCCTGTGACTTTTAGCTATTTTTATATGTGTGTGTGTGTGTGTGTGTGTCTTGTGTGTGGTAGGTGTACTTGTATATGTGGGCATGTGTACAAAAGGACTCTTGGGTGTGTATGTGTGTCTGCGGAGACCAAGAATAACCTGAAGAATCATCCTGGATTGTTCTACCTCCTTACTGTTTTGCTCTGGGGTTTCTCAAGCTCTGCCCTAGACGGTTAGAATTACAAGTCACTGCCATATTCCACTTGGCATTTTTATGGGACCTGGGGATCCAAACTTATATCCTTTTGTTTGCAAGGCATCGGTTTTTAACCACTGAACACTTTCCATGACCCAATTACAGCTAATTTTGAATATCTCTTTAGACTTGTCAACTTTTGGATTTCTCCACTTACTGCGGAGTGGCAGGACTGACTTGCATATGATCATTGCACTGCTAGCTGCTTGTACCCAAGTAACTGTACCTTCTCTCTCTCTCTTGTCTGTTCGTAAAAACTTCCCTTGGGATTCTTGTTGAACAGAAATTCATTAGTTTGTTGTAATCATTTCTGTATTCTTGCTTTATGGTTGGGGATTTTAGAAAGTATTTTCCTACACATAGAAATCCAAAGTTTTATAGTTGTTCTTCTATTAGTCATAAAGCCTTGACTTTCACAGCTAAATATGAGTGTGGAGCTGCCTTAATTTTAGGTGGGAATCTGGTTTGTTTTTTTCTCTGACAGTTAACTTTATCTGCAGCATTTTCTCAGTGTTCCATCTTTTCCCCGTTAACGCATGAGAATTAAAAGCTCATGTTGTTTCCACATGTATGTGGAGCTGTCTCTAGATTTCCTAATATTTTTCTATTTTGCATCATTGCTAAAATGAACTTTCTACTATGGTTTTTCTAAGTTTTAGAGTCTCGTAGGGCAAGTGACTTGGATGTTTTTAGGTCGATTTCAGCTGCATAACTTTATTTTTTTCTTAATTTAAAAAGTGATTTAAAAAATAACTAGAGGGATGAGAGATGACTCAGGAGTTGTCACTGATTGAAAGATGAGTTGACCCCACAGGCTCATGTATTTGAATCTTTAGTTGTTTGGGAAGGTCATGGCACCTGGAAGAGGTGGAGACTTGCTGGAGGAAGGCAGTCACATGCAGTGGGCCTTGAGGTTGATTAGCCCCACCTACTTTCGGAAGAGGTCTGCTCTTACAGTTTGCAGCGAGCAGTCTTGCAGTTCTTAGTCTCCATGAAGGATGTGACTTCTGCTTCTCCCAGCCAACTGTGCCCTTTCTGACATAAAGGACTGAATCTCCTCTCTGGGTAAGCTAAATAAATCTCCCTTTCTCCCCTTCACTTGTTTGAACCTCAGTGTTGTGTCACAGAAGCAGAGGGTGTGATCAGCACATGGATTAAAGCCTTTGTCTCACAAACAAAAGAATCTGAATGTGGATCCCCAGATCCCATATAGAAATGCTGAGTGGATATGGCAGTGAACTGCAATTCTGACCCTGGAAGGTGGAGCTTTGGGAAAAACCCCAAAGCAAAGCAATAAGGAGGTAGAGCAATCTAGGATGATTCCTAGCATCATTTTGGGTCTCCATAGGCTTACACACTCAAGTGCCCTGTTACACACACACACACACACACACACAAACACACATTACCATGTGCATACATATAAAGAAAATGTAGTACATGTACACAGTATTTACATATTTGGCCATATAGAAAAATAAAATCATAATATTTGTAGGAAAACTGATGTAACTAGAACCCATTATGCTAAATGAAATAAGCCAGAGTCAGACATGTAGCCTGTTTCCTTTCTTACATGGAACCTAAATTTATTTATTTATTTTTTATTATATTTATTTATTTTTCCCCAATCATACAAGCTTAATAGATACCCTGTCTCCTTCCTCCCTCCACCCCTCCTCAGTCCCCCTTGCACCCTCTCCCTCTTTCTCCCTTCCTTTCACCCTCCACCCTCCCTTCTCAGTGACATTGCCCAGAGCCCTTTCTTGGGTTCCCCTTTGGTATGGGAACACTACTTAATTCCTTGTCTCTAAGGATCCTACTATCTGATTCATGCTAGACTTTGGGGGGGGTCATTGACATGTCAGTCATTATGCAGGTCATGCAAAGTCCATTATGGCTACTGTGACCCTAACTAGTGTGGAGTATCTTACATATTGTTGGTCCTCCTCATCTTGCTGCCCCCTCTTCTGCAAGTTTCCCTGAGCTTTAGGATGGGAAGAGATTTGGCTAGTTTGGGAACCTAAATTACAATTTTCCTTGGATTGCATGAAATGTATGAGGTTAATGAAGAGAACTGATGTATATGTCTATGATATATATGAAATATACATGTATGTCCATGTATATACCTCAGCCATTGAGTACAAGGGCACAGAATAACTTACACGATCATTCTTTGTGTCCTTTATTGACTTTAAACATTTTCTTCAAAACATAAATGTCTAATGGATATTTTTGAAAGTGTTCAATATCCATAACCTTTAGGGAGATGCAAATGGAAACTACTTTGAGATCCTATCTCATCCCAATCTGAGTATGTAATCAAGGAATAGAGGAAGTGAAGGAGGAGGAACATCTCCTCCCTGGGAGTGGGACTGGAGCAGCCACTGTGAAGACGGGTGTGGAGATTTCTCAAAAAGCTAAGGACAGAACTACTACCAGTTAGACCTCTCCTTAGCATGCATTAAAAGGACTCTAAATCCTGTTGCAGAGATATTATGTAAATGACTACATTGTCTTTATTGCTGTAGTCTTCACAAAACAAGGGAATGTAGCCAGCCTAGATGCCACCAGCAGATATTTGGAGTCCATGAGTTCCCTGGGGTGCCGTAGCCCCTCATGGCACTCATGGAGTCCATGAGTTCAATCCTTTCTCTTCTCAAATAAACTCTACCTTAATCGTCTTCACATGTTTTGGTTTCAGTCTTTGATTCCAAACAGAAGAATCCTACAACAATGGGACAGGTCGATCCTGCAACATTTGGTGCCCAACACGGGGCATTTGGTAACAATAGGGTCCTGTGGCATGATGTGAAGAGGTGCTGGGAGAAGAGAAGAGCCAGTATGGAGGGGATTTTGTAGGGGTGTGTGTGTGTGTGTGTGTGTGTGTGTGTGTGTGTGTGTGTGTGTGCAACAAAAAAAGCATTTCTTAAAATGCCATGTTTCGTGTGCTAATTAAAAACAAAACACCTGGGTGTCGAGTCAGGTAGAGGATCAGGCACCAGCTTTGAAACCTGGCAGCCTGAGCTCCATCTCTGGAAGCCCACGTGGTGGAAAGAGAGAATTCACTTCCTAAAGTTGTCTTCTGACCACCACCCTTGTGTCATGGTATTCATTCTCTCTCTCCCCTCCAAACCCCTCTCTTTGTCTCTCTACTCTCTCAAAAGATATGAATAAGAAATATTAAAACAAAACCAATAGCCCATAGTAAAAGACACAACAAGAAAAATTCTCTAAGGTACTGGATAGCTTTAACTCCAAATGGTATCTCTAAAAATTGTTTTGTGGTTGATAATTGCTATTGCTGGTGAATGTTGTTTTTTTTTAAGTTCACTCTTACATCCTAACTTATGTGTATATTTTAAAAATACATTCTAAAATGTTAAATTTTAAATTACATTTACATTTAAATTTCAAATTACGTTTTAAAATTTATGATTCTACTGTTACTGATTTTGAAGAAAACTCTCCCCATAAATGATTATAGTTTATTGTCTTTCTTTCAATGCATACAAGTGTGCCCCTGACTCCCATGTTGTCTGACATCCCCAGCATCATGTTTGATCTGGTACTGTGGTGGGAGAAGGTTTCTTTGTCTTGTTCCTTACCTTAAGGAAATGTACTAGTATTTCCTAATGAAATGTTGTTTGTTTTTGATTTTGCAATATTGCTTTTACTAACTTGGAGTATAACTTTGTTCAGATTTTTTTTTTTTTGAAAAGAGGCTTATTTTTGACTCACAGTTAGATACAGTCCATCATGGTGGCTTAGGCATGGCTTCCTGCGGCACTGTGCTGGTCAGAACTTACTGACAAAACCTATGATTTTGCATGTGTGTGTGGTGTGTGTGTGTGTGTGTGTGTGTGTGTGTGTGTGTGTGTTGGGATTGAATCCACAGCCTTGCATGTTGTTTCAGTCTTTATTAATGTCTTAGATCAAACTCTCATAATGCCAAGTTATCTTTATCATACCTGAAAAGCAGTTCTGTGTCACATTGTCGAAATCCGAAAATCATCATTTAAGGAGTTACGTCCTTTTTAGAAACTTCCCAGTTAGCAGCTGTTTTCTGGAAGATACACAGTTCAAGAACACAGTGTTTTTCTCATGCAAAAAGATGTAAAAATAATAGGGAGACTGGCAGGTAAGAAGAAGTGTTATAATTGGAAAAGGAGGTGGCATGGGCTTGGGAATCAAAATGTGTAAATATCGCAAACCTACTGTATTCATACACGAAATTCTAAAAGAATTTTAAAAATTAAGGGCTGGAGAAATGGCTCAGGGATTAAAATCTTTGCTTAAGCCAAAGGACCTGAGTTTGGATCCTTGGATCCCATGTAAAAAAAAAATGCCATGTATATCTATAGCCATGTCCTGTAATTCAGGCCTTGGGAAACCCTAGGGCAAAGCAATAAGGAGATAGAACAGTCTAGAATGATCTTGGATGTCATTCCTGGGCCTTCACAGGCACACACACTCAAGTGTCCTGTGGTACACATACACACACACACACACACACACACACACACACACACACACACAGAATAAATAAGAATGCGGTAGTTTCTCTGAATATTACAAACAATGCTATCTACGCCCTTCCCCTCACACCCTTTTGCTCCAGCTCATCCAACTCCAGAGTTGTGTGATGAATAAAGATGGTACCTAAGGAAATTACAGCGAAAGAAATGGTTATCTGAGCGAAAAGACAGTCTGTTGCAGAGTGGGAGAAAACCATTGCTACTCAGACACTCAGAAAAATAATCATAAAAGCCACTGTGATAAGAATGCTTGTGTTATTTCCTTGGGACTGGAAGAAAAGAGGTGTGGATCTTTAGTTCTTTTTGAAAAGAATCAACTTCAAGTAATCTGTTCTTCCTTAGATCATGGTAGGGTGAAGAAAGACACCTCCAGGTTTTCAGATGGGATGTGGGTAGGAGGGAGGGAGGGTGGGTTAAGGCCCAGAAAAGAATGAGTGTGACCACCATGCAACTTTACAATAAGGAAAAGTTGAAATTTGATTTATTAAAATCATAGAATGAATACAAATGTCCAAATATCATTGAGTTTAAAGTAGTTGTATCCTTGTGACCACAATTACATTGTGTATTTTCGAGAAAAAGAAAAAGTAAGATTTTAAAATAGCAATGTTACATTTTTCCTGCATGTAAATCGTGATGATTTTATGTGGATGGATACTGCTGAATTGTAGTGGTTTTCTTCTAGGATCAATGAGTTTCAAGTAGTAAACCAGGGTGACTCATGTGCTCTTGAACTCTTTGCACAATTAACTGGAAGAAAAAACTCACAATGATGGTTAATTTTATGAATTAACTGGACTAGCTCACAAAGTGCCTGGATAGTTAGTCAAACATTATCCCACATGTTTCTTTAAGTGATTGTATTACCATTTAAACTGAAGAATGACATAAAACTGTCTGTAGATGGGATTATCACATCAAAAGCCTGAATAGATTGAAAAAGGTCCTTTGACTAAGAGAGAATTCCAGTTGTGTGACTAACTTTGGGCTCTTCTAACAAATTAATCTCATGATTGCACTCCCTCCTGCCCACACAGACTGGTCCCATTTTTCCAGAGAAATAGTGGGATAATTTAACATTTGCTTTAAACCAAAGAAACTATTTAGGTGTTGGCAAAATAGCTCAGTAGATGCCTGTATGCAAATCCAGCAACTTGAGTTTGATCCTAGGAGCCCACAGGTAGAAAGAGAGAACTGAGTTCTAAAAGTTGTCCTCTGACTTCTGCATGTTTTGTGACATGTATGTGTCTTCTCTTTCTCTAAATTAAATAAATAAATATTTAAAAATATTTTGGTTAAAAAAGGAAGAAACTATTTGGGTATGATCCCTTGAATCAGTAAGTTTGAGGGTGTGATATATATTTTTCTCTCTATTTTTTTTAAAGTTCTATAAACATGTCTTTCAATTAAAGACTTTTTTTCTTTTAAAGAGAATGAGAATTACTACTATTTCAACTACAAGTTTTAAGCATCCCAGATTCTCTTGTTGAATATCTATTGAAAGAAGGCTGACGGTTATTTTAGGATGGATGAAAGTGCAGCTTTTATGAGGTTTTTCTGGATAATAATTGGGAGGAAATGGGTTGATCCAACATGGGCAGGATGGAAGAGGCAAGGCACTGTGAGAAAGTGTAAAGGGTAGGGAGTTTCCTTCCTTGGAACAAGGATGGTCAGAGTGGTATCTGTGGAGAAGCGTGGATGGAGTGAACTTTGAGTGAACACATCCATCTTCTCCCAGCCATTCCTCCTGCAGGGACATGGGACACTGACCTGGGCTGGATTTGGTGTCAGAACTCAGCACTGCCTTCCAGATGCTTCTAGCCTGTGAGCAATGTGTGCAGTAGGGAAAGCTAGACCAGACCCATGGCAATCTCCAAACTGTAATTCCAATAGCAATCTAAATTTTTTTTTATTGTTCTGAATGTAGATGTCAGTAAATAATGGAGTTATAAACTTACACATGTGTAGCTTTGAGAAAAATAATACATAAGTTACAACAAGAAAAGCCTCAAATTGAGAGTGACAGCATAGGCCTGTAGTCCCAGCCCTTTGGATGTAAGAGAATAAGGAATTCAAGACAGATTCAGCTTCATAGTAAGATTGGTGTCAACATGGTCTACATGAGACCCTGTCTCAGTTGCACACGCACACGCTACACAGGTGTTGCCGAATCCCCACCTGGCCAGCCGGGGAAAGGAGGGCTTAAGTCGGCAGGAGCCTCGAGGCTTGAGGTGAGGGGGCCAGTGCTGCAGAATCACCACAGACCCAGGGAGTCAGGTGAGAAGCAGGCAGTGGATGAGTTGCTGTAGACTCCTTTTATTTAGGGAAGTGTTTGGGTTTATATAGGGTCAGGGGTCCAATCAGGTGTTGCTATTCTCCGCTGGGGGAGGGGGAGACAGCCACCAATCATTTAACTGTTTACTAGATGGCTATTGCAGAGGCAGGTTAGATGGCCACTTCCCATTGGTTGTTCATCTTTCCACCTGCACGGTTCCTCTATTGGGACATGTCCAGGCTTGTCCATAACCCTGGATTTGGGAGCCCAGACTAGGGCCTCCCTCAATCCTTAATGCCGCACTGGTACATAAAAAATAAAGCCAAAAATCTTGTCCCACTTCCTACTCAGTTTCTGTCTGGAATGGGATTGGGTAGTTAGGGGTAAAACTACATAAATTAATTGTATTTATGTATGAAAGTGTCAGGTAGTAAAAAATAAAATAAATCTTGAAGCTAGGTATTGTGAAAGCATACCCATAATTCTAGAACTTACATGGCAGAGCAGGAAGGCTGAGAGTTTGAGGCCAGCTTCAGTTCCATCTCCCAAACAGACAAAGACACAAAGAAACAAATAAACAACTGTATAAGTCACACATGGCAATTGGGCTAAAGTAGAAAATTCAGAAAGCCCTCCCTTGGAAAAAAAAGAAAGAAAAGAGAAGAAAAGAAAAGAAAAGAAAAGGAAAGAAAAGAAAAGAGGACTCGCGGTCCTCCATTCCAGGTAAGCTCCACCAGCACCCAGGTCATCACTCGTCCCAGCTCTTCCCACCAGCCAGCCTGAGCAACGCCCAGGCTTCCTGAGCTTAGGTGGGCCACTAAGCCAAGTCCCAGATCCCAGGTGAAGAGCTCTGCCATCTGCATCAGCCCCTCTGCCCCTCTGGTTGCTTGGGACCCTTGCTCACAGGATACACTACTACTCAGAATTCAACAGAGTCCAAAGGAAACTCAAGCAAAGCACTAGAGGACAAAGGCCATACATCTGAAGTCCTCTAAAATCATCCTATCACATGGGAGAGATTCTTCACATCCAGCCCAAAGATAAGTAATCTACCTTTTTACCATCCTGCTTCTTTCAATTATTAATCACTGTAGATTAACTTTTCCATGTAGCCACCCCCAAAACATATACAACTCCAGGGATTATACCACACACCCTTACGTAAAACCAAGGTACTAAACTGTAAAAGTGCACTACTATACTAATATTCACCTCTTGTCTACTAAACCTGACTTAACTGATGTACTAACAGTCTAATAGCCTCATCTAGGAAATAACAATAACAGCAAACATACCCAACTCCAAGAAAAACACTAGTAATAACTGCCTAAGAGTAGTAATACCAACTAAATCAGTTTAGTCAAAAACACACAGAAACTGAAAGGTCTTAATAGACAAAACAATATGCCCAAGTCAAAGCATAGATCCATGAGAAACAAAACCAAAGAAGACAAATCTCCCACTGAAAGAATTAACCCCATAATGATAGATTCCAACCAGAACAAATTTACAGAAAATAGCCAAGAAAGCCAGACCCAAGATAACGACTTTCAAAGCATGATCATTACCATGATCGATACTATGAAAGAGGAAATCCAGGCGGAGTTAAACAACCACATCAATCACTTTGGTTTTTTTTAACTTTATTTTTTTATTATTTATTCAATTGTGTGTGTGTGTGTGTGTGTGTGTGTGTGTAGAACCACAGGTGAATTCGGGAACCACCATGAACCACCTCTACCTCCTGCTTGTTTACTCTGCCCCAGGATTCCACCTTACCAGGACCAGAAATGCAGGCTGCGCTTGCTTCTGCCTGGCTTCTATATGTGTGGTCTAGGATCCAAACTCAGGACTTTTGCCTGCAAGGCAGAGGCTTAACCCCTGAGCCACCTCTGCAGCCCCTGCATCAACCACTTTGAACAGGAACACAACAACACTTGGAGGAGTGAGAAAAACAGTTCAAGAAACAAAAATAGGCATAAAGCAGTTAAAACTGTCTCAGGCAGAGTTTAAAGTTGAACTAAAAGACAAGTTATCTTCAACCCAGAACTCAACAGAGTCTTATCAGCAGAACTAACGAAGCAGAAAATAGAATTTCAGATCTTGAAGACAAAGTGCAAGTATTAACCAGCTCAATGGAAGAGGTTGTTAAAGCCAGAAAGATACTTGAGAGGAATATTCAGGAGATATGGGACACCCGAAAGAAGCCTAACATGCGCATTCATGGAATACCAGAGCAAGAATCCCAAAATACCACACCTGAGGAAAATTTTGCAACTATCATAAATGAAAATTTCCCTCATCTAAAGAATGAGAGGCCATCCAAATACAAGAGGCATTTGGCACCCCAAACAGATATGACCAAAATAGAAACTTGCCACAGCAAATAATAGTCAAAACACTACACATTCAAGACAAAGAAAAGGTGCTGAGAGCTTCAAGGGAAAAAAATCAAAAACAAGTCACTTTTAAAGGTAAACCTATTAAAATAACAAATGACTTCTCAATGGAAACAGTAAAAGCAAGAAGAGCTTGGAGAGACATACTTCAAGTATTGAATGAGCAAAAATGTCAACCCAAACTGATTTACCCGGCAAAGCTATCCGTCGTGATCGAAGGAGAAAGAAAAATCTTCCAGCACAAAGACAACTTGTAGGCTTACATGTCTACCAAACCAGGCCTTCAAGAAATGCTAGAAATGATACTCAAGCTTGAAGAAAAAAACAAGCATATCCAGGAGGACAGAAGGGAAGTATAATACCACCAAAACCTAAAAGCCAAACAATACACTTACAAAAGCCACTAAACAAAAAATGTCTGGAATTAAAAATAATTTCTCCATTATAACATTAAATGTCAATGTAATTAACTTACCGATCAAGAGACACAGATTACAAACTTGAATTAAAAACCACAACCCATCAATCTGCTGCCTTCAGGAAACTCATCTCACCACAAAAGATAGGCACATCCTAAAAATAAAAGGCTGGTCCAAAATTCTGCAAGCTAATAGAATCAGGAAACAGGCAGGGGTAGCCATTATGCAGTCAGACAAAGTGGACTTCAAACCAAAAAAAATCATAAGAGACACAGATGAATACTACATTTTAGTCACAGGTACAATTCACCAGGAAAACTTCACAATACTGAACATATATGCACCTAATATGGGCCCCTCCACATTCTTTAAGTAAACCCTGCAGTGTCTAAAGTGAGAAATCAACCCCAAAACGATAATTCTTGGGGATTACTGCCCTCTCAAGATGGAATAGATCAACAGGTCAAAAGCTTAACAGAGACACTTTGGAACTTAATCAAACCATTAATGAAATGGACCTTACAGATCTCTATCAAACTTTTCATCCATGCACCAAGAATACACATTTTTCTCAGCAGCACACGGAACTTTCTCCAAAATAGATCACATATTGGGCCACAAAACGAATCTCCACATATACAGGAAAGTTGAAATTCTAGCCTGTACCCTATCAGATCACCATGGTCTAAAGCTTGACATCTGCAACAAAACAAAAACAGAAAATACAGTAACTCCTGGAAACTTAACACGATGATGCTGAATGAGAACTGGATTCAGAAAGAAATTAAAAAGGAAATTCAAAATTTCCTGAATGTGAACAATAATGAAAATACAACTTACCAAAATCTCTGGGACACAATGAAAGCTGTCCTCAGAGGTAAGTTCATAGCTCTTAATGCCTACATAAAAAAAATGGAAACATCACAAATAAATAACAATGCAGCTTAAAGCTTTAGAGACACTAGAGCAATCTGATTCCAAAAGCAGTAGAAGAGAGGAGATTAGCAAAATAAGGGGAGAAATATCCAAAATTGAGATTAGGAAAACGATACAGAGAATCAACCAGTCAAAAAGCTGGTTATTTGAAAAAATCAATAAGGGGCTGGAGAGGTGGCTCAGAGGTTAAGCCTCTGCCTTGTAGGCAGAAGGTCCTGAGTTCAGATCCTAGACCCCACGTATAGATGCCAGGCGGAAGCTGGGGCAGCCTGCGTTTCTGGTCCTGGTAGGGCGGAGCCTGTGAAACCCAGGGCAGAGTAAACAAGGAGGAGGCGGTCCATGGTGGTTCCCGAATTCGTCCGTGGTTCTACACACACATACACGCATACACGCACACACGCGTGCACAATTGAATAAATAATAATAAAAAATCAATAAGATTGATACACCCCTAACTAAATTAACCTAGAGCAAGAGAGAGAAAACACAAATTAACAAAATTAGAAATGAAAATGGAGTTATCACTACTGATACCCAAGAAATCCAGAGAATTATAATGTCATATTTCAAAAACTTATACTCTGTGAAATTTGGTAACACAAAAGAAATGGATGCATTCCTAAATAAGCACAACTTACCTAAAATCAATCAGGAAGTTGTGAATTATTTAAATGAGGAAATAGATGAAGTAATCTTGAATATTCCCACCAAAAAATGTCCTGGATCAAATGGATTCAGCACAGAGTTCTACCAGACATTTAAGGAGCTAATAACACCAATACTCCTTAAATTGTTCCATCAAATAGCAAAGGAAGGAACACTACCAAATTCTTTCTATGAAGCTAATAGTGTCTTAATCCCAAAACCTAATGAAGATACTCTTAAAAAAGTAAACTATAGGTTAATCTCTCTGATGAACACAGATGCAAAAATTCTCAACAAAGTCTTGGCAAATCAGATTCAAAAACATATCAAAAAGATCATTCACGGGGATCAAGTAGGCTTTATCCCAGACACACAAGGTTGGTTCAACATACGCAAATCAATAAACATAATTCACCATATAAACCAGTCCAAACTTCAAGATCACATGTTACTCTCGATAGATGCAGAAAAAGCTTTTGTCAAGATCCAACAGCCTTTTATTATTTATTTATTTATTTTACTCTTTTTTTATTTCCACTCATACAAACTTAACAGGTACACCGGTCCTCCCTCCCTCCATCCCCCTATCCCCCTGTGCCCCACTCCCCTCCCCCTTTCCTCCCCATCCCTCAGTGCCTCCCCCTCCCATCCCTGGAGCATCCTTTAATGTGCATGTCAAACTGTCCTCTGGGTCCTCCTCTCTGATGAGGTGCAAGGACCCAGTAGCATTTCCCAGAACCCTTTCCTGTGTTCCTGTTGAGCATAGGGATGCTGGTATGGCTTCCAACAGCCCTTTATGATCAAAACCCTAGAGACAGTTGGAATGGAAGGAACCTTTGTCAATGTAATAAAAGCTGTATACAATAAGCCTATAGCAAGGATTATACTCAATGGGGAAAAACTTGAAGCATTCCTGCTTGGATCAGGAATTAGACAAGGCCATCCACTCTCACCACTTCTATTCAATATTGTACTTGAAGACTTAGCTGAAGCCATAAGACAAGTAAGGGAGATAAAAGGGATTCATATTGGCAAGGAAGAATTCAAGTTATCTCTATTTGAAGATAACATGATCTTATACCTGAGTGATCCCAAAAACTCCACCAGGAAATTCCTGGAACTAATTCAGATGTTCAGCAAGGTGGCAGGATACAAAATAAACATACAAAAATCAGTGGCCTTCCTATATGCTCAGAATGAAAGAAGTGAAAAAGCCCTAAGAGAAACAATCCCATTTATTATAGCCCCTAAAAAAATGAAATACCTTGGTATAAACCTAACCAAGGAAGTAAAAGACCTTTAAAACAAAAACTTTAAAACCCTAAAGAAAGAAATTGCAGAAGACACCAGAAGGTGGAAAGACCTCCCATGTTCCTGGATTGGCAGAATCAATATCATAAAAATGACCATCCTACCAAAAGCAATATACAGGTTCAATGCTATACCAATCAAAATCCCAAAGCAATTCTTTAAAGAAGTTGACCAAACAATCTCAAAATTCATATGGAGGCACAAAAGACCCAGGATAGCGAAAACAATCCTGAGTAATAAAAACACTGCTGGAGGTATCACCATACCAAACCTTAGTCTATGCTACAAATCCATAGTTATAAAAACATCCTGGTACTGGTTCCAAAATAGACACACAGATCAATGGATAAGGGTTGAAGATTCAGATATAAGCCCACACAATTACTGTCATTTGATCTTTGACAAAGGGGCCCAAAAAATCCAGTGGAAAAAGAACAGCATCTTCAACAAATGGTGCTGACAAAACTGGATGTCCACATGCAGAAGATTAAAGCTGGACCCGTACTTGTCACCATGTACAAGACTTAATTCCAAATGGATCAAGGACCTTGATATCAGGCCAGAGACTATAAAAACCTTAGTTGAAAGAATCTGTAATTCCCTGGAGCTGATTGGACTAGGCCAACAGTTCTTAAACAGAAATCCAATAGCGCAGTTGATACAACCAACACTCAACAGATGGGATCTTATGAAATTAAAGAGCTTCTGTTCAGATAAAGAGATTGTAACTTGAGTATAAAGGCAATCCACAGAATGGGAGAAAATCTTCACTAACCATATATCTGATAGAGCTCTATTATCCAGAGTGTACAAAGAACTTAGAAAACTAAACACCAAGGAAAACAAATGGGCCAATTAAAAAATGGGCCTTGGAATGTAAAAGAAACTTTACCAGGGACAAAATTGAAATGTCTAACAAATATCTTAAAAAATGCTCCTCATTCTTAGCCAGCAGGGAAATACAAATCAAAACTTCCCTGAGATATCATCTCACCCTGGTCAGGATGGCAAAAATCCACAATACCAACAATACCAAATGCTTGAGGGGATGTGGAGAGAAGGGAACTGTCCTACATTGCTGGTGGGAATGCAGGCTTATACAGCCACTCTGGCGAGCCTTCTGGTGATTCTTAAAGAAGTTAAAGATTGAAATGCCATATGACCTCCTATTCCACTTTTGGGAATAATCCCCCATACAACAAAAATTCACCTCGATAGCACAAGCACGACCATGTTCATAGCAGCACTGTTTACAATAGTGAAGTCACGGAATCAACCCAAATGCCCAACAGTTGACCAGTGGATAAGGAAAATGTGGTACATTTATACAATGGAATACTACTCAAACATCAAAAATGATGAATTAATGGAATTTTCTGGGAAATGGATGGAATTAGAAAAATTATATTGAGTGAAGTATCCCAGACACAGAAAATTAAGGGCTGTATGTATCCCTAATAGGTGGATCCTAGTGCCAAACCACTTAGTGATACACTCAAAGATAAATCTCTGTAATACCTACAGTAATTGCAAAGATTATAATCAGAGAGGGAAGGGGAAAGAAGACCCCGCCAGTAACAAGGAGAGAGGGGATCATGCTACAGCAGAGAAAATAGGCCACCATCAAGGACTGCAAGTAAGAAATGAGACATCTGGTTGAGCTCGCAGACTCTCCTTACTTGTCACTTGTGTCTGATGGGGTATGATCTCACCAGAAAGGGAGCGCATAGGGTCTGGCAGATAGAAGGTAACCATCCTGCAAATGGGAGACTGACCCTCCATCCTCACAGTGGTCTCCTACTCTTATTCCATCTACCTTTGAATGTACTCTTATAAGACTCTATTTTAACAGCATTTTATCTCTGGCCAGGGAGTGATATCCAATATCCATGAGGATGGAGCCAAGGGCGGTGCAGGAACATCGCCCTTGAAAAAAAAATCAACAAACTATAATTCAGAAAATCAGAGACTCTACATCAACCATCTGGAGCCAGGCCAGCCTAATCTCTCCCCATCCTAAAGCTCAGGGAAATTTGCGGAAGAGAGGGGCGGTAATATTGTAAGAGCCTAAAGAAGGGGAGAAACAATATGCAAGATACTCCATACAAATTAGGACTGAAGTAATCATAATAGGACTTTGCATGACCTGTGAAATGACCAACATATCATTGACCCCCGTAAATCTAGCATGGATCACAGGCACTATGATCCTTAGAGGCAAGGGTTTAACAGCCACAATAGTGTTCCTATACTAAAGGGGAACACAAGAAAGAGCTCTAGGCAATGCTACTGAGTCCTTACACCTCATCAGAGAGGAGGACCCAGAGGGAAGTTTGACATTCACACTAAAGGATGCTCCAGGAATGGGGGGGGACCACTGGGGGGGAGAAAGAGAAAAGGGGAGAGGAAGCAAGGGGATCAAGGGAGGGGTAGAGGGAGGGAGAGGAATGGGGTACTTACCAACTTTGTATGAATGGAAGAAATAAATAAAAAAGAAAAGAACAGTACAGAAAAGAAAAGAAAAAAACACTGTCTAGAAATTCCTGATTCCTAGTTCTTCCACATTTTTTCTCCACATAAAAACACGAGTATTTTTAAAAAATGAAAATGGGTTATGTTAGTCTTTTTGTAGCTGAACAATAGGCCATCTCTTGACATAATTGGTGAGTGTTGGGGGTATGTATTTGACACTCTATGGATCAGGACCATTTTTTTTTCCAAGGACAGTATTTCCTTGCTCAGTGTCTTACATAGCAAGGGGTATAGAAAATAGGAACTGGGCCCTGGGAACAACAAAGGTTAAATCCTCCAGAGACTCTGAATCTTTTCTCCTTTTTATTTGTTATTTATTTATTTGTTATTTATGCTTTTGGCTCAACTCTCTCTCTTAATCCACTAAAGAGAAATATTAGGACTACTCGTGCCATTCCATACCTTTTCATATTAGCCTTTCAAGGAAAGGAATCCACTATTTTTTATAGACCATAGACCCCAATCCCTTCTCAGGGATGTTTATCCTTTTTCCTTTTTTTTTTTTTTTTTTTTTTTTTGGACAAAACAAGATGTTGCATATGTTTATTTGGAAAAACAAGTCAAAACCTGGATAATGGTCACAGTTGACATTTCTCTGTTCACTTTCGCTTTGAGTCAGTCATTTCTTATGCATTACTAAAACGTAAAAAAGTAACTGCTCTTCCCACTCTTTGTGTTCTTGCTACAACAGCTCTCATCCCCCTGATTGCCCTGAATCCACGCTCTTTCTGCCTCACTCTCCTGAGTGCTGGGATTACAGATCCAGCATGCAGGGCTCCCAATTTCTTCTTTTTTCACCCCCTTATAATTGTTCTTTACAGGCTGGGAGATATCTGGGTGGTTAAAGAACCCTAGTTCAGATCCCCCGTTTCCTACATAAAAATGTTCGGTAGATATGACAGTGGCCTGTACTTCAGGCCTTGGAAGGCACAGCCTGGGAAATCCCAGAGCAAAGCAATAAGGATATAGAGCAATCCAGCATGATTTGTGATGTCACCCTTGGGCCTCCATAGGCACATACACCAAAGTGCCCTCTGATACACACACACACACACACACACACACACACACACACACACACACACACAGCGCCCATATACACATAAATGAAAAAAGAAAAAAAAGGTTCTTTATACTGTCTTCCCCTCTTCTTAAAGTGGTTGTGTTAAAATAAAAATGGCTACATCTCTTTTTCACTTTTCAAAAAATGTATATACTTTTGGGTTTTACACATGGATGCATTGACTCTGTGTCATTTTCGTCCTTTATTACCCAATCCCAACCTCAGTCCCTACTTTTTCCCACTATAGACTTTTCCCCCCTCACCCCCTACCCCCACTAGTCTCCCTCCTCCCTCTCGTGTCCTTCAATGTGTGGGGCTCACTGCCCCCCATCTGGGTTACTCTTAGGGACACAAGTCTGGGTGCTTACTGGAGCAAGGACGATCAATGTACCAGTGGACATAGTATGAAGGAGAGAAGCTCCCTTCTCAGGGATTTTGAGGGAATGGGCCATGAAGAGAGTAAGGACTATTTTAGGAAGAGTGGGCAAAGTAGGGAGGTCTTGATGGAAAAGGGGAAAATGTACACCCAAAGCACAGAGGCATCCTTAGTGGGTCAGAAGACCACACAGCAGCTTCAACAACACTGAGAACTACCATCCAAAGGAAAATCCTGGTGCCAGCTATGATGCTTCCATAAGCCTGTAATCCTAGCACTTGGGAGATGGCGGCAGGAGCATCATGAGCAGCTGGTGCCACATGTGTGATTCTTGTCACAAAAAAGGTCGTCTAAGAATTACATGGAGTTTTCCTGCTCATGCGAACTTCTGCAGGGTACGTAACCTTGAGCTATTCTCGCCAACTCCTTCTGGGCAAGAGCCTTGTGGGCATTTTGTGCAACCATTCTCTTCCTTCCAGAGGGCACCCATGCCAGCTGTCGGGGTGGGATCTATTTTGAGGGTGACCTAGAGTCATCACGCTCAACCAGTGTGACATCGCGCATTGCCAGTAAGATGTGGCATGGGAACGACTACACGGGAATATACAGGAAAGGGACGCATGGTGACAGCAAAACCACATGCCCCACAGGGTGGCTTAACCTAGATTTCTACCCTGAAAAAGGGGCTGTTTCAAGATGAGCATGCGCCGCCATGGGCAGGATGCCCGATTTTTTTTTCATTTCTGCTGGCCTTCTTACTATAAGATGCCATGTTTATTCTTGTACAACCTTCAGGTACACTTACCAGAAGAATTATTTTCTTTTTTTTTTTTTTTTTAAATTTTTTTAAATTATTATTATTTATTCAACTGTGCGCATGTGCGTGTGTATGTCCGTGCGCGCGCGCGCGTGTGTGTGTGTGTGTGTGTAGAACCACGGACGAATTCGGGAACCACCATGGACGCCACCACCTCCTTCTGCCCCGGGATTCACAGGCTCCGCCCTACCAGGACCAGAAGCGCAGGGCGCCCCCGCTTCCGTCTGGCTTCTATACGTGGGATCTGGGATCCGAACTCAGGACCTTCCGCCTGCAAGGCGGAGGCTTAACCCCTGAACCACCTTTCCAGCCCAAGAATTATTTTCTTAAAATGCTTGACTTCGTGTTTTAGTGGTAAGTGGGAGAAGGTACCTCTTTGTTCTCCCCTTGGTTTAATGAAACTTAAACAGACACTTAAAGCTGGATTTTGAGGAGGGTTTTGTGACCAGAACCAAGTTGAAGGTAACATCCATCCTGTGTTTTCAAAGAGCCCTATCATCCACCAAATGTCAATTTGTACCCCAGCCACCCAAAAAGTGGAGATACGAGCATTTCTCTTTCAACTCTATCTAGGTTTCTTTCTAACTTAGAGGGAAACATCATATCTTCTTATCCTCATGTGATCCCCTCATGTGGACCTGGCCTTACAGTCATAACCCCCCTTCCAAATTTGAATATGATCATTTCTTGACTTTTGAGTTGCCTATCCCCACTCTCACTCACTTAATCTTTTATATATATGACCTCTGCCCTCCCAGGTAGAAAAACTCTGTGCCAGTTAGAGACATGCTTCAACTTGACAGCTGAAAGTTAAGATCTGGGCATCTCTGTGGAGAAGCAGCCTGCAGGAGATCATCTAACTGATGTGGGAAGACCCAGCCCATAGTGGTTGAGACCATTTCCTGGGTAGGTGGGTAAGATGGAGGGAGCCCCTCTCTCAGATCTTCCTGTGCCAGTTCTCTTGGTGTTAGTATGAATTTTCCTGCCAAGTTGACTATGAACTGTAGCTAAGAATCATTAGCAATAATAACGCCATTTCTCTAAACTGTGCAGTCCTGGATTTATCAGCAACATGCAAACAACCTGCAACAAACCCCTCCTTTGAAGGCTGCTGAGCATTCAGTCATGACATTTCTATTTTCATCTGCTCCAACCTTTGGTTTTTTGGGGTGCCTTCCAGGTGACACTGTGTCTCCAGATCACCCTGCTTTCTACTTTTGGAGGCATATACCTAGCTCTAAGTAGAGATCTATCATACCACAGAATCGGGACAGGAAAAAGAACTCAGCTACCCAACCTCTTACTAATAGTTTGAACTAGTGTGCTGTGTTCAGAGAGATGAACAGACATAGTTGAGCTAGATTGTACAATTGTACATTTTATATTTAGAATAAGTCAAAAGAACACAATCTTGTTTTCAAGAAACATTTATTGAATACCAATTCAGTTTTATGAAGATTTCAAGAAACATTGTCAAGGATAAAAATCTCTTGAGAATGTATTATATATCCAGTACTAGTTTTAGAACTTGGCATGTATTTTCATTTCCATGGGTTATCTTCCCAGTAGAGAACAATACCAATAAGCCCACTCTATACATGAGGAAACAGGACCATGGATGTCAAGGAATTTGCACAAAGTAACAGTGCTAGAGAGCAGGGGACAGGCAGCCAGATCACAGCAACCACATCTAATCTCCGTGCTCACCATTAGAATAGACACTCCATAGCTTTTACCGACCCAGGAGGCGTGTGACTCTAGACAACTTAACAGCACTCACAGATGAAGGCTTCTAGGCAGAGGACTTTTAAATTTTATTTTGTTCCATTTTCATGTGTGTGCTGTGTACATGTGTGTTTACATGTGTGGGTACACATGCATGTGTGTGGGTGTTTGTACATGTGTAGAGGCCCAAGGCTGATGTTGGGAATCATCCTTGATTTCTTTTTCACCTTCTTTCTTCAGATAGTGTCTCCCAGTCAAATCTAGAGTGCTTTGACATGGTTAGTCTTGTTAGCCAGCTTGCTCTGGGGAACCCCTGTCTCTGTCTTTCAAGGCTAGCACTACAGGTGGGGTGCCATGCCCACCTAGCATTTACATTGTTTGGGACATTCAAACCCTGGATCTCTTGCTTGGATATCAAGCACTTTAACCAATGGACCATGTTTCTAGATTCTCAGGCAGGAGATTTCTTTAACACTAGTATTAGTCTCAGGTGTGAAGTAACTTTCAGCAAAACCTATTACACATTAACAATACATAGTAGAATAAATACATGCGATCTGTTTGTAGAATTAGTAACTAGAAATATAAAATGCTCTGTAACAAGGTTTTATTTATTTGTATTTTCTATTTTTTAAAATTTGTCTTCTTCAACAATGTTGTGTTGTCTTATTGTCATTCAAAACAGGAATTTAACATTTCTTTTTTTAATTTTTATTAGTATTTATTCAGTTGTGCGTGTGTGTGTGAGTGTGTGTATGTGTGTGTGTGTGTATGTAGAACCACGAACGAATTCGGGAACCACCATGGACGCCTCCACCTCCTCCTTTACTCTGCCCCGGGATTCACAGGCTCCGCCCTACCAGGACCAGAATCGCAGACCGCCCCAGGCTTCCGCCCGCCTGGCATCTATACGTGGGGTCTAAGGATCCGAACTCAGGACCTTCCGCCTGCAAGGCAGAGGCTTAACCCCTGAGCCACTTCTCCAGCCCCAGGAATTTAACATTTCTTGAGAGTTTACAGTTGGTTATTCATAAACCTTGGCTAACTTTTAAAAAGTTCATAGCCATGTGATGGTAAGTATCATTCTTCCAATTTACTGATGAAGAAACTAATGTTCTTTCATTCTTAATTGAGGCTATATGATTGAGGTTTTATCTCAGTAATAAATGGGAATGACAGAATTCAAAGAGACAGCTAAGGTTTTTCCTTAATAACAAGTCAGGAGATTTATAATTCCATTTTGTATTTTAATTTTATTCCACTCAAAGCCATTGTGTTAGGTATTATTATCAATTATTTCCTTGCTGTAGATTAGGAGGTTGAGACAAAAACATTCTTATGGAATGTACCCCTTGGGCTGCATGGACTTAGGGACACAGAATACCACAGGTAGATATGGTAAACTATATAAGAATCGTGTCTTGGACATGAGTCATCTCAGGCATATGACATTAAAGGCAAACTTGGTGAAGCACAGTGAACATACAAGTGAAAAGACTTGAAAAAACAAGGCAGTCTGGCAGGGGAGAGGAAAAGATTGTAAGCGTTGAAAAGGAGAGAGGAATGGGAGTTGAGGATTAAGGGGTGAAATATCATAAATTCACATCAATATCAGTATAGTCGACAGTAAAAAATAAAATATATGTGTTAAACAGAATAGAGAAACGTATTTATTTATTGTTTATAAATTAATTAGAAAACCAGTTTACAAAAAGAATTGTACCCTGGACCCAACATGTTCTGGCTTACAGTGCCAGCGGAGTGCGCTATAGTTACATGTGTGACCTTTACCTAGGCCGCTGTCCACCAGGGAGCAGTGGCCCCGCCTTCTGTGTACCATGCTCTTCCCATGCTGGCCCCGGGCTGCCACAAACTCCATCCTCAACATCGTGAGTGACTGTGTGAAGGGCCTGGGAATGGCTCTAGCTGCTGGTGTACAGGCCTGGGGTTCTGTGTGTAGAACATGAAAACCATATTCATTTTCAAACCTGGGCTTCTCTTCTTTTCCTTCCTGGGAGCGTGAGCATTGTTAGCACAAGGAAACGATTTCAGTTGCGGGTGAACCTCTTCTCTTTCTCCAAGGACTGGCCGTGGCCCACCCTGCTGTAGCTGGTTGAAGGGGACCAAACCTCTCAGGAAGACGGACTTGGTTCCGTTTGACCAGCCAGAGTAGGGGGCAGCTCCCTTGGGAAGTGATCACAGCCTCTGGTTTGTGAAGTTGAAGCCTGTATGTGAAGAAAACAGCGTTAGCAGGTTTCCACCCCAGAGCTTGCCTGGATGATCTCTTATACGCCTGGCAAAAAGCATCTACAACTTACGTTGTGCATTGTTTTGATTTTTTTTCCTTGACACTTATTCTTTCCTCAAATAGAAACCTCAATGAAGAACAAAAATGACAAGAAATTATAGAATACAGAAAAATGACAGTCCCCTATCTTTTCTTCCATTATTCAGAATAATTATAACCTTATGGTGTATATACAGCCTATACACTTGTGCATTATGCAATCCTGCATAAATGTATCACGTTTGAATTAAAATGTAGGAGTTTTGAAGAATATTATACAAAATGAAATGTAGCATAGTCACAATACCAAGCTCATTTTTAAATTTATAGCTTTTTGTCATTTATGTGTATGTTCTGCAACAAATTATGTGTATTTCAATGTATGGTGGCATTGTGTGACAGCTTGAGTCATAGTAGAAAGCTCTCCTCTGCAGCTCCCACAGCTGGGCATCACCCCAGCTTGATTTATTGATTTCTTCACTCTAATGGAGGGAAACGTCATCAAGCAGAAAGTGTTTGGCACTTCACATTGCTCTGGATTCTAATTCCCCTGGTGCTTTTCTGATCGTTTTTCTTTTGCTTATTACTTGAAACCTCAGCATCTCCATCTGTGCAGTGAGGAGTAAGTAGGCCCAGCTTGCCTGTTCCTAGTAGCAATGAGAGAAAGGCACCTTGAATTTCTGGCGGGTGTGGTTGAGACTGGCAGGGATTGTAGGAAAGTCCTAGGGACAACTGATCATTTCTATGACCAAGAATTCCATTGTCCATTCCACCTTAGTAAATTGGAACCTTTTCTCAAGTGTGAGGGTTTTCGCTCATCTCTGAAGGTGTTGAAGTCACTGATCAGGTCTAGTGGTATGTATTACTATAGAAATGATAGTTGAGTTAAAAAACACTTTGTATGACAAGAAAGCAGATCCTCCACCTGCACTATGACTGGACTATTGAATGGTCTATGAGAGTGGTATTGAAGTTTCTTTCTGGTCCTGAGTCTGTCCTGGCAGCCAGAAGCTCACCCTTTCCATCTCCTCCCAGTGACAGATGTCATGGGGGTGCTGCTTACCAGTTTGTCCTCTGTCCTGTGGGCCCCTGTAGCTCCTCTGGGGGAGCAAGGACACGGGCAGCTATGGGGACAGAGGCAGCTTAGCAGTCAGCCGGCAGGACTGAAGACAGCAGGCATCTAACTCACTGGGAACTTTGACCTACACTCTTTATCCTTCCCTCTTCTCTTCCTTCACCCATGCTCCCAGCCGACCTCTGCAGAATACATAACTGATACAACCTCCCATCTCTGAGCAGATGACACGAAATCAACCTCCTGAGTAGGAAAAGATCAATGCGTAGAGCAGACAAGATTTAGAAAGGGCCAGGCTGCCACTGGAGACAAGCGCCACTTCCAGGTATCCAAACATTTTTTTTTTTATAAAGAAGATAAAAGTCTGTAGAATAAAAGACCATAATTTTTTTTGGAAAACATGGTGTCTTACATTGCCGAGGCAAGAATTTTCTTCCTTAACACATTGGCATTTTGGACTGGGGAGTTCTCATGTTCTCTGTGGGTGCTTTCCTCACACTCTGTGTGAGTGTTTAGCGCCATCCCTGATCTCCACACTCTGAATGTCAGGAATCTGTGACAACCCAGTGCGTCTGTACACGTTGCCAAATACACCCAGAACACTGATCTAACCCAGTTAGTTTCTGTGCTCAGTCCTATAGTTCTAGTAACTCCCCAGTGGTCTTCCACACACCTCCTATCTCCAAAACAGGTTAGTATGCTCGGGATATAGATGGCCACTTGGTTTCTGAAAGAAAAAGTTGGCTGGTGTCACAAGTATTACTGCAGGCCGGTTGGGGATTTTGCAGGAGCCTTCGTCTAGGAGTTCTGAATGAGGGTGTCTGTAGCCTCACCCCGTGCTGCTCGGTTCCACGCATGTTCCCCTTTTGTCTCCTTGCACGCACGCTCAAACTGTTGTGTTGCCTTCTGTGCTTCTGCTCACGAGCTCCCACTTTAATGTGGCGGCAGACCCCACCTGACATGTACTTACCCTAAAGACAAGGAGGCAGAGTCCAGAAGGGTATGAAGTCACCCTGGGCTGCTGGAAGAGGGCGGTAGAGGGGAAAGGGCTCAAATGAAAGAGGGAGGGAGAACCCTTCTTTGGCCCACTGTCTGATATAGCATGGAACAAGGCCTGGGTGACTGTGGGGTGTCCTCAGGGCTGCCTCGAAAGTCTGCTTCCTTGGGCTCAGGTTGGGGGAGCAGAGGGTGAGAACAAAGGAACTCGGGTCATTGCTTGAGAGAATCACTATTTTGTCATCTTAGTCAGGAGCAGCACTCTGACAGCATTTTGTGAAGCAGGCAGAACCACCAAGCAGGGTTAGAAGGCCTGGGGCCTGAGGTCAGCCCCCCTCCCCCACCGGCAAGGCCGTGTGTAGTTTCTTTGTCTCTTAACATCTACTCTTTGCTCACAGATGAAGGACCCCTGACCGGGAGAAGACTGCCACAGGCACCTGAGGCAGGTATACTATTCATGCTGCCTATAGACACGTCCATTTCAGAAGCAATAGGAGCAGAATGAGCTAGAGTGGGGCTGTGTCCTCTCCCTGCCAAGCAGACATGGGGAGGCTGTACAAAGTGGCTGTGGGGTTGGGGGTTAGCAGCCTGAAACCCTGAAGTAAGGAAGAAGTTTACAGAAGAGGAAGGAAGGTGGAAGAGGACATCAAGGAGGATGGGGGTAAGGGAGGGGTCTTCCCTTGATTGCTGGTGGCAAGGACACCTGCTGGCAGACAGTCCTGCTGGGGAAGGAGGAAGTGGCTGATGTGTCTTCTGGCTGGAGCCGCGTGCCGTGAAGATGCGCTTGTGGAAACCACACACTTCCTTACATTCCATAGCACTGCGATCCCTATGGGCATATAAAGAAGCATGTGGCCTCGGGAAGCCGTGTTGTCCAGAGGCAGCTGAGCGGCTCAGGAGTGGGCCTCTTCTGCTTTCATCCTTGCACAAGTGGGAAACTCTGAAGACCACTGGGGATCCACCTTCAAGCATTCCTAATGCCCCCCCCCATATCCCCCTTCCCGCCAACCCCCAATCATCCTGAAGTGGATCCAACTACGAGCAACCGCAGAGCTTGTGGGGTGTGTATCTCTTCCTCCACAGTGTGTTTAAAGAGAAAGGTTTCCAAGTGTCCGGGCTTGTTTTAGAACAGACATAGTCTGGCAAGTCTCTGTCACTATTATTAACCAATTTGCTGCTGTCCCTGTGTGCATTTCGCCAGGAGTCTTTTTAAATGTGTGGAATCCAACACAGGGAAAATTAAAAAGAGGAGAAATTTTCTGCCTGCAGAATCCCTCAGCTTTGTAACTGGCCCAGGCGCTACTGTACTTCCTACTGTACGGCTGCTGGTGTGTGTTGACAGCCTGCAGCTGCCAGTTCGGCATTCCAAGCACAATTGTTCATTGTGGGAGGATCTTTGTGGTCCAGCTTCTGTGACACTTCACCTGCTCCACAATCCGTGGGCCTGGCAGCTGCTGAACTGCACAGGGTCTGGAGCAGTTATCTGGGTGAAGGAAGAAAGTTCTGAGCTTCATGAGTTAGAACTGCTTGCCAGGAAGTAGAGAATGAACTAGGTCTTTAGCATTGTAGAACTAGGCTCACAGCAGTGCTCTGGCTTGGCCATGAGACAAAAGCACAGTAACAGGATTGTTTTCATTGCTCTGTCTATGTAAGTCCCTTAAACCCTCACTTCTATAGGATGTCTTAGTTCTTTTATTTAGTTTTACAGGTGAGGATGATGTGAGCCATAAAAATAAACTAATGAATTTATATGCAAATTGTAATTCCTAAAAAAAAAAAAAAAAAAAGAAACTATCAGGGTTGGTAAGACAACTCAGAGGGTGAGAGACATCTTGCTACTAGACCTGATAACCTGAGTTCAGTCCCTAAAACTCACATGATGGACAGACAGCACCAACTTGCAAGTTGACCTCTGACTCTACGTGTGCATTATGGCCTGCAAGTACGCAATACACATGGGTACAGGTCACACACATACCCACATAAATAGATACATGTAAAAAGCAAATAAATGAAATTAACCCGATTGAAGGGACAGGTTTGGATCACCACATGTTCCCTCCCATGTGAGCTTGGAAGGTCAGAAAGAGGTGTTGCAAAGGAAGGAAGGAATTGATAGAAGAGAGGAAGGGAGGGAGAAGAAAAACACAAAAACTTAGATCCCATTTATTCTGCAGTTCAGAGTTTGAGGTGCTTGCTGTTGCTGGTGGCAGTTTAGAGCTCATGTGTGTATGCTTAGGAACACAGGAAAGCATCCTCAGTATCCTACTCAAAATGTCTCTGACTTGCTTTGAAAATGCTCCAGTAATGGGTTTAATCCAATCCCATGGCTATTTAAGGTGCTGCTCTGAAAACAGTGCTCTTCCAGACTTCATGTGAGTGTGAATATGGGGTACCCATTGTCTTTCAAGTTTGGGGACATAGACCAATCCAAAACACGTTATGAGGGAATGGTGGTATGAGGATGTTGCCCAGGTCAAAGGAGATGTGGCTACTGCCTTTACAAAAGTAAAAGGTCACAGCACTTAAGGGTAGTGGCAACTTTCACTTGAGCTTGTAAAATTTGTCTCACCAACATCCTCTAGGCATCAGACATGTGTATGTTCAGAGTAGGAGTCTGCATTCATATGGTCAAAAATTACTTAAAAGTTCAGTTCAAAATCTGCAGGAAAATAATCACTAGTAACTCAACATGAGTTCGGGGAGCTGCCATTCTTATTTATTTGACTCCCACAAAGGATTTTGAAAGTTCAGAGCAAGTTTGAAGAGAAAGATTCTGTAATGAAGGACTCGTTTCAGCCCTTGTCCTGCTCTTGGATCCACATCTAACTTTTACGATGCAAGGAAGGGATTCCTGGGGTGAATTTGAAAATGCTGGGGAAAGCAGACCAGACAAACAAAACCACAAAAATAGAATAAAGCAACACATTTCAGACCAGGAAAGGAATTAGAGGATGAAGGAAAAGACATGTTTTTCTGGGTTTTGCCTGGGACACAGGTTATCAGTAATGAGGGAGTTGCATGTAGATTTTCCATATTATTTATTTTGTTTCTATCTATCTGAATCTTTGACCTTTGATACATAATGTTGAAGAGATCAATTGTGTGACATAGCACTGTCCTCAAGCATTGTGTCCTGTATGGTGTCTGCAAAATTCCTACCTTTTTCATCATCTCTGTTTCAAATCCCAGGATGCTTATCTGGAAACAGCAGTTGTGTAACCTCTTCTGTCTACTGCACTGCAGTTAGAGATTAATGAGATGACACCTGTGAAGGTCTTGCGTTTCTGAAGGGAACAGGCTAATGGCAATATACAATGTCACTCCCCTTGTTATTGGAAACAAGATTTATTCCCCACCATCCAACTCTGTCCCACGAATGGACAGTTGTCCCCAAAGCCTTAAGTTCTAAGTTGCCCTTTTCTTGGTTTCTAAGAAGAAAGAACCAGTAAAGTAATTAGGACTTGGGTCATAGTAAAAGTATCATTAAAAGCATAAACAACAATTGTTGTTCCTGTTCTGTTTCTTTTGCTGCACAGAAGATTTATGCATTTGAACACATATAATCCAAATACTACAGAGGCATGGAGAGGGTGAATTCCCATGGATTGTCCTCAGATTTGGGGAAAAATCAAGGATGGGCTGTGACAGGAAGAACTCTGAATTTTAGACCATAATAGAGCTGTAATCTTCAAGGTTATTGCTAAGAGGAGAAAATGTATTGTTTGGGCATCTATGATCTTGAATTGGTTATTTAGCCTTTTGAAGTCTCAGTTCCCTTACATGCAAAGTGGGAATAACAGTGCTTGCTCAATGAAAATCCAGTAAGAGACTTTCGTATAGTGCAAAATGCTGTGATTATACTATTAGACATTTAATAAATGGTCTCTAATATAGTATTTGTAGTAATATTTAATGTACTAGTTTAAATTAATGTAGCAACAAAAACTACTCACTCATGTAAAAATCCTGTGCTTGACATACTTTAAAAGATTTCATTAACATAGCAATCATTTGCATGCAAAAGATTATTGAAAGGAATTTGGGAAAGCTTAAAAATTACCAAAAGATATTTCTCCCTAGAATTTTGGCCTGCTTTAGAAAACATTTCAAATATTTTTATATGTTTGAAAAACATTTGCTAAGTCTACGTTATTGACATTTGCAACAAGAATCTTTATAGATACTAAATTTCTAATGTTTCTGTTTCACTTTGGGGAACTTTATAACAGATATCTCTTGTCTGATATATCTCTAATATATATTAAACTCCCTGTTCAGTGACAGAAAGATATTTGCCTCTGATGACAGATCCAACTTTTGCTTTTCAGTCCTTTGCTGAATGGGGAAAGGAAGCCAGGCTGACATTGGGGCGACCAGTGGTAGCTTGCTTTCTCCATTTCCAAAGAAGGCATCTTTCTGCTCCTTGTTCCTACTGGAGTTTGGTCAAGCCTGCAGCCTTTCCAACTAGGGACAGAAGCTATGTGATTTCATGAGGATGAGAATTCCCGCCCCCAGGGAATGCGGGAAGAATGGTCTACACAGACACCGGTCTCTAGAGTCGGATGACTTGTGTTTTATACTTTGGTACGTGTCCCCATCCTTCATGAAGCATGAGCCATTTAGTGATGGGCCAGTCATTGGGGACTATCTGGTTGGACAGATAGGAAATAAATCAGAGTTCCCTCCCTTTAAGACAAGTATGTTGAGGTAGGGCCTTGTTTTTCCTGGGGTTGGGTCAGAATGTCTTGCTATTTTTAGAAGATTGGCCAGCTCTGCATGTTGAATCACTCATGGGCGGGAATCCTGTTTCAACTGCCTAGGGGCAGTGAAGGGCAATGAATGACCGGTACCAAGAGTGCACTTTCTCTCCCTGCAGGGATTCTGCCACAGCCTTCAAAGAAGGGGAGTGTTGTGGCAGTGTCCTCCTACGGCCCTTGTCCTGCTTTATCACAGAGAACCAGCAGGGACATCAGGGGAAAGGGGTTGAGGGGACAAGGAGGAGTCATTTACTTGGATTCTTGACAGTAATCCTGTGAAGACACAGCACAGAACTGGCTCAAGAAGGCTAGTGAATTTGGGGCCTGAGAACGGTTAAGAAAATTACCAAATCACTCATCAGGTAAGTGGCAGTCTGTGGTCTCCAATCTTCTCTGACCAAAGCACATAATCATTCTAATAAGGTGTTAAAATTCTCAGCTTTGCTGTTTTTTTCAGTGGCACCAAGACACTTAAGAATCCCAGTTTCTTGTGTTTTGACAGGGCCTTAGAATTGTAATCTCCTAGACTGGTTGGGGATCACCTTGTTGGTGGACACTTTGCTAACCACGCCCATTTTATTCTATCCCAGTTGGCAAGAGGACTTTGAAAATCATGCTCTAATAATAGACCATGGAAGATGTAGATTCAAAAGTGGTAAAAGAACACTCTCTACAGCAGTGTAAGGAAAATTTCATCTGGATTAAAGAAAGCCTTTCTGTAAATATGGTTAGACCCAGAAGCAAAGGGATCCTCTTTACAAGAAGTTAATTAATGTATCATAGCAGCAAATTCACAATGGCCTCCCATATTTACTATTTACATTGATCCCAACTTTCAATATCTACATGTAGGTTTTTTTTTCATTTTGCCCATATTCAGAAGAGAAAATTTCTTTCTTTTCTTTTTTCTTTTCTTTACCTCCCTCCCTCCCTCCCTCCTTCTCTCCCTCCCTCCCTCCCTCCCTCCCTCCCTCCCTCCCTCCCTCCCTCCCTCCCTCCCTCCCTCCCTTCCTTCCTTCCTTCCTTTCTCTTTGCTACAGAGTCTTATTTTGAATCTCAGTTTGGTCACTGAGCCTCCGGCCTCAGCCACCTGAAGGTTGGGATGACCATTGTGTCCTCTGCCCTAAGATCACTTCTTCCTTACACCTCAGTGTGTGAAAAGCTTTCTTCACCAAGCTTTCTCTTCTTCCTCATCTCTCTTGTTTATGATTGGTCAAACAGCTATTACACTTGACCTTACTTGCAATCCGATTCCTTGTACCTCAGAAAAGTACACTCCTCTTCCCTCCTGAAGGGCTGGCATCCAGATGGCTTCAGTTTTGTTTCTCAACCATTCGGTAAAGACCTACTTACTACATAGTAAGCATGAAGCAGACAACTCCCCATCCTCCATTCCCCTGAAAGCACCAACTGTATACAGAGGCTGTTCTAAACACTGGAACTTATTGTGAAAAATGTTCCTGGTTTGTAGGTAAAAGAAGCAAGCAACACAGAGACTGATGTTTGAGGGGAGTCTCTTTAAGAGCATCTGGCCCTGTAAGCAATTGCATCCCACCTACAAGGGGATCTGAATATAGTGGATTCAGGAAATAGCACAGTAAAATAGCTTAGCATTCTAACAGTGCATCAGAATCACCCTGGACACCTGGCTCAGACGTGAATGGAACTGCCAAGTCCCACTGCAGACTTCCTGGATCTGAGGATAACATTTCCAGCTGGTTTGGGGACCACACCGAGAACCTGTACCCTGGACCAACGTTTGTGATGCTGAAGAAGTGGAGGATAAGGAACTGGCCCTACATCCTGAGCACAAGGCCAGAGACAGGAGGTGTGAACCACTTTAAAGATGTGGTCTCAAAATACTTTTACCAATGAGGGTACAGATGGGCAGCCGATACTGTAAGAGAGGGAAATCCTATCTGGAAAGGTTTTGACTTGAACTGCTGCGTTTTACCTGGAACATTTAGCAGTGTTTAGTGGGGTTTGGTAAGGAATGGCTACAACATGAGACGAGTGCTTCTTAGCAGACCACCCAAATATGGCCCACTGGCTCAAATGCCTTCACCCGATACTGATCATCTCACATAACAATGGAATAAAATGGAATGACCACAAATCTCATTGACTCTAAAATCTCTTACAGTTTTCTTTCAGTCCAGACACTGAACTAAGTGAGGATTAAGAGTTGCTTTGAGTCCAAGGGCAAGTCAGGAGCATTGGGTTCTTTTTCAAACTTTCCGAAGAAATCTATGGTTGAGGGATTTTGTCTGTTAATTTTTCAGAATGATGTAACCATTTTACATGGTCTTAGTGGGACCATCTGTGGGGGTCATCTGAAATCCAACCTCACTGAACGATTGAATTTGAGATATATTCATTACACACGACAGATAAATTCCTTTCAGTTGTTTGTGAAGAAAAAAAATCAACGCACATTTAAAACATTTTCTAAGTCACTGGAAAGACATGCTGCAAGTTCAAGGTCACATGATACTTGGCTTTGCTTCTACTTACCTAGTATTCTAATCCTGTCGCTCTTGATGTAATAGCCCAGTCCCTTGGGTGAGTCCTGGGAAATCTCTGCCCCAGGCTGCCTTTCATTGTCTCTAGTTGTTTCAGGCCCACATCCTCCCTGTCTGGCTTGGAGTCAAGCCCAAGCAAGGGACCAGCCAGAGAAGTCTCTCCTTCATTTCTCACCCCTCCGTCCCCCACTTCCCCTGCTTCGCTCCCACTCGGCAGACCTGGATGCCAGCCATCTTCCCTTGCCTGTTTGAGATGCAGAGCTTTGAACGTCACCTGCTCGCCTAGATCTGTCGGGTTGGCTTGAGATGACAGAAGAGGATCCCCCACAGGGAGCCCCCCCCCAAATTCACAGAGAAAGACAGATGGGCAGGGGAGGAACAGCCAGAGGATGAAGGGAAGAGAAAGCCACAGATAGCATAAGCTTCTTGACATACCTGGGGAGAAGCTGCAGGCAGGTCCCTCCTCCTCTGAGCCTCTTGCCCCACAGGCTGCGGTGGCCCCCATGGAAGAGTGCACAACACAGGTTGTCATTTATTTATTTCCAGGCCTGCCAGAGTTGGCTGGCGTGTCTCTGCCTTCCTGTTGCGAATCCTCCCAAGGAAACGGCAGCTGCTGAGCTCAGAAATGTCTGTCAGAATCCTGGCCTACTTTGGGGCCTTGAAGATTCTTACAGAAAGTTAAAAAGGTTTCTGGGCCAGTGTCTCCTTTGGGTTTTTCCCTCTCCTGCTTCTCACCTTTTCTAGCTTTTTTTTCTTTCTGCCTGTAGCTAGCTACTTAAATTTCCTGCTTCTGTCTTTCTGATGGTCTCCTCTTGGGTCTGACTCTGGTGCGTCTTCAGGCTCAGCCTAACAGCCCGGTGGTTTTCTGAGCATTTAGATCGTATGCCTGGGCTTAATACTTATTTCGTCTCTTTGCTGCTCCTGTTTCCCATCTCTTTCATCCCTTCCACACTCATCCCCACTTTTGCAGTGGCGAGCAGAAAAGCCATCTTCCCTCTCTTACTCATATTCTTACTCTCCTCACTAGAGAATCTGTGCCTACCTCTCCCCCATTTTGTTCTAGCTTTGCCTCTGACCCCCATCTGTCCTGTCTAGATGTGACCTGGGTCAAATCCTCTCCTGTTTTATTTATCCTCTCTCTCCTCCTTTCCTTCTTCCTCTTCTCACCAGTCTCCCCTCTTTCCTGTCTCCTGGTTCCTTTTTCTTTTCTTCTGTCCCCTCTCTTCTCTCCTGTTTCTTCGGTAAGTCCCGTTCCAGTGCCATCCAGCCTCTGCCGTCTGCACGCGAGCGTCTCCTTTTTGTACGTTGCGGCCCTCTGCCCACCCCCAGTGCACTTTCCCACCTGTTTGTGTCCTTTAAGAGCTGTGGTCATGTCCGTGCCTTCTGTCCACCTCAATCACTGCAGTGACGGGTGTCAGAAAGCTGCTAAATCACACCTCTTCAGCTGTCTCATGCAAAGAGAAATGTCCTTTGCTAAATCCCTTTTTCAGATAGGCATGTTCTTATTAAAGTTTCTATTTATAGGATATATGAAAATGACACATGAATGATTTTTAAAGAGTAAGAATATTAAAGAACATTTTTTCCCCCTCAAATGAATTAATCCCCAGGATCTAAGGATTCTGGGTTTCTTTTAGACCACATCCATGTTTGCTCCTTGAAGTGCAGTCCTTGTAAGCCTGTGTGAAACTTAAATTTGGTTGTTTCCTGGGAGGATAGTTATGGTGTAGCTCAAAAGCATAGGGTGTGATACATACCATGTGATTGGTGAGTGCCTGCCACATCGCCCTGTGCCTATTCCCTGCCCTTTGGAGGTTTATGGGCTCTCTTTGGAGAAATGACACGAAATAGAACGTAACCGTAGACTGATGGTACAACAGAAGCGCTAGTGGCTTGCATACGAAGGGGTTGAGTTGTGGTGGCTCAGGTAGTAAAAGAATTCATAGACTGGCTGGGGGAGATGGCTCAGGAGTGAGAGTCTTTGTTTCCCAAGCAAAGAGATCTGAGTTCATATTCCCAGATCCCATTCGAGAAAATACCAAGTGGATATGGTGGTGGCCTGTAATTACTGCCCTAGAAGGCAGAACCTGGGAAGCCCTAGAGCAAAGCAATAAGGAAGAGGAGCTATCCAGGATGATTCCTGATATCACCCTTAGGCTTCCACAGGCATGCACACTCAAATGCCCTCTTGTACACACACACACACACACACACACACACACACGCGCACACACAGAGCATAGAGAAGGGTGGGTTTCAGTCAGTTGCTGAATGACAGGCAAGACTCCAATGCATGGGGAGAGCTGAGGAAGGCTCTCTCAGAAGAAGAACATCTTGGGCAAAGGCACAGAGGTAGGAATGGCTTTGTCCAGGAAATGCTGACTACTTGTGGTCAGATTCAATGCGTTGTGAAGGGGTCAGCCTAAAAAGGACCTGGGACATAAGCAGCTATTCCAGGAGCCGTGTTTATGGTACAACATCTTGATTTTTTTTAAAAGAATCCTCAGAGAACACACATTAATAGCTTAAATTTATTTAAAAATAATAGTGTAGCATCAACATGATTTCTTTAACTTAAGTATGAATTTGGATTTTTTTTGAAATTGCTTAATATATGTAATCAAATCTTATTTTTATCTCATCCTGTAATCAAATCTTGTTTTTCTAGGGCCTGGAGAGATGATTCAGTGCATAAAATGCCTCCTGCTGAATCATAAGAACCTTAGTGCCGGGGAGCAGAGAGAGGAAGATTCTGGAGCTTACCAGCCAGTCAATTTAGTGAAAACAATGAGCTTCCGATTCAGTGAGAGACCCTGCCTCACAAGTATGGTAGAGATAGAGGAACACACCTGACATCAACCTGCTATGGTTTCCACACACATACATTTACTTGTGCATGTGCACACGTGCATATACCTCGTATTCACTCACATTATTTTTCCCATTTGTTACTTCCCAGCCTATCCAGAGCTTTGTCTCTCTCACACAGCCTGTCTTCAACTCTACTCAACACAGCTTTTCCTCTTATTGAAAGACTGGATTCCAAACTGGCTGGATTAATGCATTTCTTATTAGTCATCTATATAAATGTCATGATACTGATTGCAAATTGGGTTTGCAATTTTGAGTCAAGTGTAGCATTCACAATGCCACAAACAACTAGAGGTTAAGTTTATTCCTATTTCAATTTCTTATTTCCAGCACAAGGTACATGTACGCAATGGGCTTCCAGAAAGGATTTCTAAAACTCTGCAGCAAAATATAAAGATATAGCCACCCTACTAGCAGGAAAAGAGCATCTTTCAAACATGAAAGTCTTTTGACTTGTGATCAAAAGAGGGAGCTGATGCTAATTTCACATCTCCTTACAGAAGGTTACCCTTTAGATTTTTAAGATAAGGGTGGTCCTCCATGACTCCTTGAGGTGATTAAGTCAGAGAGGTGTTGCTGATGTTCCAAATTGAAAGAGAAGGAATGAGAGATACAGCAATTGGGCTTTCTGAGAAGCACACAGATACCTCCTGTAAAAGTTAGAGGGGTGGTGAGATGGCTTAGCAAACAAGTGCGCTTTCTATTCAAACCCAAGAACCGGAGTTTGATCCCTGGACCCAGAAGACTGAAGGAGAGAACTGATACCCAGAAGTTGTCCTCTGATCTCCACATATGTTTTGTGGAATGTGCATGTGCATGTAGACACACACACACACACACACTCCATGTGTACATATGTACAATAAGTAGACAGATACATAAATAGATAGATGATAGATGGTTGATAGCTAGATAGCTAGATGTAGAAAAGAGATAGATATGTGACAGATAAATAAAAATAAGAAAATATGGGATCAATCCAAGGCTTAGGCCTCTTAATCAGCTCTGTTTTATACCTCAGTATGTTTTAGGGCAAAAAAATCA